>OZ024806.1:23269002-23779002 GCA_964017045.1 Omphiscola glabra
GCCAAAACGACATGGTGACAAAACGACAAGGTGACAAATGACACAGTGACAAAATGACAAGTTTTGTGGTTAGGGTTAGTCTTATAACCCAATACCGTGTTTCTCCAACTATAAGGCATGTAAAATGGTTACCGGAAATTTGATCGAAAGAATTTTCGTCGACAGAAAATTGATCGACGGAAATTTGATCGAAGGGAAATTTGGTCGAATCTTTTTTTCAGTTCACACGTTAAAATTTTCGTCAAATTTCTTTTTGAACGCGCTATACTATACAGTAAAACAAAATAATGCGTTCAAAAAGAAATTTGACGCAAAATTTTAGCTTGTAAACTAAAATAAGATTCGACCAAATTTCCGGTCGATCAAATTCTGTCGATCAATTTTCGGATACGATGTAAAATATCTAAAAAAGGGGCAAGACTTATTGGACGGCCGTGGCTGCGATTTAAGTAAATTTGCGAAATGGACACGAGGGAAGCCAACATAGAAATCAACGAATGGGAGATCATCATTGAACACTGCTCCGGCTGGCGAACACCAGTGTCTGAAGGAGTCAAACAGGCAGGAGTTGCGCGAAAAAAGCCTTGCAACAAAAGAGCATTAGGGAAGGCCACGTTTAACCAGGAGTCAAGGTTTTCGTGCGTGGAGTGCAGCCGATACTGCCATATCAGGATCGGTCTCGTAAACCATTTAATGAAGTGTCAATATCTACCCCATCGTCTCCCGAAGACGGTATGAAGCATGGGGAAGTATTGATCAAATCAGGGTAGGATGCATGGGGAGGTATTGATCAAATCTGGGTAGGATGCCAAACATACATATACATGGAGAGTTCAAATTAATTTTAAAAAATTAATAATTTAAAAGTGTGTTTTGAAAAAAAAGGTTAGGCGAAAAAAAAAAAGGGGGGGGGTGTTGGGGAGGGGGAGTTACGATCAACAAAAGACTGGAAATATGTAACAACTTGGTTTGTTTAAGTACTTGGTTTCGTGCCTCATTTTGACCAGAGAGCAGGAATTTATCTACATTGGATGCACTTAACCTATTTATTAATTATTTTTTGTTGAGTGGAAGGGGCGGGGGCTGTTGGTAACATTATGTTCTTGTGAGCAGAAAGAACGAAGAGATACACACAGTGTACTTAGGAAGGGGGGGGGGATGTGGAGGGACTTCCAACGTGGCTACTCCACTGGGCACACATGTTTTTGTACGGATGAGCACGAAGTTAGGCCATCTTATAGTTTCTAATGAATCATGAATATTCTCGCACCGTCTTCTTCCTCTTCACATTCGACTTCCTGTTGCTGGATCACTTGGAGAAAATAAAACAGCCATGTTTTCATGGTAGGCGGTACAACAAAGATGGCAGAAAAACATATTTACACCGGTCGGTGCGCTCTTCCAAACTTTAACCCCTTATCACTGGACTGCATCGGGATGGAGTTAATGTGCTGAGATAATTAAGTGAAATAATGTGCTAAATTAATAAGTGGAAAATAATAATAATATGAAATATTGTGATATAACAATAGTTATAATATAGTGATAATAATATGACATGTAAATTAAGTTAAATAATGTGTTATTGCTATATTATTATAGTGACATAATGTGATATAATATGAAGTGAAATAATGTGTTAATATATTCACTGGAAACAAGTGCTATAAAAATTAGGTGTAATCTGTGTTAACTAGTAATTTGCTCATTTCAATTGATGTAAAGGCCTAATATATGAATAGCTCTTTATAAGTATTTAGAGTACAGTGTATCTCAGAGCGATATTCTACAAACGAGACATCGCTATCATATCTTGTTGCCTTGCCAAAGCTGGGTAGCCTATATTTTTTTAGAACTGAAAATTGTGAACATAAAACTTAACTCACCGAGTTCCGAGCCGAGGCGCCGTTCTAGTTTCCTGCATCAGGCGCCACGTTTGCTTCCTATTATACCGTAGGCCACATTCTGACAAAAGATACGCTACATTTTCGGCAATTTGTCCTTATTAAATACAAAAATAAAATGTTTTCCTTTAAAATCGTTTATAAATCTTGTTCCCCTTTCTCAAATAAGAATAAAACAAATAAAGGTTGAATTTAAAGCAATAATAAGAAAATCATTCCTCAGATCTTAGTTGTTTTTTAGGCTGTCCTTGCGAAGGGAGATCTCCAACGTGCCGCTTCGCGGCTCCGATACTCGGGCTTAGAGGGGGGGGGGGTGTGCTTTGAGGAGCGCATAAAGACCTGGTTCTAGCTCGACAGCATGCCGACGCCATTTCCTAAAATACTTTTCAGTTGTTTTTTTAATGCCCCCAACCCATTTACACCTCATTTTTTTATTGGTTGACAGAAAGCACCCAAAGATTTTTTTTTGGTTTTTTTTTTGTTTTGTTTTTTGTTTTTGTTGTATTTAGGATTGCATACATTTTTGTTGTTGTTGAGTCTAGGCAAATAACCACTATGGGTGGAACAGAAGAGTCCCCACTTCCTCCCTACCTTCCTAAGGTCATGTTCAGGAGCACGAGGTTTGTTAAGCTCTGAAGTGGGGAGGAGAACTTTCTAAGCTTTTTAGTTTCATTGGGTTCCAGCTTTCAAGACACTGACTGCGAGTTATTCCCCTTGGGTCGACAGCTTGCTTGCAATCTGAGTCCAGACCGATATTTTCTGGGGGGGGGGGGGGGGGGTTGGGGGTCAAAATGTCGTTTGCAAAACCGATCCTAACCAGGGTGCCAATCTTTATATTGAGTGACGGCATTTTCGGGCAACTGCAGAAGGGGGGGGGGGGGGTTTTCGTTGAAAAGGGCTGGCAATAATCTCAGCCCGCTTTGGGCGGCATTAAACCTAGCTACGCCACTGCATGCAGCTTAAAATATAAAATATTCATCCGATTGTTAAAGCAATAGCTGGATTTAGTTTTCTATTGGTTTTGTGCGTGACTGTATAACTTCAGTAACAAAAGATTTAAAACGAATTTTAAGTGGATTTTTTGCTGATTCAAGTACCTAGATTGGTTTAAGCCAATATTTGGATGAGATTGATGAGTCACTCACACAACTCATCACACGGCTTACTCTTAAACGTCGGTTTCAAGAAGTTTATTTTGTACCAGATGGAGTTTTTTTTAAGTTGACCTAGATTTTATTCAAAATTTCTTCAAGAGCTTTAAAAGTATATAAAAACAAACAAACAAACAAACAAAACTAAATCTCCCATCCCATAAGCATGAAACTAACAATTTAATGGGGAGAAAAATAGGGGCTACTCTATAACATTTTGATTGAATTATTTCTCTTTTTTTTAACTGTGCGGAGTTTGGACCATAAGTGTGAAAGGGCAGTGCATATATTAAATAACACAACGATATGACAATGCACCCACCCCATACCCCCTTATAACGTTGAATAAAATGTCCATTGAAAAAAACCCTTATATTATAAAATATTTCTAGCAGCTACCCCCCACCCCGTTAAAAGATTGGTACTACAAAAATTTTGTTTTCAGCTTAATTTTTAAACTGTTACTGTTAAAAAGTTTATACACTCAGTCCTTCAAGACTTCATGAAAGTTGTATAAAGACTAGAAATAATAACGTTCCATCAAAACAAGCAAAATTTCATGCAAAAATCTAGTTTGTTCACAAAAAAATAATTTTAGTTTTTAATCATCTAGGCTAATTTCATCAATCTGAAACCAGAAATTTTGCGAAAAATAATAGATCTAATTAATTTTTAAAAGACATTAAAAAAAAAGAGGGAACGTTTTTATAACACTGCTCTCTTCCACCCCACCCATGTAACACATCATAACAAAATGATAAACCACCCACACCCCATTGGCGTTATATAATGTGTGCACTCTCCCCATTCACTGCACATACTTTTTAGATGGGACGATAAATGAACTATTATAAGCAAAGGACAAAATATTTGTTTTTTTCCCTGTACCTTTTAACGTATATAAATATAACTGGTAAAACTATTTGCTCCGTAGATAGCACAATGGAAGTGTGCTAAATTATTGATAAATTCGAGAAAGGGAGGACTGTGAAGGTGAAAATATGGGAGATAAGAAGGAATGTGTGACAATATCGTGAGACCTATTTCGGGACATTACATACAGAGCTATAATAACATCCATCCATCCCTTGGCGCTCCAGCCCATGTAGGTCTTCGGCCTGCCTCACCACTTCCTTCCACTCAGACCTAACTGATCATTTTCTTTTCCATACCTGGATTTCCAGCTACAGTTTTCCAGATCATCCATCCATCTAAGCCTGGGTTTGCATTTGAGCTGGTTTCCTCTGGGGATTTGGTGGCACACCCTCATCACTCCTCTGTCATTTGGCATTCTTTCTAAGTGTCCGTGATAACAGCCACGAACAAATCAATGCGCTGGGGCCCTACGAATGCCACGAGGTATTGCGAGATCAACATGGGGTTCCTAAAACTAATGGGGCTTTTTTTTAGGTCTATGTATACTTGATACCTCTTTGTACTTTTTAGAAATTGTAAGGAATTGAGTTGTTTAAAAGTATATGTTTAAAGAACATTCCTTGGCCTGCAGTTTTCACAATCAAATTTAATCACGCGTCTATGACTCCGAATCCTGCATGCGCCGGCACGGCTTTATTCTTTCAACGCTGGATAAAGTCCATACGTTAGATCCACGTTTTGTTTTCATTATCTAATATATGACATAGACTTAAGGTTTCTTTTTGTTTGCTTTGTTCAGCGTCAACATCCTGGTCTTTCTGTCGGAGTATTCTCTGTACCCTTTGAATTGCCATAATTTCTCACAAGGCGGTGAACCTGTTAACATATTTTTAAAGGTAGGACGAGCCTGTTGATCCACAGGTGGACGAGTCTATTCAAACTCAGGTGGGTCGAGCCTGATTATCACACATGATGTGGGACGAGCCTGATTATCTCATAGTTAGGAAGAAGCCCCGACTATATCACATTTGGGAAGAGTCTGTTTATCTCAAAGGGGAGAAGAGTCTGATTATATGACGCGTGGGACAAGTCTGATTATGTCACGGGCTGGACGAGCTCGATTATCTCGTAGATGGGACAAACCCATTGATCCCACTTTTGAAACGTGCTTGTTTATTAAAAAAAGTGGGTCGAGGATTTTGTCCCACTAGTCGGACCAGCCTGTTAATTCCACTGGTGGGGCTAGCTTGTTTATCCCACACATGGGACGAGCCTAGTTTTCCCCCCGGGGTGGGGGGTCGGGCATAAGAAGGTAGGAGTGTGGGGCTGGTGACATTTTGTTGAAGGGGTTGGCCGAAGTCCAACCCTTAGACCGTCGTGAAACCAGAGAGCATCCCAGCCATCCCAACACCCACTATTCCAATTCCAACCCAGTCAGTAATCTCTGCAACCCCACACCCACTGCTCCGATTCCAACACCGTCTGTAATCTCTGCAACCCCACACCCACTGCTCCGATTCCAACCCAGTATGTAAGCTCTGCAACCCCCCCCCCCCCCCGCCTAATGTTCCGAACTACCCCAGACCGTAATCTCATTTCCCCACAGTTCCCATCAAAACGATACACACACATCCGTGTTTACGTGTGTTTGGTCTTTGGAATTTCTTAACATCAAACCACGCCCTATTGAAAGCCCATCATTCTCGCTAACGACAAAGGAAAATGGTACCATACTACGAGACTGATGAAAGAAATTGCGTATGATTTGAAATTTCTCAATTGACAATTAAAAGATTTCTATATTTAAGCTTATGTCGGGAAACTAACTAATTTGTGAATATTACTCCTGTCGGGTGACTCCTTCACCATTCTTGAATGTCTTGGGTTCTGTAAACATGTTGTTTCCGGGCGATTGAACAGCAGCAATAAATAAAATGGCTTGTCTAAATGAAGTTACGGTAAAGATTTAAAAAAAAAAAAAAAAAAAGCTAAATTCTGTTTATTTTGTTACAGGATAAGATGGCCATTCTATAATTTATTATCCCAGGACGATGATGTAATCTTGGTTTTATAATAGCCTGTACATTGGCGTAACTAGGTCAAGTGCGATCTGGGACGGGACGAGGACTTTGCCCCTCCACCCTTCTTTCCATACACACACACACAAACCACTACTACAGTTTGACGAATGAAAAGCCCCTCCATGGAAAGAAAAAAGTTCCGCCCCGGGCGGACCGCATCTCCGCACCCCCCTCTTCAACGCCACTGAGCTTACACCTCCACAAATCACTTACTATTACAAGGCCGAGCGTCGAGTTGCAGTCTCGGCTCCACCTTTTACAGGAGAGCGTTTACTAATGTGTTTTTGACCTTCGCTATTGCTCTTTTTGCTACAAGGGCTTCGTTTTTTGCACATCATCTGACTGTGTGATGTCAATTTTCACTGCTGTTCTTCAGTCGGAATGGTTATTAGCTTGCCATATTCGCTTATTTTAACGTTGTCTGTCTCACAGTATCTTGTACACGTCTTTATAGCCGAGTCGCGGCTCTCCCGTAATTGTTTCCCTCTCTCCGAATTCTCCATGCAGCAGGCCCCTCTGAATAATGCATGACTCCATCCTCTTTATAGGCCTAGCCAACGAAGGCGCAATAAGAGTGGAGAACGTTCTGTACATGTCAACAAGTTCCAGAATCCATGTGTTTGGCACTTTTTCTTGACATCGCCTATGCACAGAGTGGGCCGCAGACATCTTAGTATAGAAGCTGTTGAGTGTCGTGGCTGGCGTATGACATACGGTATCTGATCCGCTCTTCATTGTCACTGAAGGGCATACAGAGCACACATGCCCGATAGGCGTCCAGTGATCCGCTCTTCATTGCCACTGATGGACATATACAGAGCACACAAGCCTGGTAGGCGCCCAGTGATCCGCTCTCCATTGCCACTGATGGGCATACTGAGCACACATGCTTAGTAGACGTTCAGTTTTGTCATTTCAACTCACTGACAGAGACTTTAGAATTCTTCCTCTCCCGCTTATTTCTTATTTATGGACATGTCTGCTTCTGTCTTTGTGCTCCAGATGGTCACCTCTTCCCCAGTGCGCAGTGTGCTAGAAATATTAGAGCCAATGTATGTGAGGTTCTCCATCACAACAGGTTGTATTTCTCAATAGGAATGTTCGGGCGAGCTCAGGTTCTTGCTCAATGACATGTGCCTTGTTTGGCAGACCTTTTTAACGCCTACGCTTTCGCCGCAGTAACTACGTTTTTAAGCCTAAGACTACGGCGCTAAGACGAACCTGAAAAAACTACGTTTTCGGGAGTTTTTTTTTTTTTGGGGGGGGGGGGGGTTAATTAAAAATAAATACTTGGGGTGTTTTCAGTAAAAAGTTACCGCCCTTTTTGTGTTAACACGGTAAGCAATCGAAGGAGACCGACATCCTTCAACGAATCGGAGAACCATAACTTGTAGATTTCTTTGCGCTAACATATTTAAGCAGCCGAGTAGATTTCCTGACATATCGTGTATTTTTATTGTCCCCCCCCCCCCGGCAAAAACGTGTGGAGAAGGGGCACATAGTGATACAATTTGATTTAAGCTTATTTCATAATAAGGAATATAATTTAAAAGTATTCTTTTTTTTGTTGTTATTTCCCAATTTGCACACCACGCCCATGCCATCCCCCCACCCCAACCATTTTAAACAAATATATGCGAACGCTTGGATTTTTATAATCCTCATTGGAGTAGGTTGATCGCCATTGGAGTGGCTAAGGTAGTGCCGCCCGGGGCGGGCCAAGATTATTACCGCTCCTCTTTCACGAGAACAACTCGACAGTTGGCCCGAAAAGGACGCCCCTCAATATAGAGAAAAAAAAACGTGCCAACCGGGCGCCTACTCCATCCACCCTTGCTACGTCATAGGCTATCGACACCCCACCCCTATATCCGTTAATGCCTTGCGCTTAGTCCTTATGAAAACCCAAAGCCGTCTCGAAACTCTTCAAGAAATATATCAACCATCACAGCCTTCAAAACTGCACTCAAAACACATCTCTTTAAACTCTACTATCCCGACTGCTTTCCCTTCTGACCGTTAAACGATGCTGCTGGGTGCCGTCCATGGCTTCACATGCAAATTGTTATGGAATGGTTGGGCGAATACACATTTGTTTTGTTTTATTTTTTAAATTAATTTAAGTTAATGTTTAAGTTCATGATTATGTTTGTACAGCGTGGTGAGCCCAGCCCTAGGCTGGGGTACCACGCTACAGAAAACTACACAATAATAATAATAAATCCACACATGCACACAAAGAAACGGGACACCGTTTATTGGGTCCGAAAGCCTTTCATTCAATAGAGAGATGAGAAAGTTTCATTGACTGTGAGGAAAGCCGCATTGAAAGTAAACAGCCAGTCTTTAATATTCTTACGGACGTTGTGAGGTCAGGCTTTAAAACTGTCGTTTTACTTCCTGGTTTTGTATAGAAAAGCGGACACAAATGTCTAAGCAGATTTTGGAAAGTACGTCTGGCTAGAGTTTATAGCACAAAAAGACGAAATTTGTTTCTTTTTAAATTAACCGTTTGACTGCGTCCCCCTCCCCCAATTTTTTTTTTTTACTAGTAGAATATTTGAGTGGGGAAATAGAACAGGTCCATTGGGAAGCTGTCAAGTCTACCCATGTTTTAATAAGACGGCATTGCCTGAGTGGTAAAGCCATGGAAATATAACGGTGGAAGGGGAAGCATGAAGTAATTAGTCCTCGAGGACGTAAAACAGATTGAAAGACTCAAAACTGTGAGTCTGTCATGAACTGGGAGAATGCGGTAACACGGATCGGATGCGGAAATAAGACATTTATCGAGCGGACAACTCAGCGGCTTATCTAGAGTTTGTGCCGCCTTGGGCGATCCTTATGCCTGCCAGTCCGCCCCCCCCCCCCAGTTAAAAAATACAATACAATACAATTAAGACCAGCAGTGGCGTAGCGAGCTTAACTCGCGCCCGGGGCACAATACCTTTTTTGCGCCCCCAAATACCTTTTTAGCGCCCCCTTTTCGAAAACCATACAGTATTATAGTAAAATATACCATTTGGCGCCCCTTTGTGAGTAGCGCCCGGGGCATGATGCCCCCCTTGCCCCCCCCCTCACTACGCCCCTGAAGACCAGTGCTTGGACTACTCTGACCATTCGGACTACGTGACATTGGTCAATTCTAAAATTACAATGAATTCGGTCCCAATATTTTACTTGAAGGTATTTAAAGCAAAACGAATTGATTCAAGCAAGGGCGTAGCTAGGGTTGGTGTCATCCGGTTGCTGTAAACTCATGTTGTCCCCCACCCCCCTACCACGACTTCCACGATGGATTTCTTCTTGTTCTTGTCAAAATAAGTCCTCAGTATAACAATGACAAGAACAGAAAGAAATGAATTGAAGTCTATGAGGTAAATGTATTTTAGAACTGTAACAACGTTAAATTATACTTATTTAATAAAAATTTACTTTACATAAAATTAACCTTTGCTGGTCTTCAAAGCTGCAAACCTGTCAATCATTTGTTCAAATTCAATATCCTTAAACGTATCACTTTCAAGTGATAGTAGAGTCAGATCAGAAAACTTGACAGTCCCATGGTGGATCATAAATAGTTCTTGATAAGCCTTCGTTTTGAAAAGCTCCGCTAACATGAAGACAGTGATCGTAAGAAACAATTGAAGGCTTAGCGAGAGTATTGGAAGAGATTCTAGGAAGTCCCATTCAGCCATGAATTTCAAAACATCAAATACTGACCAGTCCATGACTTTGTGAAATTCAATATCAACCGCCTTTAGGTTTCTTCTAGGCATTGGTATTTCTTTTAAAAGCTCCTCTTCTGATAACTCATCATAGAAAGGGGTCAACTTTGGAACGGGCACCAGAGACTCTTCCTCGCTCGCTCATAGTAGACTACTGGGTTGAACAGCCCCAGACATGTCTGTTACTTCTCTGATCGCTGATGCTCTTATCTGGAGTTCAGAATGAAAGCGATCAACACACCTAAGAAAGCCCCTACTGTTTTCTTCTCACGGAGAGATAGAGAGTCCAGCATCTATTAAATTTTCTGCTGCCATTCGCTTCTTTAACCTTAATCTTCTCTCTACCGAAATTCCAAAAAATGGGTTGATTTTAGAATTGACTTTTCAATTGCATGTTCCACCAAGTGACAGCGCTTCTCGGCAAGAAACAATCTTGAGGCCTCTAGGTTGGTCACCACTTTGTCAAGGGTAAAGCCTTTAGTCTGCAAATACAGCTGTGTAAGATTAACTTTCTCGAGTAGATCAGCTCAAAGGTAAAGGTAGCAGATAAGAGTGAAATCACAGACAGCATGTAAAAGACCTTGTACTGTATGACAATCGTGTTCAACTGTTAAAGAGTTGTGCTAGTGATGAATCGGCGAAAATATTAGTATTTGAGTTTTTCTGGGTTTTGATTAGGTTTCAAAAACATTTTTTTAAATAAATGAAATTAATTTAAATTAATTAACAAAAGATATTAGAAAATTTAGTAAAACATTTTTGTTAACCCTATAAATGGGTAAAATTTAATAAAATGTCATTTTTAAAAATGTTTTTAATTTTTTCCGATTCTATTCATGTACTTGGAATCGCCCGACCACATCATATTTGGTATCAATAGAAAGTTTTATTTCTCAGAATTTAGATAATTATATCTTCTTGTTACTTAAGAAAGTTACCGAAAACTTCAATCGGCATTGAATCATGATCAAAACGGCGTTATTCTGACCTAATTATAAGATCACTTCATTTCTGACGCATCAACCTTGAACTTTTAATAAAGCACATGGGCCACATGTGTGGAAATTTACATGTGATCGGTTATCCTTTTATGAAATTCGCTTAGACCGAGCAGTGTGTGTTCTGTAAATAAGCAATTTTTCAAGTTGGTTTCATCCCCTGGGATGGTGTCACCTGGTGCGGTCTGCCCCCGCACCCCCTAGCTACGCCACTGGATTCAACAATAGGCAATATATAGAATATAGCAATTTTTTCAAGGTTGATATTTCGAAGGACGTAGTATTTACTATTTCTTTCGGAAACTAAAACCCGTGTTTTTTTTGTTTTTTACATTCATGACGTTATGAGCTGTCGACAGAAAGAGTCGACCGGGGCGGACCCCCTGTCCCGCTTTCCTAAACAGCCTACTCTACCGTCTTCTAATCAATGCTATTTGTTTCTATACAGTGGCCCCGCTAGAGTTGGTGCCGCCTCGGGTGGGTCAAACTTCTGCTGCCCACTTCCATAAAAAATGCATTTGGCCGAAAATGCCACACCTCCATACACAGAAAAAAATGACGCCCCCGCCCCCCACACTGAATTCATACGCCACTGTTTTTATACATATCAAGAATACAACTTTTCACAAGTTGGGTGGGTGTGCAGCCTTGACCATGTCATTCGTGCACTTGTATAGAGACTCTCGGTTGAAAAGCGTTAACATAACGAAGAATTAAAAATTATATTATTATGTCAGTGGTCTGAAAAGGTTTTTAAAATATATTTTTATTTAAATTAAAAAAATTAAAACATACATGTGTGACTTATAATAAGTTATAAGGCGCGTTCCCTTTTGCAGTTCCGACGAGTCCATTTAAATGATCTATTTTTAACATCATACTTTGACTTATAATAATTTATTCAGAAAAATTTTAAACATTTTGACGAATGTAGCCTAATTATCGGATGCTACTAATATTTCTTAGCTTGACATTTTCACGTATGTATTTATTAAGTTTCTGACCGTTGGGGTACAATGCATAGTCATGTCTTAGACAAAGTTTAATTTTTGTCTTTCAGCAAAGTAATGCCAAATATATTTAAAGCCCTCCCCCAATTCAGGGCAGTCGCGTGGCTCTTGGAGGCTACCCTGGCCCTTACATATCTGACCCCCCCCCCAACTCCCGCGTCGGCTTTACCCTCAGCACTCCCCCATTCCCCCGGCTTTCCCCCAAAATAACTTCGCCGAGCCAAACTGAAGAATCGTTCGCCTCTTCAGTCCTGCGTCTGTTCCGAGAGTTCTTGTTGAATGAAGATTAGAAAGTACACATGACCATGACATTCACAGCACAATGTTTCGTATTATTTGAGCGAACACTGTGACTATTTTCAGTACTACGCCCACAGGCACCGTAGAATAGAAATATTGCTATAAGATAAATACCTCTCTGATGGGATTCCCAAACTTTTATTGAAGTATGAAAGTTGTTCCTGTTTTTTTTTATATATATTAAATTTTTACTTTTCACATGGTTTCTCTGTGTTGAAAAAGTGGGGAGAACAACAACAACAACAAAAAAAAAAAAAAAAAAAAAAAAAAAAAAGGGGTTGGGGGGGGGGGGGGGGATGGTAAAATGTGTTTATTTTTTTAAATGTTGTATAACCCACTTAATTTATCAAATTTCCCTGCTACATAACATGGGCGTGATTGAGACAGTGGCCGCAATTAAATCAATTTTTATAAACTTTGGGGGAGGGTTGGTAATCCTGTAGTACAGCGGCTCTCAACCTGTGGGTCGCGACCCCTTTAGGGGTCGAACGACCCTTTCCCAGGGGTCGCCTAAGGAAAACACATAAACTCTACAGTTATGAAGTAGCAACGAAAATAATTTTATGGCTGGGGGTCGCCACGCCATAAGAAACTGTATTAAATGGTCGCGGGGTTAGAAAGGTTGAGAACCGCTGCTTTAGTAGATGCTGGTTGGGGGTAGGGTTTACCAGGGCCGGCCCTACAGTTGCTGGCGCCCCGGGCAAGCTTAACTTTGGCGCCCCTTTCAAGTATTATCATAAAGATTTTTGCAAGGAAATCTAAGGGTTATGTAATGAGTTTATTGACGAGGATATTTTTTTTAAACACACAACTAACAATAATATTTTTTGTCTTAACTTTTATTTGGGCATTATAAACAATTAGCCTATCTTGGGCAGTATGAACAATTTGCCTATCTTTGACAGTATGAAAAATTAGCCTATCTTGGACATTATGAAAAGTTAGCCTACCGATGACATTTTTGTTCTAGTCTTTAGATCAACAAATATTTTTTTACTGAACTTTCTATATTTATATTCTTTACAAAATCATTATCTATAGACAAAATTGACAAAGAATTCATTCTGTCTGGAGACATGGATGTTCGTAAATATGTTTATATAAGCTTTAGCGGCTACGGTAATAGGTATTGTAAGCACCACATAGTGTTTATGAATTAACGGGCTCTATTGGAAGCTTTACATCATAAGGAAATATTCTTTGGCTATATCTAGTTCAGTAATCCATTAATATCGCCATTTTCATGCTACCTTGACTTATTCTCTAGACCAGCGGTTCTCAACCTGTGGGTCGCGACCCTTTTGGGCGTCGAACTACCCTATCACAGGGGATGCCTAAGACCATCGAAAAACACATATAATCTACAGTTATAAAGTAGCAACGAAAATAATTTTGTGGTTGAGGACGCCACAACATGAGGAACTGTAGTAAAAAGTCGCGGCATTAGGGAGGTTGAGAACCACTTCTTTAAACCTCGACATGCTACTGTTAGCTTATATTTGTCTGGCAGATGTGTTATTTAAATTTTGCAACTATTCAAATCTCTCTGATAAAGAATCAAAAGCTCTGTCCAGTATTAAATTGAAAACGTGCTTTTTTTTGTTCTTTCTGGATCATGAACATTTGGAACCTTGTCGGTGCACTCGTATCCAAACAGCCTCCTTCTCCTTCTATTTGAAACCTTGTCGGTGCACTCGTATTCAAACATCCTCCTTCTCCTTCAATTTGGAACCTTGTCGGTGCCCTCGTATCCATCAGCCCCATTCTCCTTCAATTTGGAACCTTGTCGGTGCCCTCGTATTCAAACATCCTCCTTCTCCTTCAATTTGGAACCTTGTCGGCGCACTCGTATTCAAACATCCTCCTTCTCCTTCTATTTGGAACCTTGTCGGTGCCCTCGTATTCAAACATCCTCCTTCTCCTTCAATTTGGAACCTTGTCGGTGCCCTCGTATCCAAACAGCCCCATTCTCCTTCAATTTGGAACCTTGTCGGTGCCCTCGTATTCAAACATCCTCCTTCTCCTTCAATTTGGAACCTTGTCGGTGCCCTCGTATTCAAACATCCTCCTTCTCCTTCTATTTGGAACCTTGTCGGCGCACTCGTATTCAAACATCCTCCTTCTCCTTCTATTTGGAACCTTGTCGGTGCCCTCGTATTCAAATATCTTCCTTCTCCTTCTATTTGGAACCTTGTCGGCGCACTCGTATTCAAACATCCTCCTTCTCCTTCTATTTGGAACCTTGTCGGTGCCCTCGTATTCAAACATCCTCCTTCTCCTTCTATTTGGAACCTTGTCGGTGCCCTCGTATTCAAACATCCTCCTTCTCCTTCTATTTGGAACCTTGTCGGTGCCCTCGTATTCAAACATCCTCCTTCTCCTTCTATTTGGAACCTTGTTGGTGCCCTCGTATTCAAACATCCTCCTTCTCCTTCAATTTGGAACCTTGTCGGCGCACTCGTATTCAAACATCCTCCTTCTCCTTCTATTTGGAACCTTGTCGGCGCACTCGTATTCAAACATCCTCCTTCTCCTTCTATTTGGAACCTTGTCGGTGCCCTCGTATTCAAACATCCTCCTTCTCCTTCTATTTGGAACCTTGTCGGTGCCCTCGTATTCAAACATCCTCCTTCTCCTTCTATTTGGAACCTTGTCGGTGCCCTCGTATTCAAACATCCTCCTTCTCCCTCTATTTGGAACCTTGTCGGTGCCCTCGAATTCAAACATCCTCCTTCTCCTTCTATTTGGAACCTTGTCGGCGCCCTCGTATTCAAACATCCTCCTTCTCCTTCTATTTGGAACCTTGTCGGCGCCCTCGTATTCAAACATCCTCCTTCTCCTTCAATTTGGAACCTTGTCGGTGCCCTCGTATTCAAACATCCTCCTTCTCCTTCAATTTTAAACCTTGTCGGTGCCCTCGTATTCAAACATCCTCCTTCTCCTTCTATTTGGAACCTTGTCGGCGCCCTCGTATTCAAACATCCTCCTTCTCCTTCAATTTGGAACCTTGTCGGTGCACTCGTATTCAAACAGCCCCATTCTCCTTCAATTTGGAACCTTGTCGGTGCACTCGTATTCAAACATCCTCCTTCTCCTTCAATTTGGAACCTTGTCGGTGCACTCGTATTCAAACATCCTCCTTCTCCTTCAATTTGGAACCTTGTCGGTGCACTCGTATTCAAACATCCTCCTTCTCCTTCAATTTGGAACCTTGTCGGTGCACTCGTATTCAAACATCCTCCTTCTCCTTCAATTTGGAACCTTGTCGGTGCACTCGTATTCAAACATCCTCCTTCTCCTTCAATTTGGAACCTTGTCGGTGCCCTCGTATTCAAACATCCTCCTTCTCCTTCAAGTTGGAACCTTGTCGGTGCACTCGTATTCAAACAGCCCCATTCTCCTTCTATTATTTCTAAAAATCGACTCTGCGACTAATGGACTACGATGAGTCACTTCCTTGTTTTGTCACGTGATACGTACCAGCCATTGGTAGGCTTTCTGCTACACATAACAACACATAACAACAGATAACAACTGATCAGCCATTGCCATTATCATTAATTTTAAAGCACAATGTTTGTCTCCATCAGCGCCTCCCCAGTGATAATTAAAAATTTTACTTTTCAAAATATTCTTGAATACACGCGTTTCTTTAAATGACATTCATTAAATGTGACAATAATTATAATTCAGTTATGATTAAAGGAAGAAAGTTGATGAAGAAAAATTTGTGAGCGACTAGTGTGTTGCAGACAGCCTTCCGGAAATCTTACTCGTACTTACGCTTATCACGTGACAAAACAATCGACTCATTGTAGTCCATTTTGTAGCTATTTTATTTTGGCAGACTCTGGTGCATTTCAAAATCCATTTGCGCGAAAATCAATTAATTTATAATAAGTGACATTATTCATCAATGAAACTGCAGTAGATAGTTCCACAGAGGTGTCTTGTATAGTTCGTCTTACAACATTTACCCTGCCTAAGATATCATACCAGACACTTATCATTACTAAAAAAAAAAAGCATCATCATCTTCTTTTTTGTGAAACAAGTGTTTACGCTTCATGTCGCACTACATGATCAGACGCAGATGTTTCGGGAAGTTCATACAGATCTTCTCGAATTCCCGCAATCTCACATGCAACGGCTTGAACACATTCAATTCTGCATTCCCATCTAGACTCGCATAACATGTTTATAAATACACGCCATCGTCCAGGCAGTGGCGTAGCGAGCTTAACTCGCGCCCGGGGCACAATACCTTTTTAGCGCCCCAATACCTTTTTAGCGCCCCCCCCCCGTATTCGAAAACCATACAATATTATAGTAAAATATACCATTTGACGCCCCTTTATGAGTAGCGCCCGGGGCATTCTGCCCCCCTTGCCCCCTCACTACGCCACTGCGTCCAGGAGAGGCAGAAGAGAAAACGTATATGCGCTGGATCGTGCCAAGAAAGAAATGAAAAAAAAAAGTGGATTCCAGGCAACTTGTTACATTGTCCCCAACCACTAAGTTTAGGCGATGACATACATACATGGCATATACAAGACCCGCTGATTTTCCTTCACTCCTTAATTCTTTTCCCTTCATATTGGAACTTTTATCGTTGTAGCCCTGCGGCCTCTCCAGTTGTGTTAGTCTAGTTTACTCTCTTTCAAAAAAAGGCTGCGACTATTCGTACCCGGGTACCAGAAGTGAGAGGTTGGGATTAAAAAACTATTTAAAATATTATTATTGGGTTTGCAAGACAAAGTGAGGTATCAAAAGAAAGATAATTGAATGGACTTTACGTTTGTAAACGTAATTCTTCAGTTTAATTAAAATAAACTACTTTAAATGACATCCGAATAGCATGGAGTCTAATGGGACCCGGGTGCGAAAGGCGGCGCTACGTGTCCGGGTTCAAAAAATCAATGATACTTTCATGTGATCTTTGACCTGTAGCTTCCATAACATGCTTGTAGCTAAGAAAATTTCTTTTACATCTAAAAATCTGATAGTGAATGACAACTGATAAAACACTGTTTAAATGACTCTGGCAACAGTAGCGAATTTCACCAATGTGTATCTACTGCTCGTCTTGTCCCATCGTTAAGTGTAGCGCAGATCAGAAGAGAGTGGTGAAGATAAAAAATAAAAAAAAGCTATATGGGAACGTTTCTAATATACTTAGATAAGCCAAATGTTTGACAGTAGCCCTTGAAGCGTAAGTAACGCCGAGATCAACAATCCAGTCCCAACGGGCTTCTTGTATCCCAGGGCCGTCTGAAGGGCTACGGGATAACACGATGTCTTTTTTTATTTTATTTTTGGACTGATTAAAAAAAATCATTTCTTAATGAATCAGTGTTAACAAATAACAATAATGAAACAAAATTATTATTTTGATGTGTGGGACTTTTTAAAAAGAATATTAGCTCCTCCTAGCGTCAAGAACTGGCTACACTTCTGATGCAAACGCTACCGCAAATTGGATTTTACGTTCTATGACATAGATTTATATACTTGATTGAAGAGCCCTGACAAACAAAAGCTGCGTCCTGTGAAAAGCTTAAATTTCAGCATCCTCTTCCCAAAAGTATATTATAGTGCAAATATTTTGCATGAAAAGTGAAGATTTTTATCGCTTTCCAATGACGGCGATTAAGGTTGTTGGCGAGATTAATAGTAGAAGACCAGCAAAGCTAAAGTCCATTCTCTTCTTTTTGTTGTAGTTATTTCTTGTTGCTTTGTCTGCTGCTGAAGGCTTTCAGCCGAAACGTGATTGTTTCATAATACATGATATTGCCATAAGCCATATAAATATATATAATGGTTTTGACGCCCTCCCCCCTTTTGAGGATAGTGATAGCACCTTCACGTCCCATCTTTCACGCGACGATGCTTGCACATATTATTTTCCTGTTCTACTTATTTCATACAATAGTGTGCACTCGGGGATATGACCTGCTGTTGTTTTCGCATTATTCATCCCTTTAACTAGAAATTAAAACCAAAGATATTATAGAGCCTAAAATTTACATCACTACAGTCACAGAATCATAACCGATTATAAACTTTATATACCCTATACCATCGTGTCCAGGAGCCAGCGGTGGTTTGGAGCCGGTTCGGTCAGATTCGTGCGCACCGTTAGTTCAAAATAATAATACCCTAATCGTAATTTGACTGACTGTGGCGGTGACCGATATGGCATAAGGGGACATACTAACTGCGAACCCTTTGTTACGAATTTGGCAATACACCGCTGCCAGGAGCATATAAAAAAGGGGGACGAATGGGGCGGCACTATTTAAAGAAAAAATTGATATGGAGGGCGTCATATTCGAAGTCTTTTTTTATGAGTGGGGGGGGGGGGTGTGTTTGTGACAAAAAGCATGGCCTCATCCAGTGTGGCAATAGCCATAGCTAAGCTACGGATCCTCCAACATTATTATCCAGTTTAATAGACAATGTGTTCTCAACTTGCAACTAAAAATCTACTATATTATATTAGCAGGCCTGAAGTGTAGAAACGACACTTCGACTTCCACATCACGTTGTTCGACTTAAACACTAATATCGTCTTTACATAGGGCCCACGCTTGACACACACAGACTAAATCAAACCTAGACTTTGGCAAACGGTACAACAACGGGCTCAGAAGCGTTATCGGGTGGTGCGAAGGGTTTAGGCCTACCCAGAGCCGTCGAGTTGGGCCTGCAACTGCAAAGGCGGGAGGGGGGGGGCACTCGGATAAGTAAGGGGCTCAAAGTAGTGATGAGAAAAAAAATAATTTATCAACTTTGAATGCAGTGGTGACAAAACCGAAAAGTGGCTGGAGCCCTCCAAACGTCACGCGACGGCCCTGGGTTAACAGCACTGACTGAGTGACACCAATCCTACTAGTGACGTCACTGATCTGGGTTCAACTCCTAATTTCAGTCGACACAATTTTACAAGCCCCTGTATATATATATATATATATAAATAGTATGACATGTCCGGATAGATATGTTTGTAGCCAAAAAAAAAAATATTTTTTAAAATCCTTGCGGAGACCAATATTTTGATGAAAGGACATGTTAGCATTATAACTTAGACAGGATATTTTAACGTCATTGTTTCCGCAACAAACGCAACAACTACTAAGTAATTCATTCAGTCCTCGTGCGCTTTAGCTGGCGCGCCAGGACAACGATAATGGACGCCATAGTTAGCAGCTGAATGCCTTAACTTATTTTTCTCACGAGTTATCTTTACTAAAGTTAAATAGTAACACTAAAGTTAAAGATCTCAGGTCTTTTATTTCAATTGTGTTCTTTCTGTAACCCCCCCCCCCCCCCCCACACAATTTTTTTCTGGAATATTGGGATCCTGTAGCCTGTCATCGTTATTAACTTATGTGATTTTTCCCCTTGAATCTACTGTTTAAGTTAAGAAAGAAACTTTAATGCGATTTTTAAAATGATTTTCAAATATATTACAGTTACAGTATAGTCAAATTTGTTAAAAGATCCCATAATCCAGTGGTTCTCAACCTTCCTAATGCCGCGACCCTTTAGTACAATTCCTCAAAACTATTTTCTTTGCTGCTTCAAAACTGTAGAATATATGTGTTTCCAAATGATCTTAGGCGACCCGTGTGAAAGGGTCAGTCGCGACGCGACCCACAGGTTGAGAACCGCTGCCATAATCTGAAAATAGGAAAGCGGAAGTAAAAAATGGTATTCATCAGGTGGAATCAAAGTAGATGCAACAGGTGTTAATTTATAATTTATAAATGTACACTCATATTATGCAAAATTAAATTCGTTTAAAGTATTAAATATTTAAAAATATACTTATTCTTCTTATTTTACATAATTATTAAGTTTAAAAAACATAACTTCAGTAATCTAGATATATTCAATAATTTATTTAGACGCATACTTGATTCCACAAGAGAGATTTCTCTGATTTTATTCTAAAAGAATCAATAACATTAATAGAGTGTTCGCAGACATGAATATATCAACAGAATCAAGGTTTCGGCTATCTAAGAGCTACCGTTTAAATTATTCCCATATTATTTGGATGGGATAAGGTAATACATTTGAATGAATGAATTTCTGGTGTCATTATCATTATGATTAAATTTGAAACAATCTTGAGCTGTGGATGTTATACAAATTTAAGCATTCGGGCTTAGAAAGTTAGTTAGGCTTTAGCACTTTAGGTGCGTAAATTATATATTTCTGTTAAACGTAAATGTTATTATATCTGAAATGTTCTGCCACAGCAATCATGTCATTAGAGCTGTTTCAAATTGGACAGTTCTCTGAGATGATCTTCAAGAAGGTCACATAATGATGATACATATCTAAATCTTAGTCGCGAAGGCAAAACTGCTAAGACAAATGAAGTTAAAAAAATACTCTGGGCTCAGTGTGTCAGAATCAGTGTCAATGTCCGTCACTTTTCTGTCACACTGGACTGTGCCAATCTAATTTTAATTTTACATTGTCAAGTCAGTCTATTAGACTTATGACTTACTCTACTTATAATGGAAACATATTGCCCAAAAGCGTAACTCATCATGACAAGACACCATTGGAAGATATTTTTACATAAATTTACATGGCAACTAAATTCATTTATCATTTTATGGTTCATGTTGGAGGGTTCATGTTGGAAACATCAAAGTTCCAATGCAGAGGAGTTATTCATTTTGAACATGAGTTGAGCTGTACCTAACAATATATCATGAGTGTTTGAAGACATAATATTTGTAATGATATTACTGCATTTATTATCATTTAAGAGGGATTACAGTAGTTGCAGATTTAACTTAATACTGCTTAAAATGTATTAAATTTAATAGCCATACTCTGCTTATTCCAGGCAAGAAAATTCCTTTGTAAAAAAAAGAGGAAAAAAGGCTGTACCATTTGCGGGTTAACAAGAGCTGTGCAAACTGAGATGAGCAGACAAGTTATTGCCTCAACAGAAGCTGATGTGGCTAAACCAAAGTTGGATGATAATGAAACAGGTCATAATGTAGAACTTCGTGGAGCAGTTGAGAACCTCAGAAAAAGTCGTCACAAGCGGAAAGAGAGAACTCCAACAACAGTTGTCAGTGAAGCTTTCGCATTCCTTCAAAACCCATGCATGTCCATAGAAAGTGAGGATGAATCTGATGAAGGGGATGAATGTCATAATGACCTGCATCAGGCTAACAATGTTAATAAACTTGGCAAATGGTACAATGATGGTGAAGCTAAAACGAATTCAACAAATGGACCTGTTGCTGGTTTCAAAGATCAAGAAGTCTTCTTAGCAGGTTTTCAGTCAAAGGATTCTGGATTTGCATCATTAGAGAGACATGGATACGAGGGGAGCAAAAACCCAATCAATGGTTATTCTGTGGAGGATGGTGATGATGTAAGCAACAATGATTGTGAAGGAGAAAATTCCTTGACTCATCCTAGAAACTCAGACAGCTGTTGGGAAGACGTTGGTGCCAGTGATCAAAACCAGATGATGCATGGCAGCTGTAGTGAAGTTGGTGATGCTGAATATGATGATGTTGATGTGGCAGGGATGCCACTACGAAGAAAGGATTCTGAATATGGCAGGAAAAGTGTGCCCCCTCTAACTGTCACGATAGAGGCTGATAACATGACCAACAGCGGAGGGTCTCATAGCAAATTAAACACAGACACAGAGTATTTAAACGGGCACCATGAAGCGACTCCTCATGGAAATTCAGATGGCTCAGGTGATCATGATTATGCCAATGTAAATGCTATATATGGGGGGGAAATGGTTAATATCAGTGAGGATGTACAAAAATCTTGTCAAGTATTGATGGATACAAACAATATACAAAGAACAGTTTTAACAGTAGACTTCACCAAATCAGAAAAGATGAAAACACAGCAGGATTCAGGTGTCTACAGCACAGGAGGGTTGAACAGTGGAGATGAGAAGTTCTGCAGTTCTGGGTTACTGGATAGCTACTATAACATTGACATTGCAAATGATGGCTTGATTGCTACCCGACCAGGGTTAGCATCTGTGTCATCTGAAGATGAAGAGGAAAACAATGAGGATATGGCCGCAGAGACCAGTGCAGTATCCAACATGAGTGAACAGGACTACGACACAATAAGCCTGGGGGCTGAGCACTGTGCCAGAGAGGTGGGTGTCAGCTCGTCTCCATCAACGATGCAAACATGGGATGACCATGGAGATGATGAGTTGTCTGATTCATTCCAAGGCCAAAAGATAGAGGCAACAGATGCTGGCATTGAAGTGAGCAGAAAAGCTCCCACGGACTCAGCTGGTAATGTTGTCAGGAGACACAAGCTGGAGAAGAACCCGTCTGCCGAGGCAGCAAGTGATGACTCATCTGATGAAGATATTGGTGAGCTTATATTTATGGATGCTTTAAAAAAAGTATTCCTTCACATGAATTAGTTGCTATATTCAAGTGCCCAAGAAATTAATCCTACCCACGGGGGAAAAATGATTGATGACATTCTGATTTTTTAAAACTAAAGATAATCAGATGAGAATAAGCTGTGCAATCTATCAATATGTACGGTACTGTCCATTTGTGTTTGTTGTACGATATGTCCTTTTTTTTGTAAAGCAATGGTTTGTGTTAATTGTACTACAACACAATGCATTTTCACATGAACTGCAATCTGTCATCTGTATTTGTATTACAGTTAATCTGTATTTGAGCATCCTTGTTATTTAAAAAAAAAATAAAGTTATGATAAGATTCAGTGATATATAGTTTATGCATTAAGTTGAATTTGTAAAACCTTTTAGGTTCTTCACTTTTCAACTGTTTCAAGAGACACTGAATATTTAAGCCCTTCTTCCTCCTCCCAAACCTGTGGTATAGACAGACTTTCTTCAGTATTTTTTGAGGTGTGGGTGCATGCCAAACAGGGAGGTGGCAATTTGAAGATTATTGGGGGACATTAGTCTCTTAGGTTATGAAATGTATTTTCTTTTAAAAAGTTGGAGGGGGGCAAATAGAAAAAATCCTATTAGGGCGGATGATGATGAATATATTAATTTTTCAGGTGTCTATGCAGAAAGCTTTCGTCGCTCAAACTGGATCAGAGTGAGCCAGGAAGGGAAGATAGAACTGCAGATGCCATATGCTCAGGAATCCAGTTCAACCTCACCGCCAGCCTCTGTCTCTACGCCTGGGCTCGGCGCAGCTGATAGTGTAGATTATGGTGAAGTGTTCAGTCCAAAAGGTTGGTCTCCTTTGGAATCATCTGTGTCTATGAGTCATGTTTGTATTTTGGGGTATTAGTAAGATAGTCTGTACATCTGGATTAATATTCCAACTTATTTACCTTGATGCTGGAATAAACAAGTGTCTTGTGTGCTTTCAGCTGATGAAGTATTTGTGGACCCCCTGTCTCAAACTGTCAAAGCCAAACTCTTTCACAAACGCTCAGACTCACTGAGTACCACAGCCTCAGAGTCTGAATTTAAGCGCCACTATGTGTCACGACGGAAGTGCCTGATACAGCGCGCTGACAGCCAGCAGGAGTACCATCGTCTGTCTGCCCGAGTCTATGGTGAGTGTCTTGCCGGGGCGAAATCCTAATTTTGTGGCGTTTTACATGCATGACATAATTTTTCTGTTGTAAATATTTTACCAAATGCTTGGGTCAATAACCTATTGTTATAGTGACCAGATTGTAATAATCATTATAAAAACCACTGTTTAGAAACATGGAGCTGGTCCTGTAAATAGAGTTTTTTGACCAGTTTTGCTATTTTCCAACCTCATTTTGCCAGCTTTTTGCTCTGCCTGCCCCTTAGCATGCTTGCATTATAAATATACTGCAGCAATAATACTATGTTGTTCGTCCTTCACATGCAAAGATGAACAAGGCTATATTTTAAGGTGAGTACCAAGGTGGCTTGTCAGTCCTGTTTGTGCCTGGAAAGCTTGCCTGCATGTAGTGTTCTTGGGCCCTGGTGGTATTGGTGGCAATTCTGCTTTTCTTAGCTGTGTACTGCCTTTGGGCCTGAGCAGTACATTTTACATTTCGAAGAGAGTGCTCCATTAGTGAGCCTGACTTGCCAGCTTGTATGATCCACACCATTTCTCATGAGGTCAGTCCGATGTCCAAGGATTTGAGGGACACTTTAAGGCAATCTTGCTGTATAAGAATAGTGTAAAGCAGATGACTATCAACCTGTGTTCGTAGCACACAAAACCTCATTTAAAAAAAACACATGTATTAGCATGACATCTTAATACAAGCCAGCACAGCAACAAACTTTATGACTCACTTGAAGTAAATACTCATGGAGCCCAACATTGGAGTGGGTAGGAGAATCTTGTATACTATCCTCTAATTACCTGTTATTAATTCTGCTGCATCAGACCAAGACAAACAGGTGATTATAGAGAGGATCGCAGGCTGCGATGACCTGGGCCTTCATCTCCTCAACAGTCATCCAGCATTCATCACATCAGTTGATTCAGGTAAACCTCCAGTTCATCTCACTCTTTTTGGCAACTCAGTTCTTTTGGTAACATTCAAAGATTAGCAAATTTTCTTTAAGAGATTTGAAAGTATGTGAAATGATAATGTCAGGCTGATGAATCAAATCTGAACTGAATGCTTTACATTTCTTCATTTTCCAATAAAATCAAGTGTGGCTGATTTTTGTATATATTAAAACTCACATTTTATTCATGTAATCCTTTTGATTTGTACAAATACATTATTTCACAAAATTGTGGGGATCCAAGCAGACCAATGTTTTGAGTCTCAGCACTGCTTTGACAGTGAACTGTCTGCTCCTTGCCAGAAAATGTAAAAAAAAATTTCAAATTAATGATTTTTGTTAAATAAACTTATTTGAAAGGTGTACATTGTTAATGATCATCAAGTTGTTTAAAGCTGTCTTTTAAAGCACACAGTCAGCTTCTCGCATTGCTTGTACATGCTATTTAAATTCAATTTAGTTTAAGAGCAGACATTTGCTGATGCAGCTTGCATTTCAGGGATAAATGTGGTAAAGAATGGTGCCATGTTACAAAGATGGTAATTTTTTAATGCTCAAACGTAAAAAAAAAAAAAAAATAATTCAACTCAAATACAGACAGGTAACAGTAAGATTTCTGATTTGGGCAAAAAACGTTGCTCCCTGCTTTAGCCTCATGCTTTGCTCCAAAGCTCTTTCAAAGAACTAGTTTATTTTTTATGAACTCTGAAAGCACTTGTAATCGAATGGTAGTTCATTGATTTTAAATAAATATATATAGAATTGTGTACGACTGATTTTTGTGTGATTACTTTTTGATTATTATTTTCATTTTCAAAAGACATTTATACATTTACATAACGAAGTTGCTATTGGTACATTTGTACAAGAATTGAGAGGTTGGGATTAAAATACGATTTAAAATATTTTTGTTGGGTTTGTAAGACCAAATGAGGTATCAAATGAAAGATAATTGAATGTACTTTTAGATGTTTGAAATCTTAATTCTTCATTTTAACTAAAATAAACTGCCACAAATGACATTTGTATAGCATTGAGTCTAATGTGTCCCGGGTCCGAACCGGGGCGCTGCGTGTCCGTGTACATTTTGACTAATGCTATTCGGATGTCATTTGTAGTAGTTTATTTTAGTTAAAATGAAGAATTAAGTTTACAAACGTATAGTACATTCAATTATCTTTCATTTGATACCTCATTTGGTCTTACAAACCCAACAAAAATATTTTAAATCATATTTTAATCCCAACCTCTCAATTCTGGTACAAATGTACCAATAGGTGCAGCCTTTACATAAACTTTATATTGAAATTGAACAGATAGCCCAGCAGACAGAGCTGGTGTTGTACAGGGTCAAATCCTCGTCACAGTCAATGAACACAATGTCCTGACCATGGACCACACAGATATTGTCAAGCTGATACAAGAAAGTAAGTGTAAAAGCTTAAAAGGTGAAAAAAAAATAGTATCCGGAAATTTGTTTGAAAAGAAGTTGCGTCAAATTTCTTTTGGCACGCATTATTTTGTTTTACTATATAATATAGACTAGTGCATTAAAAAAGAAATTTGACAAAAATGTGATGGTGTGAACTGAAAAAAAAATTCAAAAAATTTTTCGTTCGATGAAACTTACACCGATCAATGTTCTGTTGATGAAATTTCTTTCAAATAAATTTCCGGTAACCGAAAAAAATAATTATAAAATACTTTTGTCTTAAAAAAAAAAAATTGTTTTGATGCTTGAGTGTGTTAATGATATATGTGTAAATCTTGTGTTTGTAACATGTAAATTTGATTAGAAACTTTTATTGAGCGTAGTAAAACTTAACATTAAATTTCTATTTATTTTATGGCAAAAAAAGAACCCAGTTATGTATCCCTTAAAAAAATAAAAAGGGAGAGAGGAACAATGCAACACGTAGAAGTCTATACGTAGAAGTCTATACGTAGAAGTCTATACAAGAAGAAACCAGTCCATGCATTATGTAGTTTTTAAAAAGTGACAGTGTTTTAGTGACAGAAATATAAAAGGAAACCACTATTCAATTCAGAATGGAATACACTTTGCAATAGTATGGATGCATTTATTGGCTTTAAGTAAAGTTTATACCTTAAGCATAAGTAAACAAAGAATGCTTTGCCCTCTGTGTTTAACAGTGGCACTGAATTGTTGTTCTCACATTCCACAGGTGAAGGCAATGTTACTCTGGGTGTGGCCAACAGTGACTTCCAGCCCGTAAGAGACCTACAGGCACCTGTCATGTCGGGGTATATCTCCAAGCTTGGGAACTCCTCGTTCATGAAGATTTGGAAGAAACGTTACTTTATACTCCGCCAGGACAACTGCTTGTACTACTACAAAAATGATCAGGTGAGAGAAAGAGTGAGATGGAGAGAAAGAGTGAGATACATAGAAAGAATGAGATATAGCGAAAGATAGGGATATAGAGTGAGAGATATAGTGAGAGAGAGTGAGATAGATAAATAGAGAGAAAGGGTGAGATATAGATATAGAGTGAAATATAGAGAAAGAGTGTGATAGAGAGTAGAGTGAGATAGATAAATAGGAGAAAGAGTGAGATAGAGAGAGAGTGTGAGAGAGAGTGAGATAGATAGATAGTGAAATAGACAAAGAGAGTGAGATGGAGAGATAAAATAAGTGACATGGTCTATGGAGTTCACATGGCTATGGTCCTGATTTAGGCTGCTGGGTGAAATGATCTGAAAACACTTTTTTTTTGACAAGTGTGTTAATGATCTGGGGTTCAAATCTCAACTCCGAGTCTTAACATGAAGTCTCCCCACCATAACCACTGCCCTCCTCTCAACACCACCCTCCACCACAGGGACACACATGCAGACATGTTCCTTGTCATAATTATAAAATGTTTCGATCATTAAGAAGTTGTTGAAAATTATTTATTTACAACTGTGGTTGAGAAATGAGCTTCTGTGTAAGTAAATATTGCCTAATAAATGCTCTTTTTTTTTTCTCTAGGAGAATGACCCACTGGGTGCTCTTCCCTTGTGTGGTTACACCATCTCTCGTCACACAGACACCAGCAAGGACTTTTGTTTCAAGGCGGAAAAGTATGGGGCCAGGACATACTACTTTATGACAGACAACAGGGACCAACTGACTGAGTATGTGTGTTTTATATTTACATCGAACGCTATGATTAGGCGATTGAATCTAAATTTAATTTCCGTATATTTATTTTGAGATACGAATCTAAAGAGTAAATTAAATTTGTTAATATGCACAGTGACTTTACATTGTAAGAATAAAGGTTTGAATCTTATAATAAATGTTTACATGATAAAACTCAAAGATTTTGGTTGGTTCAAATAGGTTTGGGAGCCCATTTTGGTTCTTTATAAAAATAGCAATGAGGAGAAAGACTGTTGATTAGTTTGGAAAATAAAGCTATGTAGTTGAACCCCTAGTTTTTTTGTTCAGTCACAATCATAACTTTTTTTTTGCAGTCATGGCTCCAGCCAAGCTTTGTTCTATTTTAGCAACTCATTTTTTAATGATTTCCTTCTTCAGATGGGTGGGGGCTCTGACTGAGGCAGCTGCTCGTTCCAAAAAAAGGGTACATATAGTTTTGTTTCTCTCATATACTTATGAAACACAGTCACAGAATTACTTAGCAACGAGGCTTTCAAAAAATGAAATATAAATTGTGTATCTTCACTGTCACATATTTAGTGTCTGTATATTACTGTGTTCTTAATTTTAATGCTGGGTGCAAGTATACATAAATGTGTGGCTTTAATTGTGAGAATTTTAAAATAATTACAAAAAATAGTAATTAGGCTCATTACTTAAAAGGAAATAGTTACATCTTGTGCTTTTTTAAAGCACCATCATTAAAAATTTAAATCACTGAGACTAACAAGACCACACTGTCCAATCTTTTAATTTAAAAAATTTTTAAACATCAAAAAGTCTAAAAAACCCAATAACTATTGTAATAGGTGAAGAATTTAAATATTATAACTTTACAACATATTACAATAGCAATACGACTTTAAGCACAATTTAGAAACGAGGAAACTCGGTTGTGCATATTACTTGGATATGAGAAACATTATATAGAAGAAGAGACATTATCAAAAGTTAGCAGCAAACATAATTTTCTTTTCCAGAAGGAATCGTTTCTCAGTGTGAGCAGTCATAATGTCAGTTTGCCTGCCCTTGATATACGCCGGCCGGAATGTACTGGCTTCCTCGGCAAACTGAGTCCCAGTCACAGGCATTGGCGACGCCGCTACTGTGTGCTCAAGGATGCCTGTGTCTATTATTACAAGGATGCAAACTCTCTCAATGCATTAGGTATGTTTATTTTATATTAACTATGAAACTAGATACATTTATGGGTTGCTAGACATTTACACCCACGTTTCACTGGTTTCGGGTGGGGTGGGGGGTGATTAATGTTAACAAATAATGTGAACATGGGTTTATTTAAAAGTGTAATACACAAAATGTTGATACTTTTTTCATATATAAATTTAGTCAGTTATCAATCATAAAATCAAAACAAAGAACAACAATAAAAATAAAGAGTCGTGCCAAAAAATAACTTTTTATGAAGCATATTTTGTTTGTAAACAATTTTTACTGTTTCCCCATTGAGCGTAGTTGATGTAGAAAAACTAACATGGGAGCATTTAGTATAAAGCTCGCCTTGGTAAAGACTTGTCGTGTTTAATCAATCCCTGGAAAGGAAAGTAACTCTTCTAAAATAAATTGGGTAAATTGGGTAGCCTAAGGCCATGCCAATCACCATGATCATTTGTTAGGTCACGTGCAAATTATTTTCATCTCCTGTTAAATGTCAAACTGACCACGGAATGTGTTTGCAAAGAACATGACCCTCTGTTTGACAGGCCTTCCCTTAAAAGACACAACCAATGCACTTTTACAGTAAATCTCAAACTTTTTTCTCGTGTAAACATCTATAGCTGCCTGCACCTCGTAAAAGAGCCAAGCATACTGTGTTAATTAATTTAATCTTCATTTCGTGAATTTCATCATCTGAATTTAGTGGATGGATGCCATTATTCATATTTATCAACAACTTGGCACATACACCTTCTCATGTCCCATCACCTTTCATATTGACAACATAGGAATGAGCAATCAGTTCGCCAATATTACTTCATTCATGTATGAAATGAATTTCAGTAACTTAAATTTTTTTTTAAAAATATTCGCTATCAAACAGAAAACAACATAATCCATAGGTTTTAAAAATATGATTTACAATTTGGTCATTTTCAGGAAATACATATACAGAAACATAGTGGTAGTCAAGTATTAAAGTTAAATGTTTTACATGCAGTATGTGTGAAACCGAAAGCCACCATTTTATGGTATCTCTCAAGCTGCCTCTTAGAAGTTTTAACACTTGGCTCTTCAAAATGTCTCTCATCCCATTCAAATTTGCATTCCCTTCAGTGGTGTTGCTAGGGTTAGGGCTGCCCGGGTTTGGCGATGGATTTTTTCCATGAAAGAAACTCTGTATTTGGCAGAAAATCCAGTGCATATGTGAGGGAAAAAAAGTGCAGTCAGGGGCCGATGTCCCTCCGCACCCCTATCCCTATTCCCTTTATTCAGGTGCTCCTTTTTTCCCCGAGTATGCACAGTAAAAACACAAAAATAATATACATCAAACCTACTAAACACCTGAAAGTTGTGCCTTATCAACACAATAACTGAATGCTATTGAATGATAGAAGTGTCTTCATCAGATAGTGATATTTAGCCTTAGATACAGTCATGGTTTAAGAACTTATATATAAATAGTCTCGTTGGGCTTTTTCAAATGCGGTGCAAAAAACATAAAACGAGACAACTCAAAAAAAAAACCTGATGGAACAAACTATGTCTTTTATATACGATTTGGACTTGAGCCATTTTAGCCCCCTCAGAGTAAAAGAGGAATCACCGTGCAACATTTTAACTTGTTATTCTTGAGATCTCATGATCACTGAGTGAGTGAGTGGTATTTGGCTTTTATCTATATAGATTTACAGCCACACTACCAAGAAATAAATATTATGAAATGCTTATTTTGGGTCATTGTTAAGAATTAAATTCCTGGCCAAAAAGTCTTCTTTCAAGAAATACTTCTTATAGTTTTTGTCTTTTAATTTCACATATGTTAAGTGGTTTATGTGAGATGGGCATTTGTGTCCGATGGCAGCTGACATACCACAATTTCATTTATCTTTAACAAAACCTTTATGTCAAGTTATCCTGTTTAGTTGAATCTTGTGACAGTAATAATAGCTTCTTTTAGTTTGGATCAATAATCTTTAGAAACATTATTAAATGTTTGTTCTTTATGCTCAATAAAATGTCGTGACTTTCACATAAACACATGATTACAACTCTAAGGTGTTGCCCACCTGCACGGCTACAAGGTGGATGTAGAAAGCCATCCCCGTCGCAAGTACAGCTTCAGTCTTCAGCCACCAGACAAGAAGATGCGTGTTTTTTGCTTCAGTGCAGACAACGAAACAGATAAGAAAAGGTCAGAGGGTAGATTCTCTTAGGTCCAGTGGGATTTTGGTGGGAATCAGATATAAAAAACTGTTTTTAATATCAGAGCTCATGTGGATGGATTCCTGGTAGATATTTTATTTGTATTCGATTGCTAGCAGACTGGTTTAGATTTTATTTCATGTCCGTTGGTAGCAGACATTATATTGAGCTGTGATGCTAGGGCCTAATATTTAAAAGAAATTTGTCCATCTAATGTTCGAAGAGTTTGTTTTTATTAAAATGTTATATTAAAATTTAACAATATCTTTACTCATTCTTAAATGTTTTAGCTTTATTTCACCAAGATTTACTAACATTTTTATTCTTTCAGGTGGGTGGAATCTCTGATACATTCCATTCAACGGTGGGTCAGAGTTGGTAAAGAGGCAGAATGTTGATCAAGAGGCAGAATGTTGATCAAGAGGCAGAATGTTGATCAAGAGGCAGAATGTTGATCAAGAGGCAGAATGCTGATCAAGAAGCAGAGTGTTGATGTGTCATTTGTGTCTTTTGACAAGCGCTTGAACATTTTATTTTATGTGGATTACCATATTTGACAGTGGAATTGATGTGTCACAAGATGGCAAGTGACAATTGTGTGATGTGTCTTCAGGTGGCAAGTGACAATTGTGTGATGTGTCTTCAGGTGGCAAGTGACAATTGTGTGATGTGTCTTCAGGTGGCAAGTGACAAAATTATGTTTAGTGTTCATTACAAAATTCAGTTGTTACACTTTATCTGGCTTTAAAGCTTGTTCCCTGCTTTCCATGTTCTTTATGATTGGTTCTTTAAGCCAAGATGATACAATTTGTATTCATCAAGAGATGGGACAAAAAATAAATGTATTTTTTGGCTTCTGATAGCTTTGACATTACATAAACATTTGAATTTATTCCAATTGTTGAATCTATTTTAGTCAGCCTCTGTCTGGTTTATGCTGAGTTAACAAAGATTGGGTCATTTGGGTCATTTTATAAAGGTAATTAATGACCTAAAATATTTATTATTTACTGTTTCAGTAAATAACATGATGGTTGTGAGTTGGGTAGGGTTTTTTTCCCTTGGGTCTCAAATTCAGATCTGGTCCCATCATACTCTCTCCTCATCCTGCTTTTTTTTTTAAAATCCTCCCAGCAATCTGAAATAAATTTGAAGTGTTTTCTTGCTTATTACTCTTACTGCCATATAAAAACGGTTGTGAATGCTAACCAAATGAAACTATTTTTATATATTATTAAAGTATATATTGAGCAAGTCTGCAATGTTTTCATAATTATTTATTTATCTTATTACAAATATGCAGATGTCTCATTTTTAACATAGAAAATATATGCCGAATATTTTAAATTTAAGTGAAAAAATTAAATTTTAAAGGCCACATTCCCTACAACAGTTTAAAAACATGGATATACACAATTTCATCCACATTCCTGAAATAAACTGATGATCTTATATGTTCTTATTGGGGGGCTGGAAATTTCTTTTGTTTAAACATTTTTGTTTCCCCCAAGCTTATTGCTATTCTGCTAAGTATTGCATCTTGATATATTTTTGTCTTGTGCCACTGGCTCCCTTTGATCTGCCAGAACTTAAAGTTGTAACGTAAAAGCACACACATGCTTAGACAATATATTAACAACGAATAGGTTTAGTTACCATGTGAATCCTGATTTATGATAAATGATGAGGGCAAAGCTTTTCATTGAATATGCATGATCTAATTTTCTAGCCTTGCTGGTTCATACAGTTGTGCTCAAGAATCACATTCTACAGTGTGAAAGTCCCGAAACATTTGTATGATAATTGCAACAACATGTTGATCATGTGGATATCTTGAAAAGATAACTCAATGTATTTTCTCCTATGTAATTTAAGAAATATTATCTTTTCTTAACTGAAAATTTTCCAAGAAACTTATCAAGGATGCAGTGGGTAAGGTGTTGTCACTGATGGACAAAGATTTTTATTTTTTCAGATTCAAATATGAATACAATAAAAGAATTTTATTTGGGGGGGGGGGGGGGGGGGGGGGGGTATAATCATTATTCCATACTGTTAATTTTAGCAGAATGTGGAAACTCCATTTTAAACACAAAATCAGACATTCTTTGCCGTCTCATATTTAATTGTGCTGTATAATATTTGCCTGTAAATTTGTGTGTGTAAACATTGAGGAGAAGAAACATAAGCATTTTAATCAGAGTTCCTATAAAAGCTGCATAAGTATAAAAAAAAAAAAAAAACAACATTTCCGTCAATCGCTCATTTGAAAGTCTGCATAATAGTTTATTTATTATTTTTTTTAATCAACAAAGTGATGAAATAATTGTTGTCGAGTTAAAGAAAAAATGTACATTGATTTGCTATAACTTTCTATGAGACTTTTTTTTTTTTTTTTAACGAGAACATCAGCTGAAAGTTATCTTCATATTTCAGACTTATTTTGATATTTCACTGTCCTGGTAAATTTGTCAACATTTACTACAAACACCTGTTAGAATATTCTTCTGACATAATAACTAAAAATGAGGCTTTACTTTGTACTTGGGTTCAGTCGTATGTCAATGATGAGAAGCTATTTCAAAGTATAACATGTAGAAAGTATAGTAAGATGATCATATGGCTCACAGCGTTTCTATGTCAAGTTGCAGAGATTTTTAAAATGGTTTTTGCATCTGAAATAAGTCAATTCTCATTTAAAAGAATTGCATTTCCTTTAGCATGTTTGACCCTTAAACTTACAGAATATCTCGTCCTCTCTGATTGGCCATTAATACTTACAATGGTTCTCATTAAGACTACGCTAGGTGCAGGTCTGATTCAAGCACCTTTGCCTGTCTCTGGTGATGTAGTCTTCTGCATTGTTTTTATTTTGTTGCTAAAGACACAGTTGTTGCTAGGTGATTTGTTGGTTGCCAAGTGTCAGATTTGCTGCTAAGTTATGTGTTTGTTGCAAAATAATGTATTATTTCTGCCTGCTATGTATGTCAGCAAAAACAAATTAATTTTTTATTGTTGTTTGTCTTCCAGTCCCGCTTAAATAGTCCATGTGACCAAACTAACTCTACTGAAACTCCCGCATCTTGGCTAATTTATAGCCTTATGCATCATTTTTAGTTAAGATATGACATTCTGGCTAATAGATAGTCTCAACAGACATCATGAGTTAAAATATAATCATCATGTGACATCTTTGGCTAAAGTATTATCCTTATATGACACCCCTGGCAAAATCTGACACCATTGGCCAAATTAAGCACCTGGGTGTGTTCTGTTAGTTTTGTAAATATCGTTTTGTTTGTCAGCACTATATGTGATAGGTTTCTTTTTTGCCAAAGTTCAAGGCTTTGTTGAGCAGACTCACAGTGACCTACAAAGTAATTATTCTTTTCCTCATACATGCATATAGAATCTCTCAAATTTTTGTAATTTCACATAGAAAATGAGTGCCATGGCCTTAAGCTTTACAAGTCTCAATTCAATGATCTTAAAGTAGTTGTTTTTCTGTGATTAAATAAGATCCTTTTTTTTTTTCTTCATTCATTTTTTAATTTCTTCAAAAATTATTTTGATCATGTCATCATCTTACACATGGCCATATTAAGGATTTTATTGGGTCATGGGCACAGCTTAGTAAGGGCCCCTTAGCCATAAGAACCAACGTTGCCTGTTCAAAGCAGATCCTGATATACAAAACACTTAAGAGAGAGGGTCACTTTTCTTTTTTATATCAATGGTCTCCATGTCTGGATGTACATGATGAAATGTGCATAGTGAGACAATAGTGTATTTAGAGGCTGTGTAACTGTCCTTTGCAGTTTAATGTGTGCTTTAGTAGTTCAAAGGTCAGAAGATTCTGCACATTGGTGGGATGTTTTGGTGTCTTTACCAGTGCTCATGTTGTGGGCTGTTCACTTACCCAGCCCAGTGTGCCAAATGTGTGTTCATGTTGTGGGCTACCAGTGGGCTGTTCACTTACCCAGCCTCCTTTTCCAAATGTGTGTTCATGTTACTGAATGTTGTAGCTGTCAGTATTTGCTATATCCAGTGGGGCATGAGCCTCATGTTTATAAAAAATAATATACATTATTTCACTAAACACATGTTTGAGATAACTCTTGTCTGATACAATGAAAAAAAGAAACTCTGTATTAAACTGTATATAAACACAACCATAATACTTTACCATGACTGTAACAAAAATAATGTTCTCAATTCATCAATAATCAAAATCATGTTTTCCCCCCTGTATTGTTCATGTTAATCACAAACTCTCTCAAACCACAAGGGTCAGTATTGCTTTTGATGTGATGTCTGCACAAATACAATTTTAATTTGCCATGAAGCTGAATGTTATTAGGGTCTTCATGACATTAATTTTTTCATCAAATTAATTTTTATCTAAGGAGAAAAATATTATTTCAATAAATATTTAAAAAAAAAAAAACCTGGCATGGATGTATTTGAAGGATTTCTATAAAAGCTAATTATGTTCCATTGTTGTTGTTTTTTGTAGCTTTTCTTGTGTGTGTGTGTTTTTTTTTAAGGAAATAATTATATTTTCAGAAACTCAATGGATAAAGATGACTATATTTAAATAATGAATATTAACAAGTAGGGCAGATTACGTGGAAAGGGTCATTCGTGTCATTTTTTCCCAGTCTGATATTTTTAATGGGTCATGGAAATGGCATGGACATGTTATTGAATGATGATATATCATTGATGCTATGATTGGTCATTGATGCTATGATTGGTCAATGATGGTGTTTCACTGATGCTGTGATTGGTTGATGATGGGGGATGTCAGGTTCATTGATCAGTTAATCCTATGTTGGTGTTTGCCTAAATTATTTGGCATATGCACAAATTGATGTTTTTTCTATATGCCTAGTTTGAAAATTCTCTAATCGATGTTGCTTTTATTATTATTTTTTTTAATCCTGATTTCGGTAGCATGTTTGTCTGTGATGGATCTAATCTATAATTTTATTGCTATCGTGAGGACATGAAATGGCCGACTATTTTTGTGATATCAAAAGAGCAGAACAAATGTATTCATCGTTAAACTTTTATTTTTTCTTTGATTTTTCTTCATTGCGTAATAATTATGAATATCACATGAATGAATATTTTTATGTTAATCTTTTTTTTAATTAAAGTTGTTCCAGCAACAAAATATAGTTATGAGTTCTAAGTTAGCATACACCCAAAAAATAAAGCAAAGAATAATTCATTCCTAATTGAAGTTGATTTATTTTTTTCCATCCTTTGTTATGCTGAGACTGGACAGATTCGGTGTTAGAGATATCCTTGGTGGTACAGATTATTAAGGATAACAAAAAGTACTCGAATCATGTTGTGAAAATCAGTTGTGTGTAAATCTTTAAAAAATAATTTTGGACTGCTTGTGCTGGACATAAGCTCATTTCAATTTTGTGATATAGGCTGTTTTAGTGTATGGCTTGTGTTGAAGTAATTGAGACAACAAGAAAACACATGAGATATTTTTTGGCTTTGATGGTTTTGTTATTTCATGAAGGCAGATACTCTTAAACTGATGGATACCATATTCCTGTGTTTCTTTTTTCATTAATGTAAGTTTTGTTCAGATGCACATTCCACATTCTATCTTGCCTGGTTATCTCTATAGTCAGAAAAAATAAAATTGTTGGTTAGGTATACCAGATTAAGAGCTTAAGGGGCCATCCATAAAAAATGTAACATTATTTTGGCCAATTTTGCGTGCACACCCCCCCCCCCCCCCCAATTACGACAAATTTTGACTCAATTTAGACACCCTCATAATAGATCATCAAAAATTTGTGATTCCCTCATCCCCTTTTTTTTTCTTCTAGATGCGTCACATCATTTACAGATGGCCCATCAAAATGTCTTCTGTCCCCCACAGGTTATTTACAAAGAGATAGCAGCTGAGGCACTGTGGTCTCTGACATCTACGACTTATTCTGCGATGATATCTCAGTTCAAAACTATTTTTTGTTGTTGAAAAAAATGAAATATTTTGTACAATATTTATATGTTGACAGCGCTCATTTGTACTGCATAGAATTTCCAAGATTCTTAAATCATTATTTTTAGTGTAATGGTTACCTCTTTGGTAAAAAAAATAATAATACCCATGGTGTAAAATAGTTCATTTATGATTACTTCCCTTAGGTTTTTTTTTTGTTGTTTTTTTTAAAATTCAGCCTGCTTCCTTTTTGTCAATTATTTAATTTATTTGGTCCTTAGGTGTGAAACATTGGACTATCATTGGAAACAAATTTACTGACCCATGGCAAAGTAATTACCCTTGCCTGGTTTAAAATTATGGTTCCATAAACTACAAAGTTTAGTTATAACCACATGCATCATTGTTATTATATCTTTTAAAAGTTACTATATAATATAACAATTTTATCAGTTTCTTATAGTACATCAAACTACAAATGTATCTTTAATTGTGAAAACCACCAACCTGTCTCCAACTCTCTGTTTAAGTCAGGGTAACAATGGGAGGGTAATCTTGTTCACTTAGTTGGAGCTGTTATGTCCCTTGTGAAAAAAATAATAATAATAGTTAGTTGCTTCACTACTATTCAGGACAAACACACATGGAAAGTTCTTTTTAAAGTTATCAACAAATTTTAAAATAGCATAACGATCAATTGTATATTTCAGATCTAAAATCCAATTTTAAATTTAATGCATTTATTGATGTTAATGTATTTTTTTGTTTGTTGCATATTTGAACTTGTAATTTTATTTAGTCCAGCTGTGTACGTTTTTTTTCCTCAGCAGCTATTTGTTTATATCATCTGTCATTTTTCCAAATCTTATATTTTGGGTTGGTAAATTGAATTCTGTGATTCTAAAAGTGTTCAAAATATTTTAATTTTTTTTAAAAATGTGTTTGTTTCAAAAGGTTTACTTGACATCTTTTGACTGTTGAAAACCACATTGTTGCAGGCACAGATTCACCCACCAATAGTCACTTCACCATAATTTATTAAAAAAGTTTCAATAATTTTAAACACAGTTCTTACTAACTATCAAATACTTTTATTTTTCCACACAGAGTTTTTGTATCAACGGTTATATGAAACTATACAGTGCTCTATAGTGAACAGGAAAGTTCTTAATACATCATTTTTTTAGCTGGACATTTTTTAAAGAAGTAAAGCATAATAAAATTTGTATTAGTCATGTTTTTATTATAGACATATATATCTATATAAACCTTCCTTGCTTGGCATCATGAGCTCTCTTTTATTTACAGACACAAAATTTATTAACTAAAAATTCTTTTGGCTTATAACTCATAATATAAGATTACCTGTCACCCACATGACCTGACAAAGTTAACCACAAATAACCACAGAGTAGACACAGCCGTCAGCCACAATATTATTTACTGAATTTGTTCATGTCTTGCTTTCCCCCCCACCCCACCCCTTTATGTATTTTCAGATATTCCAATCACATAACCATATGCTATCAATCATTGCTCAGGAAGTTGAATGTGTTGTTTAGATACCGGGCAGAAATAAATCATTTCCAACATCGAACCTATCTGAATTTATTAAGAGGACACCATTCTCATATACTCTAGCCCCTTTTGTGGCTTTTTTGTTTTGTTTTACCTAAAGTGTAAATAAAGACATATGACATTACACTGATCATAAGCAGAGTTTTGTGAAGTATGAGAATATTTTCCCCCCAAAAAAACCTGTAGATTAACATTGATGACCGTTTCTTTGCAGTATTTAATTAGAATTATTGAAAGCTCTGAGGTCTGACTATAAAACCGGCTGTACAAAATTTGGGGGGGGGGGGGGGGGTGTCTCATAACTAAACAGCTGTCTCATAGAATAACCATGAATTTTGTTATCACGATGAATTTTTGTTATCACAACAGGGTAATATGATTTCATTGCAACAGCTCAAAGAATCAACAAGGATTTTCATGAGGCTTAAAATGAACGGCTATGTAAAGATGCAACTGTTTTGATTAGTATCCAGGCAATGTTAACTTGTTTGTATGAAAGTGTTTTTGATTGGAATATTTAATAAATGCCTATGACTGCTTGTGTTAAACTTGCTTGTATGAAAGTGTTTTTGATTGGAATATTTAATAAATGTCTCTGACTGCTTGTGTTAAACTTGCTTGTATGAAAGTGTTTTTGATTGGAATATTTAATAAATGTCTCTTGACTGCGTATGTTAAACTTGTTTGTATGAAAGTGTTTTTGATTGGAATATTTAATAAATGTCTCTGACTGCTTGTGTTAAACTTGCTTGTATGAAAGTGTTTTTGATTGGAATATTTAATAAATGTCGCTGACTGCTTCTGTTAGATTTTTTTGTATGAAAGTGTTTTCATTGGAATATCAGACCTGTTTACTCTTACGATTCTGGCGTACAAGGTACGATTTTGAGGTGTATACATTATATATAGTGTGTGGTTATTTTTTACTATTAAGATAATGTATTGAATGATTTTGTGATGATATTGTACGATTTTAAAAGTTTAAGAGTAAACGGGTCTGGAATGTTTAATAAATGTGTCTGACTGCTTATGTTAAACTTGTTTGTATGAAAGTGTTTTTGATTGGAATGTTTAATAAATGTCTCTGACTGCTTATGTTAAACTTGTTTGTATGAAAGTTTTTTTGATTGGAATGTTTAATAAATGTCTCTGACTGCTTGTGTTAAACTTGTTTGTATGAAAGTGTTTTTGATTGGAATATTTAATAAATGTCTCTGACTGCTTATGTTAAACTTGTTTGTATGAAAGTGTTTTTGATTGGAATATTTAATAAATGTCTCTGACTGCTTGTGTTAAACTTGTTTGTATGAAAGTGTTTTTGATTGGAATATTTAATAAATGTCTCTGACTGCTTATGTTAAACTTGTTTGTATGAAAGTGTTTTTGATTGGAATATTTAATAAATGTCTCTGACTGCTTGTGTTAAACTTGTTTGTATGAAAGTGTTTTTGATTGGAATATTTAATAAATGTCTCTGACTGCTTATGTTAAACTTGTTTGTATGAAAGTGTTTTTGATTGGAATATTTAATAAATGTCTCTGACTGCTTGTGTTAAACTTGTTTGTATGAAAGTGTTTTTGATTGGAATATTTAATAAATGTCTCTGACTGCTTGTGTTAAACTTGTTTTGGATGTAAGTGATTTCATTTGAATATTTTATGAATGTTTCAGAGGGAGAGTTGTCTGCTTGAACGCTTCCAAGTTAATTGATGGGAAATCTTGTGTTTCTTTTAAACCTAGTCTAGGTTTCTCTGTGAACTCTGTTCCATTGCTCATAAAATCAAAGGAAAGAAAAAAAAAAAAAAACACCATCTGATTTAGTCAGTGACTGATTGATTCACAATACATCTTAAAAATATTTTTGAGACAGCCTAAATATTTATACCATGACAGCACATTGTATGACGTGACCCACAATCCCATCCTGAAACATCCTTCCCCCCCCCCCATTAAATATGACATACACACTGGTGTACCAGCATTAAAAAGCCCCCCCCCCCCCCCTTTCCCTTCTTTTAACCTTTCCCAGCAAATCAACCATTATGAGAGGATTTCAATCCATTAAAATAAACAGTTTGGTGAGAACCAGAGTTTTTCTTTTCAGCATTTAGATATTTTTTTTGTAATTTAAAAATGAGTGTTTATGTGAGGAGGTCTTTAATCTAGTATTTTTATTCCAGATTTGATGATTGTGAAAGATTCACTGACAGTGCTTCTGAGTGATGATGTACTGTTTTAACAAAGTGTTATTAATCATTAAACATCTGATCAGTTTTAGTATAAATTTTGCTTTATTATTTTATACATTATTTTTCATTACAATTCTGTTTTTAAAAAAAGGAAAATTGTGATTATTTGATTGATGCTGATTCATTCTAGCTGTGAAATTACTCAATTTGATACTGTATAGTTTCTAATCCTTAGAATTGAACATTTTTAGTTACTAATTCTTAGAATTAGAATTGAAAATTTATAATTACAAACTCTTACATGAGTTTGCACAAATAATCTGCACCTTAATGCACCACATTTTTGTTGAGAATGTTAACATACTCTACAGCTATTATAAAGAAAAATACAATTTATTGCCTTTACTCTTATCATCATTTGTATTTGTATTTTAAAAAATATGACATTTGACTGAGAAAGCTAATACTTAAACATGATTTGGGTTTGTGAGTTGTCACCTGTAGCTTGATTTTTCTTTTCGTTGCCCCGTGTTGCATCACTGAAACGAAATTGATGACAACAGAAATGTTAAAACGTCACAGCTAATGTAAATCTTTGGTTTGCCATCGCTCCGTACCTGCTGCAATCACGGGGGGGGGGGGGGGGGGTTGTGCAGGGGCACTCTGAGGCTCCTTAGGGGCAAGTGGCTTTCACCCAAAAAATATAAATGTATTGAAGATGGGCCAGATGGCTGCTTCTTTAGTTGACAGTATTTTTACTTTCCTTGGGCAAATTCCGTCAGTCAATTTGTTTTTTCAAAAAATTTTTGATTTAAATGTAAATATTTTGAGATGTCGTTGAGTGTCAAGTTTATTTTTAGACCAATTGATAACGACTTTTATGCGACATCATATGCCCAAGTATTTTATTTTTAGGCCAATTGACAATTGATAACGACTTTTATGCGACATCATATGCCCAAGTATTTTATTTTTAGGCCAATTGACAATTGATAACGACTTTTATGCGACATCATATATGCCCAAGTATTTTATTTTTAGGCCAATTGACAATTGATAACGACTTTTATGCGACATCATATATGCCCAAGTATTTTATTTTTAGGCCAATTGACAATTGATAACGACTTTTATGCGACATCATATATGCCCAAGTCTTTACTTTTGGTCTCCATGGTCCAGACACCGCCCTACTTGTTGGATGTGGCAAACACAATTTGTCCTATGTGACATTCCTTCATTCATTTCCCTCCTGCACTAAGATTAACAATTGCTTAGGAAAATTTTGAATGCATCCTGCACCCACCCTTCTGAAATCATTGGTCATGTGTCGGTGTGTTTCCTGTCATTTCCCACTGGAGGTGGTTTTAAAAAAAATATATTTTCCTGTGATTAATTAATTGATTTTGAGTGTATATAACATTTTATTTTTGTCTCGTGCTCATTCAAGTTTTTTTTGTTTTGTTTCGTTTATCTTTGAAACAGCCAATTTGGTGAATGTTAAATTTAAAAAATGTAAATGATGGATGGTTGCTGCTTATAATGTCGCCTCTTGATACTTGTAATAAACTCTACTTAGAAACCATTTCTTTGTCAACGGATTTGTTTATTTAGCGATGTTTGTGTGGCATTGTGAAAACGTACCACAACATGTAACCAGCTTTGCCGTTCTTTTCCGTTCTTTGCCGTTCTCAAATTGTGGGACATTCTCTTCAAAAACTAAAGAGTATTCAGCACATTTTATTTCTTCTATGGTATTTCTGTTACCTTTTCTGTTAACTTTTTTAGTCATTAATTTAATGAACTGCAGAAATGTGATGAGGCGAAAAATTAGGAGCTGCCCCCTGGCGGCAATTAGTCAAAGCACGCCACTGGTTACAGCAAATGTACAATTGACTGAAGCGCCAGCAGCCGATGCTTGGTGACTCAGATGCGAACGGAACTCTGCCCCGAAAAAAAATAATCCTACCTTAACAGGCTAGATCGCACAGCAGGGACCTGAACTGTCGGCATTGCACGGGCCACGGCAACGGTGACTTCGTGCCCCGATGTTGACCTTGGGGGGAGGCTAGGGTCGCAGGCGGGTCCCATGTTGCTGATATGTTATTCTAAGGCACAGCCGAGCTGATGGAGCTACTTGCCAATGTGTTAGCCGGGGCCACAAAGAGCGATTAGCTTGGCATCTCCCCCCCCCCCCACACACACACGCTCAAATAAATAAATATATATAATTAAATGTATATATTATATAAAAATAAATATTAATTTTAAAAAGTTAATTGTTTTTCTCAGCCCAAACTATCTGTGTTTGGATAATCCAAGCCATCCGGAATTCGAGTATAGCCTATTTGGTTCACCCAAAGTTTTGGAGAATCTACGCCTAACCCATTTCAGAAAGGAGTCCTCATAAAAAAAATTAATATATATATAATTAAATAAATTAAACACAAAGTATAAGTTCTTAAGACGCCATTTTTGTTCGTATTTATTTAATTGTACGACATTTATCATTTATTAAGTAGTGGTTATGTAAATGTGTAAACTTCTAGCGAAAACACATTTCACATTTCCTTAATTTTCACCCCTTCAAAAATACATTTTCTTTTGAATGCATACCCAAGTACGACACAAAGACAAAGCACAGAGCATACACACACTCAAATAAATAAATATATATAATTAAATGTATATATTATATAAAAATAAATATTAATTTTAAAAAGTTAATTGTTTTTCTCAGCCCAAACTATCTGTGTTTGGATAATCCAAGCCATCCGGAATTCGAGTATAGCCTATTTGGTTCACCCAAAGTTTTGGAGGATCTACGCCTAACCCATTTCAGAAAGGAGTCCTCATAAAAAAAAATTAATATATATATAATTAAATAAATTAAACACAAAGTATAAGTTCTTAAGACGCCATTTTTGTTCGTATTTATTTAATTGTACGACATTTATCATTTATTAAGTAGCGGTTATGTAAATGTGTAAACTTCTAGCGAAAACACATTTCACATTTCCTTAATTTTCACCCCTTCAAAAATACATTTTCTTTTGAATGCATACCCAAGTACGACACAAAGACAAAGCACAGAGCAATAGCTGCACAATTAATCGCACAATTAATCTGAACACCAAAACACGCACCCATTGAACAAAGCATTAATATACACCCCCCACCCCCCAAAACCCTGTTCAAAAACAGGAAAAAATCTGTTGTTTTTTTTGGGTGGGGCTGAAATTTTGAAAAAAAAATGTGTTGTCATCGGCAACGAATCTATGTGCCAAGTTTCAGCTTGATAGGATGACGGGAAAAGGGTCATTTAGCCTTAAGAAGATTTTGCCACAAACAAATAAACAAAATCGAAGTTAATATAAAGGGTTTTTTAAAGGAAAGTTTTAGACAGTTTAACCTAATGAGCCTCATTCAAATATTTAGCTGAACGAAATTTGGTTTTTAATAGGATTTTCAGACGCATTATTCACACCACATAAGGATATTTTTTTTAGGTCTTGTTTAGCTACTTGGAAAATTCGATTCAACAATGAGTGAACATCTACGTCAAGATTTGTCTAAAGAAACTCACGTTCACTATTCTGGACCAAAAAATGTTCAAAACGAAATAATCAATTTGTTAAGGAAATGCTGTTGAAGAAAATATTATTAACCGAAATAAATAAGAAAAAATATTACAGCTTTATTTTAGACGTCACAACAGATATTAGTCACGTGTCAGCAGCTGTCAATTAATATCAGATTAATATCAGATCCCGTTGACTCGCAAGGATTGGACTTCGACTAAAGGCCATAGGTGATATGAATTCAGACAGACAGCGATCATTGATCTCATTGGCACGCGTTCCCGAGGCAAGACAGATATAACATTATAATCCCACCCATGAGTTATTTACTTCATCGGATGTTCCAAATAAGGAAAATAAAAAACCAGATTTTAATTTTCAAAACAGAAAAAAAACAAAACGGTTTTTTAATTATTTCTTTCATAATATAAAAAAGAAGTTACAAATCAATATTAAAATAATAAAATAAAATAACAGACCATACGTTTAATTGTTTTTGATTATTATTTAATAAATAAAAAGCTGGGGGAAAAGATGCTGTGTTATGCATAAAATGGGAAGGCTTTTCGCCAAAGCTTCTGACCATACCGCAGTCTGTATTGTAATCAGCTGGTCGGTGATAGAAACCGTTTGTGACTGGGTGTATTTGTTATTTTAAATTTTGTTTTATTATGTATTATTACTATTTGTTGGATTGTGGTGGTCGCCTTGTAATCACAAGAGTTTCTGTGCGATAGATATTAACAAGTTGGCAGATTGCAGTTTTCCACACAAAAAATGTCATCCCTACCCTCCCCAATTAATGAAAACTACAATGTAAAGAGCAAAGATAAAACGAAAATTGAGTTTTTTTTAAAGAACAGTGGGTCCCCGCATAACGAACGACCTTTCATAACGAAAATTCAACATAACGAAAAATCCAATTAACGAACGACAACGTTAGAGCCCGACCCCCCCCCCCCCCCCCCACCTTTTTTCCCCCAAATGTCTCACATAACGAACTGCGCTATCCGCGCAGGAAAAAAAATTAAAAAATGAAACGCGCGAGCGCACAAATGACGTCATGGGCTCACTCTGACACCGTGTCTGTTTATTGAGCAATTCTAAAGAGGAACGGGAGTACGTGGCCCTTTTGTGTGGTTTTGTTTTTGTGTTTTCTTTGTTTTTTGTGTGTTTTGAGTGTGAGATGTGTGTTTGCTTGCATGTTGCTTTTTTTTATGTTATGTTGTTTAAAAAAAAAAAAACGAAAAAAAAAATAAAGAAAGAAAGAAAAAAAAATTTCAAAACTGTTTCACCATTCTTTTGCCCTAGTCGGAAACGAATTAAAATTAAAATTGACTTTTATACGGAAGCGGTTGTTAAGAATGTCAAAAACAATAAAAAAAACAACAACATACAAATACATTGAAGCAGCGGTGGTTTGGAGCCGGTTCGGTCAGGTTCGTGCGAACCGTTAGTTCAAAATAATAAATATGCCTGACTGTGGCGGTGACCGATATGGCATAAGGGGACATACTAACTGCGAACCATTTGTTACGAATTTGGCAATACACCGCTGCATTGAAGCTTGTTCTATATACGGTATCCAAGTACCGAACCACTTTATACTAGATTGCCAGCGCCCCACTTGGTTACTGGTTGACTTCCATGTTGGGAACCTGACAAAAAATTGGCAGAAGCGGCACTGAGCACGAAGCAGACATCTCGTCAGTGTGTGAATCGCCGGCCACTGGTTGGGAACCAGACATGTCGCCAGTGTCTGATTCACGTGCCACTGGTTGGGAACCAGACATGTCGCCAGTGTCTGATTCACGTGCCACTGGTTGGGAACCAGACATGTCGCCAGTGTCTGATTCACGTGCCACTGGTTGGGAACCAGACACGTCGCCAGTGTCTGATTCACGTGCCACTGGTTGGGAACCAGACATTTCACCAGTGTGTGAGTCCCAGGCTACTTGTTGCGCCAGCCATACGCTTCAAAATAGTGGCTAGGATTGAAGGTCAAAAGAGGGGGCTACGTGCAGTGGCGTAGTGAGGGGGGGCAAGGGGGGGCATCATGCCCCGGGCGCTACTCACAAAGGGGCGCCAAGTGGTATATTTTACTATAATATTGTATGGTTTTCGAATAGGGGGGCACTAAAAAGGTATTGGGGGCGCTGAAAAGGTATTGTGCCCCGGGCGCGAGTTAAGCTCGCTACGCCACTGGATCTGGTGTTTGCATTAGAAAGTATTATGGTGGATGAGGTAATTATTATAAATAACGTACCCCATTGAAGGCCTAAGTCAAAGGTTTGGAGTCCTTAGGCTGATTATCTTTCAAAGACTGCCGCAGTCTATTGCAGATCTTGCAAACTTGTCAGAGCAGGTAAGTGAGTAAGGAAGCTAATGAAATGACTCGGATTTTGTGAGTACAAGTTACAATATTATAAAATAAATGAAGCAGCATGTAGTACTACTAGTAGTAGGCCAACATATTTCCACATTTGGACTGAATAAACCAGTGGTTCCCAATGACTTCCTAAACTCTTTTAAACACTCGGAGGTCTTTTTAGAAACAATTTTCACGTGGGACCCCCGTAGGCCTACCGATTGTCTGTCATGGCGTTTAGGAGTAGAGTTACAGGGGAGGGAGTGGCCGCGGTGCTGCTGAGAAGTGAACAAAGGGTCATAAGGATACCACAGAGCACAGGTTTTGGAACCACTTAAATAGACCACCTTAACGTATACCAAAATATTTTAATTTTTTATTTACATATTATAATTTTAACACATCTTAGTGAATCACGCGGAACAACGTTAATGAACATGTACGATATTTTGAGAGCCACTGCAATAATCACTGCATTATCTAGCGGGGAAATGGGCCTATTAAAAAAGTGATAAATAGCTTTACAAAAATAAATTATGATATGAACTTTATAGAAAAGTGTGTACAGTGTCCAATGCGGACAAAAAAGGGTTGGTGTTTTCAATAAATTATAAGAATAAAGATTTCTATAAAATTTAATAATTATTATAACTCTAAATTATTTGAATATTTCCTCAAAGTAATTTTTCAGACAATCACAAAAGTCTCGTTCGTAAGTCGTAATCATCATGAATGAATGTCTCGTCCATTAGCCAAGAGATTTTATTTGTTCACAAAAACGTAGCGTAGAAAGGGCCCAATTTAATAAGACTTTTCTTTGACACATTCATTATACAGAGTTACACTTTTTAAAAAAATGTATCATTATTTTTGTCATGTATATCAAAGCAAAACATGAATTGCTTTTTTGTAAATAATTTTTACAACCTACCGCACGAAAGCAAACAAAAGGACAGAAACTCTTTAAGCTGCAGTTATCGTGTTATGGAAGTTATATCCCCTGAAATGGATTTTTTTTCCTTTAATTTCTGCCTCGTTCTGAACTGCCGTTAGGATAAGGAAAAGATCAGTGACGTCAGGCAAGGCAAACCAAGCACGGCTGATCGAGAATCCCCGTGTTGATTTCGAATTTCCCTGGTATTTACTTATGATAACAACATCAACCATTTGTATTATATGTTTGTTGGATTCATTTATACTATGGAGGAATCGAATGTATGCATTAAGATATTATCCGAGGACTTAAATCATTAGAAAAGACGAAAATCTATAGAGGCGTCGTCCTGTGTTAGGGAATGCCACGTCGGAAAACCACCCTGTCAGACAGTTCACCTCCGGCTCCTAACCGTAAGTTACCTACATATTTAGGTTATATAAAGAAATGTTACTACATAGATGTGCTTAGTGTGCATATTTTTTTTACTTTTCAAAGGGACATCTTTATCTTATTTTTTTAGCTTTAAACAAGTTAATTACGATCGTTGATTGCACTAGATTGTGTGGGAAACACCGATTTGGAAACTGGGGTTACCCTCCCTAATTAGTATGCATTCCTTCTGGCAGGTTGCTATGTCGTTAAGCAATTACTTTCCTAACGATTTTTGATAAATACATTTAAAGTTTATTCTAACTTAACGTAATGAAATTATGCTTTCATTTAAAAATAAACACATCTTTTTGGTCAAATACTGCGCCTCTGCGTTTTTGTTGATGTACTTGGTAGACAAAATATGGCGTTCCGGATGGATCAGTTCATTTTTATCATGGGGGTGAAGTGTCGAGCTAGTTCGACATAACCTTTTCAAATAAGTTCAAAGATCAAATAAACGCTGGGCCTAGCTACGTCAACACTTAATCTAAATATTATGAAACAAAACACTGGATTCAAATTTTAACCAGCACAAATAACAGTTTTCTTTAAATTATTGCTTGCTTACTAGTTTTGTCAATGTAAATATTATAATAGGTCTGTACTGTAATGCTTCTGCTGCAATGACCATTGGCAATTCCCCAGTTTAAATTGTTATTACCTTGGAATTAGATTTTAATTTTACGAATTTAAAAATACTATATTATTTTTAGTAGCATGAAGCATGATTAAGCATTTTATCTTCTTTAGGCTTTACGAGATCTGATGATAGTAGATGAAAATATGCCTAGGTAATATTTTCTGCCGCAAGTTTTAGTAATGTAAACAAACGAGATCTGTACCAATAAATGCACTGTAAAATATCGACATAGTTCAGTAATAGTAATTATTTAAAAGATTTTATTGGTGTTTTATGTTGTTAGATGTACAAACACTAGGCAAACATGGGCCCATCCATAAACGACTTCATGCGTCTAGAGGTGTGGGGTCACGATTATCTGTAAAAATGGGATACATTTCTAATATTTATTTGAATATTTTTGTTACCAATTTGTGACAGACTAGGACTAGGGAAGAGAGAGGTGTAAATGCATAATTAGGAACCATGTTGATAAAAATAATAACTATTTGATAAAAGTTCATATTTGATGATTTTTTATAATCATGCAAATTATTTAAACAAATTTTACGATTGGTTCAAGTAATTTTGTGGCGAGGTTCGTCACTATTACGTTTGAGTCGAGCAGTTCACAACGCGCGCGGGATGCATGAACACGGCGTGAGTGCACAGGTGTTAGTTATTCTGCTCAGCCCGGGGAGGGGGCGGCTGAAAAAAAAGTGTGTGTGGGGGGGGGGGGTGGAGTTTACCAAGTGAACAAAAATTCCTTAGAGTCTTTATGAAGCCATACATTTTCACACTTTGAAATGCTTCATTAGTGATAAAGTAAAAAAAAAATTGTTCATTATGACATTCCAGCAAGTTACAAAATGCAATATTGTATTATTCAGTGACTGCAGTGTTTACGCTCACTCCCTCTCACTCGTCTGACGGAGTAGTTACTTTATGTTTAATCGGATCCCACGGGAAAACATACACGATTAAAATGAGTCATCCCGGATTTCTTTTTCTTACGCATTAACTTCATCAGGCAATTAAAGAAACCATTAAATTATTCGGTATAATTGTATGAAGAAGTAGAACATAATTCGGTACTTGTCGGTTAATTCACCCGAATGAAATTTTACATTGAACCATGTCGGTTAGTTCACCACGCCAATAAATGTTATCAATTTTATCACTTTTTAAGCTCCGTACAACACCGTCAAACCGCTTTCGTCATATTGAAGTCATATCCGCTCATCATCCAATGCCGGCGGGATCCCGTTACCAAATGGGGTCCATTTTAGATCCCGACACTATTGGGATCCCATTTGGATCATTGGGTTCCCGATAAGATTGAGATCCCCTTTCCAAGTGGCATATACCATATCCTATTGGGATCCCTAATTGAAATCCCGATGGGATCCAATTTAAAGTAAGATACCATTTTAAAATGGGATCCCTCATCCCGATGGCATTGGAATTCCGACCTCATTGGGATCCTAAGCTCATTGAGATCCTAACCACATTGAGATCCCGTTTTCTAATGGGATCCCATGCAATTTTTTTTAAATATTACCTTTGAATGAATTCTTCATTCTGAACGTTTGAACTTTGCTGTATAATGTTTTCAAATATTCAGGTGAATAGAACTTATCGTTTATAAAGTCATGCCATGCTTTCTCATTGCAAATTTTATTCGGATGAATTAACCGACAAGTACCCACAATTCATGTCAAAGAAACTGGTGCAGTTTCACATATGCATTTCTCAATCCCCTACCTTTTCTTTTGTGACTTGAATAATTTATTTATTGAATTTTCTTACAAAATAGTGAAAATATGAATCCTAAATGAAGTTAATATTAACGTGCTCAACTATAACACTTGATTAAGCGTATAATGCATACTCATGGAGCAAGGGTTTGTAACCTTTTATTGCAGCCCCGCATCCCCTGTGTACTGGGGGTAATTTAAATAAATTTCCTGCACACGACCACCAAAAATTATAATAAACATGATTTGTTGGTCTCTAGCACCCCTGAAACTGTCTGAATATCTGGTTAAGAACCACTGTTATAGACCTTGACTTGGTAATGGCGTAATGCAATGGTTCCCAACCTGTGTTCCGCTTGCATTTCTCGGGGACTGCACGGCTTCCCCCCCCCACCCTTTATTTTTTTCGCCAACACATTACCTCTGAACTCTATAAACTTGTTAAACATAGGGTAGGCCTAAGCCTAAGGGGCAGGCAACCCCCATAGACATCAATTCTTAAAAGAGGTGAGTCAAAATGGTTGGGAACACTGGGTGTAATGTATTTAAATATAGTTCCCGATTTATAACTTTTAAGTGGTATTTAAATCAGACCCGCCACCCATACGCAGTACGCACCAAGACCGCAAGTGCAGTAACAGTGGCTTGCTGCTGACCTAAAGTTTCTATTTAGGTCACACTTCAGTTTGCACTCGTCGGTATTCCACCTCCGTTTGGCCAGAATGCTTTATGTTTAAGGCAGCGCTGCTTTTTTTTTTTAAAAAAAAAAAAATTAAATTGAGTGTGTGTAGTAGTTATTAAACATTTAAAAAGTCAATTTCAAGGGTGGCCCCCTGCGCAAATTTTTTTGTTAAGGAACGTGATTCACCTTGTTACATGTGGGCGTAAGCAAATCCAGAGAAAGAAATTAGCCCCGCTTTATGCTTCCCTATTTCGAAGCTTACTGCACGGCAGGTGCAGGCTGGCTAGTTTAAATATGACCTTCAAATTCATTGAATGTCTGATTATGATTCAATTTATCGGAAAGGGTAATTATTATTATAAATAATTTGGATGCCTAGTGAAGCGCCACGGTTATTTCTGTAACTTGCGCAATGGAGATTTCTTCTTTTTTTTTGTTCCCTCATTTTTTCGGTAGCTTTTTTTTTTTCTTTACGAAGGGGAAACCCAACTCCCCTATTGATTTTTATACTTGGACTCGTCTGGTAAAACTCCCTTGGCGCGAGGCCAGGCTCGAGCTCTCTCCAGTTCGGCCTTGCCCGTCACCAGGTTGTTGATGACCTAGTTTTGCGATTACTGCTTTTTTTTTCGTGGCGTTATAGTATTGACTGCAACACGCCGGTGCTTTCGGGGTAAAAATAGCGTATTGTATTTTATTATTATTTTGACATTAAACAAGTTGGGGTGGGTAATAGAAAGACTTATGAAGCCTATAAACGTGTGAGATATAGAAATAAATATACAATATGATTTCGCCCAGACCCCGTCCCTTAAAAAAAAAAAACTTTAAATTATTATCATTTTTTCACTTCATTTTTTTGAAAATATAATTTATGTATATTGTATATTGTAATATACTACAAAAATTACCCAACAGCATAAGTGCACATGATAGCAGTTCTGTGCCAGTCATGATAATCGTGGGATCGCGTAGGATTGCACGGTGTTTCCGTTGTTTAGTCGGTCGTTCGTTCCGTCTTGGTGGTGGTGGTAGGCTAGCCCAACGGGTCTCAAATTTACGAGGTATCCGATGCTCATAACTGAGCTGTAATTTTTTTAAATAACATTATGCTTGGGAAATTTAATACTTTGCCAAATAAATATATTTAAAATAAAAAAACTCGCGCAAAACTCTAATACAAGTTTTTAAAAAAGCTATCCTAAACGAATGAAGTGTAAGTGTAAATGGGTTATTTTGATGTCCTATTATTACAATGTAAATTTAGAGATTTCACTGGTGACTCATTCTGTATATGATCACTTACATAGCTAAATTTATGAATGAAAAGTTTAACATTTACGAAGCCCAGCATGATTTCCAGATGAGCATCGTGTCTTGTACTCGAGTGAATATAGTCTGGGATTCCCTGGCCTTCATCATAATATTTCTACCCCGCTGGTGAAGTCAGGCAGTTGTTGCTGTCAGCAGTTGATTATCTGACAAAAATGTGAGTCCAGTCTCCCGAATGGGGTTAAACGGCGGGCTATTATTTGGCCTAGGATGATGAATAGTTTTTAGTTAGGTTTGTGTACATTGAATGATCCACTCGTTTGTATGCCGTGATACTTAAAATGTCAGATGTGTGTTGTCTTAACATGGTATCAATGAAAATGGACGGGCATGATGGTTGATTGGAAATAAGAGCGGGTAAGACGGTAAGGGAGTCAGTGGCGTAGGAGTGGGCGTGGGGTCCCGGACTTCACTTTTCTCTTTACATCGAGGGGCGGACTTTTCGGAAAACTGCAAAGTTTATTTCTTAGAAGGGGCGGCTAATATCTTGGCTCGCTGGGCGGCACTAAACATAGATACGTCACTGAAGGGAGTAGTGTAATTTTTTAAGAAGGGAGCGTGGAGATGGGACTAGTAAAAAATAAAATCTGGTAATATCTTCTGGAGAAAGAGTGATCTGCAACTACCATCAGGTCTAGAATATACCGGTACTTAGAAATTTTGGTACCACACCCTTACCGGGGGTTTATAAATTGAGTATCAAAGACACTGACTGGACCAGCGTAGGGACACTTACTTGTATTGGGCCCTAATGATTGTTGTCCTAAATACCAGTGGCGTCGCAGGGGTCGTCGGAATGTTTCATAATCATTGTGCCAATGTTATCCGCCTACGGGGACTCCAACTGCAGGATATGATTTCAGAGATTCCTTCTCTTGGATGAGTTGCCATTTAAGGTTCACGAGTCCCATCCACCCTGGATATAGTTTAAAGTATCTAAAATATCTGGTCCCTCGTTATGTCCCCATTAGTTGTGATAATTGTAATATATTTAGGTAAGGGGTGGGGTGGGCTTTTCTTTTGGGGAGGGTAAGGGGTGTGGGGTGGTTAATTAGAAAAACAAATGAATGAATATAGTTCACTTGTCTCTTAATTTCTTAGAAATCTTTTGATGATAGCGGATTGTACGATTATGAAGTTAAAAAAAAAATTAAAAACATCTAATAGACTACATAAGGTTAACGAAACAAAATTTAGCACAAACTTCCTTTACTTAAATTTTACCAACTGAAATGAAAACATCATATTTGTTAATAGTAATTATGGATGCTGTGTCAAATTTAGAATTTTAAACATTATTTGTTATATTAGGATGTACATTAAAATGGAAGAGAGGTTAAGAACTTGAGCACCCGAAATTAAATCATATTATATTAATTTAACATTTTTTTGGACGGTTTAGGATCTTTCTTTGGGGGTGGGGGTGTGGGAGATCTATTTTGGACTACCGTTAGTATAAGGATAGTCTCTCTACGTGTTGAATTGGAGATCTATTTTGGACTACGTTAGGTCTAAGAATAGTCTCTCTACGTGTTGAATTGGAGATCTATTTTGGACTACCGTTAGGTATAAGGATAGTCTCTCTACGTGTTGAAATTCAAGACAAATGGACCGCTGTCAGATCTAGGTTAACACAATCGTCCGTTTGCATTTCTAAGAAGCAGACGTTGCACAGGTCTCGGTGGTACTCAAATGTCGTCATTATGACTGTTAGCTCATTCACCTCGTCAAAGACGTCTTGGTTTCGTCCTTCAGAATTTAAACAGTACGGTAATCAGGGAGTGGCAGATGGTGGAGTGGCAGATATTTTTGTCTTCTTCTGACCAGTGTAACTACTTTAAGAGATTACTTTGAATTTACTGACAGTCGTTGACAGAGAGATGTCGAACTTATGGGTAGGCGGCGGTGTGCTAGTGTTGTCCAGCAACGGTTCTCAACCTGTGGGTCGCGACACCTTTGGGTGTCGAATGACCCTTTCACGGGGGTCGCCTAAGACCATCGGAAAACACATTACTCTACAGTTATGACGTATCAACGAAAATAATTGTGTGGTTGGGGGGTCGCCACATCACGAGGAACTGTATTAAAGGGTCGCGGCACTAGAAATGGTTGAGAAACACTGGTCTAGAGCGTTACGAAATCGTTGACAGAAAGATGTGGGTTCATTCCCTCCAACCTTCTCGTATGTTGATTGTTGTACCGGTGCGTGTGTTACTTCTTCAGAGTATTACGCTATACATACATATATATATATATATATATATATATATATATATATATATATATATATCGTTTCCGGAAATTTGATCGAAAGAAATTTGGTCGACGGAAAATTGATCGACGGAAATTTGATCGAACGGAAATTTGGTCGAATCGTTTTTTTAATTTATACGTTAAAATTTTGCGTCAAATTTCTTTCTGAACGCATTATTTTGTTTTACTATATAGTATAGTGCGTTCAAAAAGAAATTTGACGAAAATTTTAACGTGTGAACTGAAAAAAAGATTCGACCAAATTTCCGTTCGATCAAATTACCGTCGATAAATTTTCCGTCGACCAAATTTCTTTCGATCAAATTTCCGGTAACCATAACACGTATTTCAGTTACATATGACGTCACATAGCTTTGTAGACGAGAAACGAAACAACGATGCACGCCGGATCATTTAATATCCCAAACTATGGAAGTTGGGGTTTCTTTATATTTCGCTCTGCGGGCCGGGGGTTGGGCCACTCGCGTGGCGAAGAGAAGCCTTTGATTGGGAGAAGACTATTGCATGCACAGCGACTACTGTACCGATGAACACATGTTGAGAAATGTAAGAAATGAAACAGTGTCACGTGATAAATAATGGGTATTTGATTAAAAAAAAATTAGTAACATAACCTCGAAGTGGCGCTGGAAGACTCGAAAGAAGAGTGTACAGTTTTAGAAATGTGGAGGAAAGAGAGAGAGACGCTGAGGTTTGATGATCTTCGCATGTTTCAACTGCTGTCGTTAAGAAGAAAACACCCTACTTCTAAGCCAGCGGCTCTCAAACTGTGGGTCGCGACCCCTTTTGGGGATCGAACGACCCTCACACAGGGGTCGCCTAAGACCATTGGAAAACACATATTTATGAAGTAGGAACGAAAATAATTTGGGTCACAACAACACGAGGGACTGTATTGAGGGGTCGCGGCATTACGAAGATTCAGAAACAATGTTCTAAGTCAATTTTCAGAGTTACAGAATCAATATAAGTAGTTTAATTTGTTTGAAATCATGCCCCCCACATTTTTTTCCCCACTTTCCGAAAAAGTAATTTGATTTATTTTAATCCCCATATCTAATGTGTTATGACCTAGCATCCGGACGCGCCGAATGAGAACCATTACACGTGTCTATAAATAGCCTGGTGCGTGACAAGAATCCTGACCAATGGCATAATGGCCGCCACTTACCGGAATGGTATAATGATGTTTGTGAGCAGGAGGTGGGCACAATAACACAAGTCTTGCGAGTCTCTGAGTCTTGTACATGTAGATATTTTGCATGATTGATCGGCGTTTTTTGGCATCCGAACTTACGCCGGTTTCGCCACCCGTTTTGCATGACCCTGGTTCTGAAGGCCCCGGGGTAACACATGCAGTAGGAACAAAGTTGACCTGGGGCACATATGTAGTATGAACTAAGCCAACCCGGGGGCACATATGTAGTAAGAACTAAGCCAACCTGGGGGCACACATGAAGTAAGAACTAAGCCAACCTGGGGGCACATATGTAGTAAGAACTAAGTGTGTAGTAAGAACAAAGCCAACCTGGGGGCACACATGAAGTAAGAACTAAGCCAACCTGGGGGCACATATGTAGTAATAACTAAGCGTGTAGTAAGAACAAAGCCAACCTGGGGCACATATGTAGTTTGAACTAAGCCAACCTGGGGGCACACATGAAGTAAGAACTAAGCCAACCTGGGGGCACACATGAAGTAAGAACTAAGCCAACCTGGGGGCACACATGAAGTAAGAACTAAGCAAACCTGGGGGCACATATGTAGTATGAACTAAGCCAACCTGGGGGCACACATGAAGTAAGAACTAAGCGTGTAGTAAGAACTAAGCCAACCTGGGGGCACATATGTAGTATGAACTAAGCCAACCGGGGGGCACATATGTAGTAAGAACTAAGCCAACCTGGGGGCACATATGTAGTAATAACTAAGCGTGTAGTAAGAACAAAGCCAACCTGGGGCACATATGTAGTTTGAACTAAGCCAACCTGGGGGCACATATGTAGTATGAACTAAGCCAACCCGGGGCACATATGTAGTATGAACTAAGCCAACCTGGGGGCACATATGTAGTATGAACTAAGCCAACCTGGGAGCACATATGTAGTATGAACTAAGCCAATCTGGGGGCACATATGTATTAAGAACTAAGCCAACCCTGGAGCACATATGTAGTAAGTACTAAGCGTGAATTAAGAACAAAGCCAACCTGGGGCACATATGTAGTTTGAACTAAGCCAACCTGGGGGCACATATGTAGTATGAACTAAGCCAACCCGGGGCACATATGTAGTATGAACTAAGCCAACCTCGGGGCACATATGTAGTATGAACTAAGCCAACCTGGGAGCACATATGTATTATGAACTAAGCCAACCTGGGGGCACATATGCAGTATGAACTAAGCCAACCTGGGGGCACATATGTAGTATGAACAAAGCCAACCTGAGGGCACATATGTAGTATGAACTAAGCCAACCTGGGGGCACATATGTAGTATGAACTAAGCCAACCTGGGGCACATATGTAGTATGAACTAAGCCAACCTGGGGGCACATATGTAGTAGGAACTAAGCCAACCTGCTGCTCTCAGTGCGACGAGATTAAGATGGCTGTTTACGGTGCAAACGGCTTCTTTTAAATAAACCGTTGGTGGAGTAAAAAAAATGAACGGTCCTGGCAGAACTTGTGGTCTGGGTATCGGGGTCTTCAACAATGAACTTGGGGTCTGGGTATCGGAGTAGTGTCAACGGACACACGCTCAAGAGGATTTGTACGTCTCATAGTTGGGCGTTAAGTTAGGCAATGACAACACGTTGCATTCAAACTAAAGTTAGGCAATGAGAACAAGTTGCATTCAAACTAAAGTTAGGCGATGAGAACAAGTTGTATTCAAACTAAAGTTAGGCAATGACAACACGTTGCATTCAAACTAAAGTTAGGCGATGAGAACACGTTGCATTCAAACTAAAGTTAGGCGATGAGAACACGTTGTATTCAAACTAAAGTTAGGCGATGAGAACACGTTGTATTCAAACTAAAGTTAGGCAATGACAACACGTTGCATTCATACTAAAGTTAGGCGATGAGAACACGTTGTATTCAAACTAAAGTTAGGCAATGAGAACAAGTTGTATTCAAACTAAAGTTAGGCGATGAGAACACGTTGTATTCAAACTAAAGTTAGGCAATGAGAACAAGTTGTATTCAAACTAAAGTTAGGCGATGAGAACAAGTTGCATTCAAACTAAAGTTAGGCGATGAGAACACGTTGTATTCAAACTAAAGTTAGGCGATGAGAACACGTTGTATTCAAACTAAAGTTAGGCGATGAGAACACGTTGTATTCAAACTAAAGTTAGGCGATGAGAACACGTTGTATTCAAACTAAAGTTAGGCAATGAGAACACGTTGTATTCAAACTAAAGTTAGGCAATGAGAACAAGTTGTATTCAAACTAAAGTTAGGCGATGAGAACAAGTTGCATTCAAACTAAAGTTAGGCGATGAGAACAAGTTGCATTCAAACTAAAGTTAGGCAATGACAACACGTTGCATTCAAACTAAAGTTAGGCGATGAGAACACGTTGCATTCAAACTAAAGTTAGGCAATGACAACACGTTGCATTCAAACTAAAGTTAGGCGATGAGAACACGTTGCATTCAAACTAAAGTTAGGCAATGACAACACGTTGCATTCAAACTAAAGTTAGGCGATGAGAACACGTTGCATTCAAACTAAAGTTAGGCAATGACAACACGTTGCATTCAAACTAAAGTTAGGCAATGACAACACGTTGCATTCAAACTAAAGTTAGGCAATGACAACACGTTGCATTCAAACTAAAGTTAGGCGATGAGAACACGTTGCATTCAAACTAAAGTTAGGCAATGACAACACGTTGCATTCAAACTAAAGTTAGGCGATGAGAACACGTTGCATTCAAACTAAAGTTAGGCAATGACAACACGTTGCATTCAAACTAAAGTTAGGCGATGAGAACACGTTGCATTCAAACTAAAGTTAGGCGATGAGAACAAGTTGCATTCAAACTAAAGTTAGGCAATGACAACACGTTGCATTCAAACTAAAGTTAGGCGATGAGAACACGTTGCATTCAAACTAAAGTTAGGCAATGAGAACACGTTGTATTCAAACTAAAGTTAGGCGATGAGAACACGTTGCATTCAAACTAAAGTTAGGCGATGAGAACAAGTTGTATTCAAACTAAAGTTAGGCAATGACAACACGTTGCATTCAAACTAAAGTTAGGCAATGACAACACGTTGCATTCAAACTAAAGTTAGGCGATGAGAACAAGTTGTATTCAAACTAAAGTTAGGCGATGAGAACACGTTGCATTCAAACTAAAGTTAGGCAATGAGAACACGTTGTATTCAAACTAAAGTTAGGCAATGAGAACAAGTTGTATTCAAACTAAAGTTAGGCGATGACAACACGTTGCATTCAAACTAAAGTTAGGCAATGAGAACACGTTGCATTCAAACTAAAGTTAGGCGATGAGAACACGTTGCATTCAAACTAAAGTTAGGCAATGAGAACACGTTGTATTCAAACTAAAGTTAGGCAATGACAACACGTTGCATTCAAACTAAAGTTAGGCAATGAGAACACGTTGCATTCAAACTAAAGTTAGGCAATGAGAACACGTTGCATTCAAACTAAAGTTAGGCAATGACAACACGTTGCATTCAAACTAAAGTTAGGCGATGAGAACACGTTGCATTCAAACTAAAGTTAGGCAATGAGAACACGTTGTATTCAAACTAAAGTTAGGCAATGAGAACAAGTTGTATTCAAACTAAAGTTAGGCGATGACAACACGTTGCATTCAAACTAAAGTTAGGCAATGAGAACACGTTGTATTCAAACTAAAGTTAGGCGATGAGAACACGTTGTATTCAAACTAAAGTTAGGCGATGAGAACACGTTGTATTCAAACTAAAGTTAGGCAATGAGAACACGTTGTATTCAAACTAAAGTTAGGCGATGAGAACACGTTGTATTCAAACTAAAGTTAGGCGATGAGAACACGTTGCATTCAAACTAAAGTTAGGCGATGAGAACACGTTGTATTCAAACTAAAGTTAGGCAATGAGAACACGTTGCATTCAAACTAAAGTTAGGCGATGAGAACACGTTGCATTCAAACTAAAGTTAGGCGATGAGAACACGTTGTATTCAAACTAAAGTTAGGCGATGAGAACACGTTGTATTCAAACTAAAGTTAGGCAATGAGAACACGTTGTATTCAAACTAAAGTTAGGCGATGAGAACACGTTGCATTCAAACTAAAGTTAGGCGATGAGAACACGTTGTATTCAAACTAAAGTTAGGCGATGAGAACACGTTGTATTCAAACTAAAGTTAGGCGATGAGAACACGTTGTATTCAAACTAAAGTTAGGCAATGAGAACACGTTGCATTCAAACTAAAGTTAGGCGATGAGAACACGTTGCATTCAAACTAAAGTTAGGCGATGAGAACACGTTGCATTCAAACTAAAGTTAGGCGATGAGAACACGTTGTATTCAAACTAAAGTTAGGCAATGAGAACACGTTGCATTCAAACTAAAGTTAGGCGATGAGAACACGTTGTATTCAAACTAAAGTTAGGCGATGAGAACACGTTGTATTCAAACTAAAGTTAGGCAATGAGAACACGTTGTATTCAAACTAAAGTTAGGCGATGAGAACACGTTGTATTCAAACTAAAGTTAGGCGATGAGAACACGTTGCATTCAAACTAAAGTTAGGCAATGAGAACACGTTGTATTCAAACTAAAGTTAGGCGATGAGAACACGTTGCATTCAAACTAAAGTTAGGCGATGAGAACAAGTTGTATTCAAACTAAAGTTAGGCAATGACAACACGTTGCATTCAAACTAAAGTTAGGCAATGACAACACGTTGTATTCAAACTAAAGTTAGGCGATGAGAACACGTTGCATTCAAACTAAAGTTAGGCAATGACAACACGTTGTATTCAAACTAAAGTTAGGCAATGACAACACGTTGCATTCAAACTAAAGTTAGGCAATGACAACACGTTGCATTCAAACTAAAGTTAGGCAATGACAACACGTTGCATTCAAACTAAAGTTAGGCAATGACAACACGTTGCATTCAAACTAAAGTTAGGCAATGACAACACGTTGCATTCAAACTAAAGTTAGGCAATGACAACACGTTGTATTCAAACTAAAGTTAGGCAATGACAACACGTTGCATTCAAACTAAAGTTAGGCGATGAGAACAAGTTGTATTCAAACTAAAGTTAGGCAATGACAACACGTTGCATTCAAACTAAAGTTAGGCGATGACAACACGTTGTATTCAAACTAAAGTTAGGCAATGACAACACGTTGTATTCAAACTAAAGTTAGGCGATGACAACACGTTGCATTCAAACTAAAGTTAGGCGATGACAACACGTTGCATTCAAACTAAAGTTAGGCGATGACAACACGTTGTATTCAAACTAAAGTTAGGCAATGACAACACGTTGCATTCAAACTAAAGTTAGGCGATGAGAACAAGTTGTATTCAAACTAAAGTTAGGCAATGACAACACGTTGCATTCAAACTAAAGTTAGGCGATGAGAACAAGTTGTATTCAAACTAAAGTTAGGCAATGACAACACGTTGCATTCAAACTAAAGTTAGGCAATGACAACACGTTGTATTCAAACTAAAGTTAGGCAATGACAACACGTTGCATTCAAACTAAAGTTAGGCGATGAGAACAAGTTGTATTCAAACTAAAGTTAGGCAATGACAACACGTTGCATTCAAACTAAAGTTAGGCAATGACAACACGTTGTATTCAAACTAAAGTTAGGCAATGACAACACGTTGCATTCAAACTAAAGTTAGGCGATGAGAACAAGTTGTATTCAAACTAAAGTTAGGCAATGACAACACGTTGTATTCAAACTAAAGTTAGGCAATGACAACACGTTGCATTCAAACTAAAGTTAGGCAATGACAACACGTTGCATTCAAACTAAAGTTAGGCGATGAGAACAAGTTGTATTCAAACTAAAGTTAGGCAATGAGAACACGTTGTATTCAAACTAAAGTTAGGCAATGAGAACACGTTGCATTCAAACTAAAGTTAGGCGATGAGAACACGTTGTATTCAAACTAAAGTTAGGCAATGACAACACGTTGCATTCAAACTAAAGTTAGGCGATGAGAACACGTTGCATTCAAACTAAAGTTAGGCAATGACAACACGTTGCATTCAAACTAAAGTTAGGCAATGACAACACGTTGCATTCAAACTAAAGTTAGGCAATGACAACACGTTGCATTCAAACTAAAGTTAGGCAATGACAACACGTTGCATTCAAACTAAAGTTAGGCAATGACAACACGTTGCATTCAAACTAAAGTTAGGCGATGAGAACAAGTTGCATTCAAACTAAAGTTAGGCAATGAGAACACGTTGCATTCAAACTAAAGTTAGGCGATGAGAACACGTTGCATTCAAACTAAAGTTAGGCAATGACAACACGTTGCATTCAAACTAAAGTTAGGCGATGAGAACACGTTGTATTCAAACTAAAGTTAGGCGATGAGAACAAGTTGCATTCAAACTAAAGTTAGGCGATGAGAACACGTTGTATTCAAACTAAAGTTAGGCGATGAGAACACGTTGCATTCAAACTAAAGTTAGGCGATGAGAACAAGTTGCATTCAAACTAAAGTTAGGCGATGAGAACAAGTTGCATTCAAACTAAAGTTAGGCGATGAGAACACGTTGTATTCAAACTAAAGTTAGGCAATGAGAACACGTTGCATTCAAACTAAAGTTAGGCGATGAGAACACGTTGCATTCAAACTAAAGTTAGGCGATGAGAACACGTTGTATTCAAACTAAAGTTAGGCAATGAGAACACGTTGTATTCAAACTAAAGTTAGGCAATGAGAACACGTTGTATTCAAACTAAAGTTAGGCAATGAGAACAAGTTGTATTCAAACTAAAGTTAGGCAATGAGAACACGTTGTATTCAAACTAAAGTTAGGCAATGAGAACACGTTGCATTCAAACTAAAGTTAGGCAATGAGAACACGTTGCATTCAAACTAAAGTTAGGCAATGAGAACACGTTGCATTCAAACTAAAGTTAGGCAATGAGAACACGTTGCATTCAAACTAAAGTTAGGCAATGAGAACACGTTGTATTCAAACTAAAGTTAGGCAATGAGAACAAGTTGTATTCAAACTAAAGTTAGGCAATGAGAACACGTTGTATTCAAACTAAAGTTAGGCAATGAGAACACGTTGTATTCAAACTAAAGTTAGGCGATGAGAACACGTTGCATTCAAACTAAAGTTAGGCGATGAGAACACGTTGCATTCAAACTAAAGTTAGGCAATGAGAACAAGTTGCATTCATACTAAAGTTAGGCGATGAGAACAAGTTGTATTCAAACTAAAGTTAGGCGATGAGAACACGTTGCATTCAAACTAAAGTTAGGCAATGACAACACGTTGCATTCAAACTAAAGTTAGGCAATGAGAACAAGTTGCATTCAAACTAAAGTTAGGCGATGAGAACACGTTGCATTCAAACTAAAGTTAGGCAATGACAACACGTTGCATTCAAACTAAAGTTAGGCAATGAGAACAAGTTGCATTCAAACTAAAGTTAGGCAATGAGAACAAGTTGTATTCAAACTAAAGTTAGGCAATGACAACACGTTGCATTCAAACTAAAGTTAGGCAATGAGAACAAGTTGTATTCAAACTAAAGTTAGGCAATGACAACACGTTGCATTCAAACTAAAGTTAGGCAATGAGAACAAGTTGCATTCAAACTAAAGTTAGGCAATGACAACACGTTGCATTCAAACTAAAGTTAGGCAATGACAACACGTTGCATTCAAACTAAAGTTAGGCAATGACAACAAGTTGTATTCAAACTAAAGTTAGGCAATGAGAACAAGTTGTATTCAAACTAAAGTTAGGCAATGAGAACACGTTGTATTCAAACTAAAGTTAGGCAATGACAACAAGTTGTATTCAAACTAAAGTTAGGCAATGACAACAAGTTGTATTCAAACTAAAGTTAGGCAATGAGAACAAGTTGTATTCAAACTAAAGTTAGGCAATGAGAACAAGTTGTATTCAAACTAAAGTTAGGCAATGAGAACAAGTTGCATTCAAACTAAAGTTAGGCAATGAGAACAAGTTGCATTCAAACTAAAGTTAGGCAATGAGAACAAGTTGTATTCAAACTAAAGTTAGGCAATGAGAACAAGTTGCATTCAAACTAAAGTTAGGCAATGAGAACAAGTTGTATTCAAACTAAAGTTAGGCAATGAGAACAAGTTGCATTCATACTAAGCTAATTAAACAACCCCTAATACACAGTTTTTCTTATCAATCCTTGGTATGCATTTTTTAAATTATTTTTTTTATTGCATATTGATATTCTAATATCCCACCAGCTTTTACACCGCAGATTTATATCACCAACTATTTCAGAAAAACAAAAGAACATATTTATTACGCACCAAACGCACTTGCGATATTTCAAAATCCTTCAAATTAACTTCGCCTTTGTTGTGTGCTACTTATTTCTCTCTGTCTGGGTGTGTGTTGGAATCCTTGGACGGCTAATTGACCCACTTCACGTCAACCTATGGAGCTGAAACTTGGCACATAGACTCGTTGCCGAATAACGACACATTCTTTCAAATGTTCATCCCCAACCCTCAAAAATTAGTTATTCCTGTTTTTCAAGGGAAATATTAAGGAAATATGACGTCACTGATTTCACGAAATAAAATGCCCGATAACTGCGCTAAATGAGATTTACGCATTTGGTGCGTACTATTTTCTTTTGTTTTTTTCTGAAACAGTTGGTGAAATAAATCTGCATCTATGGGAATAATGTGGACATCTTCTGTAGCAAATAGTAGCATTAGTGTCGTGTGGACATCCTCTGTGGTAATAGTGTGGACAGTTTCTCTGAGAATAGTGTAGTGTGGGCAACTTCTGTTGGAATAGTGTGGACAGTTTCTCTGAGAATAGTGTAGTGTGGGCAACTTCTGTAGGAATAATGTGGACAGTTTCTCTGAGAATAGCGTAGTGTGGGCAACTTATGTAGGAATAGTGTGGACAGCTTCTGTTGGAATAGTGTGGACAGTTTCTCTGAGAATAATGTAGTGTGGGCAACTTCTGTAGGAATAGTGTGGACAGCTTCTGTTGGAATAGTGTGGACAGTTTCTCTTAGAATAGTGTAGTGTGGGCAACTTCTGTAGGAATAGTGTGGACAGCTTCTGTTGGAATAGTGTGGACAGTTTCTCTGAGAATAGTGTAATGTGGGCAGCTTCTGTAGGAATAGTGTGGGTAGCTTCTGTTGGAATAGTGTGGGCAGTTTCTCTGAGAATAGTGTAGTGTGAGCAACTTGGGATTTTAACGTTGTTTATGGACGTGGAAATAAAGATTTGGCAACAGAAGAAGCTATGAATATATTATATTTCAAAAGTTGATTTGACAGCATTTATTAGATAACGTCCGGTAGCCCATCTCCCGAATGGGATCCCCTGACTCGGGTACACACTGTCATTCAGTTCCCGGACTCATGTACACACTGTCATTCAGTTACCCCCCCTTTGGTACACACTGTCATTCATACACTGTCATTCAACCCCCTGACTCGTGTACACACTGACACTTAACTCCCTGACTCATGTACACACTGTCACTCAACTTCCTCACTCGTATACACTGTCATTCAACTCCCTGACTCATGTACACACTGTCATTCAACTCCCTCACTCGTATACACTGTCATTCAACTCCCTGACGCATGTACACACTGACACTTAACTCTCTGACTCATGTACACACTGCCACTCAACTCCCTGACTCGTTTACACACTGTCACTCAACTCCCTGACTCGTGTACACAATGTCATTCAACTCCCTGACTCATGTACACACTGTTATTTATTCCCCGTGTGCATTGTCGGTTGTTGAGTCGGCTTGAGTATATCTTTTATTTCCATCCTGTTGCTCAGTGATTCTCCAGGACCGTTCCCGCCCCCCCCCCCCCCAGCCACATGTTTTTTGCTGTCACCCTGAATCCAATGAAAATGTTCCCCCGCATTAAAACACCTGTCATCCACATCCTCGCGTCACGCAATGACATGAAATACACGTGTAGGTAATTCTAGCAGGCACAAGTATCTCTTTATCACTTTTCATGTTTAGCTATAAGCATCGTTACAGGAGTCCAGTGGCGGATGGAGGTTTGTGTGTGGGCTGGGTTGGGAAGGCGCAAAACAGTGCAGTGGTATGAGAAAGGGTTAGTTTATAAATAAAATGTAAAATAATTATTTTGTGGGGGGGGGGGGGGGGGGAGAAGAAATGTTGTTGTTATTAATACATCACTGCACCCAGTCACAATATCTTGAGCCCCTACCAGTGTTTCGTTCAGACAATTTGTTCGGAAAAACGGGTTGGGTAGGGGGAAGCATTTCAGATGTTCGGGTGGGCAGTTCCAGTGGCATAGGAAAGGTGGGCAGTAGGGGTGAGAGGTTTTTCATTTTATTTAGGGGTGGCATTTTAGGCCTACTGCTGATTTTTGACGTGGAAGGGGGCTTTAAAAAAAGTCTTAGCTCTCTAGGGCGGCACTTACTATAGCACGTCACGGGGCATATCGGCGTCCAGGATCAGATACAACTCCACATCTTCACCCAACCTACAAGAAATTGAGTTTAGTTTGAGAGTATGGTAAGTTTTATCTCGGAATCTATATAGCCCAACTGTATATGCAGAATTGAAGGAAAATAATTGGTCACTTCGAGACAATCATCTTAATGACTAGCATCCAGTGTGTGTGTGTGTGTTTCTTAAAGGTGACGTCGCTATCATTTGGATTAGGGGAGAAAGGAGCGCTTTATTGTTGTACACATTTTCCTCTCGGGGGGGGGGGGCACTTGACTTTTTCCAAGGGAGAAACACTTGCATCCCCCTGGTGTGTCGATACAATTTCCAGCCGTTGAAAGGTCATAAAAACTGGTGACTGGTATATTTTTATAGCATTTTTTTTATTTCCCTGGAAGGGTTTCTCGGCAATCTCCCTTTTGAGTTTTTCTGCATTTTCGTTATGTTGAAGATTTAGTTGAACACCATGTCTCATAAATAAGTTTTTAACAGTTTGTTGTGGGGACACTGTGTTACCGTGCGACGTTTTGACACTTTGTTACCGTGTGTCGTGTGGACATTTTGTTACTAAATGTTACCGTGTGTCGTGTGGACATTTTGTTACTAAATGTTACCGTGTGTCGTGTGGACATTTTGTTACTAAATGTTACCGTGTGTCGTGTGGACATTTTGTTACTAAATGTTACCGTGTGTGGTGTGGACATTTTGTCACTAAATGTTATCGTGTGTCGTGTGAGCATTTGGTTACCGTGAGGACACGTTGTGACTGTCGTGTGGACACGTTGTGACTGTCGTGTGGACGTTGTGACTCATCAGCTAAATGTGGACCGCTGTCCTTCACATCCCAGGCCTGAATTCCCCGTGTCTTAATTTTTTCGCGGAAAATCCCCAGCATTTAGGACAATCACTGGCAGAGGTTCTCGAGCTGTATATGCTCATCGCAGCGTTAGCAGCAGTGGTTATGGTATCATTTTCTTTCACTGTACTCTTGACTTTTTTTAAATACGGGTTCTAATATTCTCAGTAGTTAAGATGTTCTCTTTAGGGGATAAGGTGTTATCTTCAGTGGTTAAGGTGTTATCTTGAGTGGTTAAGGTGTTCTCTTCAGTGATTAAGGTGTTATCTTCAGTGATTAAAGTGTTATCTTCAGTGATTAAGGTGTTATCTTCAGTGATTAAGGTGTTATCTTCAGTGATTAAGGTGTTATCTTGAGTGGTTAAGGTGTTATCTTGAGTGGTTAAGGTGTTATCTTCAGTGATTAAGGTGTTACCTTCAGTGATTAAGGTGCTATCTTCAGTGATTAAAGTGTTATCTTCAGTGATTAAGGTGTTATCTTCAGTGATTAAGGTGTTATCTTCAGTGATTAAGGTGTTATCTTGAGTGGTTAAGGTGTTATCTTGAGTGGTTAAGGTGTTATCTTCAGTGATTAAGGTGTTACCTTCAGTGATTAAGGTGCTATCTTCAGTGATTAAAGTGTTATCTTCAGTGATTAAGGTGTTATCTTCAGTGATTAAGGTGTTATCTTGAGTGGTTAAGGTGTTATCTTCAGTGATTACGGTGTTACCTTCAGTGATTAAGGTGTTATCTTCAGTGATTAAGGTGTTATCTTGAGTGGTTAAGGTGTTATCTTCAGTGATTACGGTGTTACATTCAGTGATTAAGGTGCTATCTTCAGTGATTAAAGTGTTATCTTCAGTGATTAAGGTGTTCTCTTCAGTGGTTAAGGTGTTCTCTTCAGTGTTAAGGGTGGTCTCTTAAGTTGCCGGAGGCTCCGAACACTCACCAAGGCCATTCTGATTGCTCCGTGTGGAAGACGGACATGTCGCCATCGACTGGCCAGGCTTAGCCTCGGCGGCACTGTCAACAGGCGCAACCGTGGCGTCAGGGCATTAAGTCGCACTTAGACCATTCCATCTTCATTGATGCCACATTGAGGCAGGTCGGGTGGCATGCGTAACTCACAGTACGAGTTACCAGGCGATGGCAGAGAGATGACGCAATGCCTATGTTATAAAATCAATGTGTTTATTTTATTTTTCATCGCGTTTGTCGATAATGCTCTTAGGTGTCCATTGGGAGGTGGGAAGGGGGGGGGGGTGCGGCGGCGCTGAAAAAAAAGGATGTCATGCAATTATTTTTTTCCGTTCGCTTTGTTCAGTTATCAAATATGTATCCAGGGTCGAAGAAGAAGTTAAACCTGGTGTTGCCCAATCAAGTGACTTCAATCTGCGTATGTGTTTGAGTATGTTATTCTCACGTGTTATTATCCTTTTTTACTTTGGTTTGTTACAGAAGCGGAGGAGACAAGTTCTGACAGTGTGAGGACTAGTGAACGGCCGAACAAGCGACGAAAGACTTCCGGTGAGTGAATAATAATAATAATAACAAAGTTCATTTGAAAAATCACGCTTCATCCCCAAAGGCTCGAAGCGCGGTACAAAAACAAAGCTGGGAGATAATAACTAGCTGGAAAAGATGGTAGACAACATCATCCCAGCAGGTGTTTGTGAAATAGATGAGTTTTTAAATTTGTCTTGAAGGACTCCAGCGTCTGGCTGTTTCTGAGAGCGTCAGGAAGGGTGTTCCAAATGGTTGGGCCAGCAAATACGAACGTGCGCTTTCCGAAAGTCTCAAAGCGAACACGCGGTATCGAGAGTTTGCCACTTTCAGATGAGCGGAGTTGTCTAGTGGGAACATAAGGCGTCATGAGCGCTTCGAGATAGGACGGCGTCAGGTCATGCAAGAAGCGGTAGCACAGAGTTGCAATTTTGTACTCTATGCGAGCGCGGACCGGCAGCCAATGCAGTTCTCTCAGAAGAGTTTTAGCATGGTCGAATTTACAATATTTATTCCCCACCCCCCCTTTTTTCCCCCAATTTATTTTAAAGATAAGAAGACAGATTTCAATAATTCCATTTTTACTTCTATCAATTCATTGATCGTGAGCACTCAAAATATAGAAGAAGAAGACTTGAAATAAAATTTAAAAAAAGAAAACAAGGAGAGGGACAAAATGTGGCTTTGGGCTGGAATCGAACACTGGTTAAAAACGTGGCGGTGGAATTTTCTCAAATCTAAATTTCCGGCACAGCAGTACGGACATAAGTTTGAGCGGAAATCAAAGTATCTTTAATGCAATATTTGACAGACGTCAGACTGCGGTATGTATCGAAAAATGCAAAATTGAAACAGAAATCAGACCATGTATCGAGTCTTGTAATATACGATCTCATAAATATCGAACTTTGAAATATATGATCTCATAAATGTCGAACCAAGTATCGAATCATGCGATATTTTAGCAGAAATGAAATGAAGTATCGAATTGTGAAATATAGTATCAACAATTATTGCAATATTTCGAAGTGTTTGCGTCTGAAATAAAGGGATACAATTGAAACATTATTTCCTGTCTATGCGGACTGCGGACACCGACCTTGTTGTTGGATGGTTAGATCCTGTTTAGTGATAACTTACTCGTAAGAAAGGGAAGAAATAGGTGCCTTCAAATTTACAACGACGCACCGCTTGTTTTCCTTCACCTTACATGATTGTTCAACTGTCTGCCTATCTGTCTGTCTGCCCATCTCGTTCAGTAGGATTCTGTCTTTGCTTTAGGGCGTGGGGGGGGGGGGGGAGCTGGGAGTAGGGGCAACCGTTTCAGTGCCGTCATAAAACGTTGAAGCAATTCTTACAGGCAGGAGAAAGCGTCGGGCAATATTTAAAGGTCAACCTCGTGTGGCCTGGCTTGTACAGTATTGATTGTCGCCTGGTCTCGCCCTCATCCCTTCACTACCCGCCCCCCCCCCATTCTCTGAACCCTCCACCCTCGTTGGCTCTCCCCCCCCCCCCTCCCGGTCTGTAGATGTATTCTGGTTTATCTGCTTTCTTTGACAACGTTAAAGTGTGATACATCAGAACAATGTATTCTCCCCCTCCATCAAACACCTTTTCGGGGTGCCGCCAACGCTTGCAGGTAGATTCTCAGTTCTCAGAGTAGATTGTGATTTTAAACATGCTTTTATTTAAAGTGCCTTAATTCTTAAAAGTAGGAATATTCAATGCCACATAAGCATTCCCGACGTTATTAATCTTTTAAATCAGGGCAGGTATTACCCCCCACCCCCCCCTTTTTTTTTTACCCCCTTGTGATAAAGGAATTAACCAGCACCGGTTCTCAATTAAGTCGTAGTCATCATATGACGACATTTACATGGTAAAAATGTCAAGGGCCGTCGGCACCTGGACGGTTTTACCTCATCACATCTACCAGTCGATCACTCTGCTCCGACACTCCGGTTTACAAGTGATCACGTCATACCGGTTGAAAACTACAAGCAATGGCGGCACACGGGGATTGAAGGAGTCGCGGCACACCGACCGAGAAGCACTGACACAAGATAAGACAAATGCCGGCTGTGTTACCTAAGACAGGACCTTGTTTATGTGAGCTCATGGGCGGGAGGAACCCTGCTGTAGGTCAGAGTAACCTTAACGGAAATCACCTATGCGCCATCTCTCAAGGCCTGGGGTACCCCCCACTAATCCCCTCCCCATAACCTCCACTCCGCTCCAGGAATCGCCACGACAGCAAAAAACAAAAAACAAAAAACAAAAAACAAACTACGAGTAGCAAAATGTTCATTGATTTGTGTTGATGGTTGTCTCAGGAAAGCTGGCCGCGTGGAAAGGTCGCACAGTCATCCACATTGGCACTGGGAACAGAAACTGGGGAGTCGCAGAATTAACATTGAGGATGTCAGGGCTACACTGTAGGATTGGGATGTTACAGCGAGAATAAGAGTATTCTGTTGCGTTTTTTTTAAAAGATTGACATCGGTCAGATGTGTGGTGATGTGTGGAAACATGATACTGGTCAGATGTGTGGTGATGTGTGGAAACATGATACTGGTCAGATGTGTGGTGATGTGTGGAAACATGATACTGGTCAGATGTGTGGTGATGTGTGGAAACATGATACTGGTCAGATGTGTGGTGATGGGTGGAAACATGATACTGGTCAGATGAATGGTGATGGGTGGAAACATGATACTGGTCAGATGTGTGGTGGTGGGTGGAAACATGACATCGGTCAGATGTATGGTGATGGGTGGAAATATGATACTGGTCAGATGAATGGTGATGGGTGGAAACATGATACTGGTCAGATGTATGGTGATGGGTGGAAACATGATACTGGTCAGATGTGTGGTGATGGGTGGACCCATGACATCGGTCGGACGTATAGTGATGGGTGGAAACATGACATCGGTCAGATGTGTGGTAGTCGGTGGGAACATGACATCGGTCAGATGTATGGTAGTCAATGGCATTGGAAGAGGGGCGCGTTCTGCCGACAATTTCTTCTTTATAGGATTATTTTTTTGGTTGGGTTGGGGGAGGGGGGGGGGGTGAGGGTCATTTTCAGCCAACTATTGAATTTATTATTTTCATTTAAAAAGGGTGGCATTAAAAATATTGGCTCGCCGCGGGTGGCACAAACCCTAGCTACGCCACTGGTGGCACAAACTCCAGCTACGCCACTGGTGGCAGTCAACATGGCAGTGATCAAAACATGAACTGGTGTGGGTTATAGGTCACGGCCACCGGTGCTATTTCCGACATCAGCGCGGTACGCTTCCCGGCACAACAGCACTTGGTTAAACGTCCATCGTTCAATGCTGTTACGATCAGTTGGATTGTGCTGTTGATATTGATCGCATATGGGATAGTAAGGCCAAGCGGAGTTGAACGAAAAAATAAACGACTCCACCTCCAGGTCTATTATCGGCAGAACATTACCTGCAGGTGGCGTCGAACGTTTTGATATGCGTTGTTTCCCAATCCCACTTTGGATAAATTTACATGGACAAATGACGCCCGAAATAAAAACATAAATAAATTTGATTATTCTTTTTTACTTTAAAGTGTTTTGGTATTTTTACTCTTGCGGATTTTATAACAACGGTGGTATGGTTTGTTTTAAACAGCTGTTTTCCTCTGTTGCGGGTATAATTTTTATAGGAGTCCCCCCCCCCCTTTTTTTTCCCCCCACGTCTTAAAATCCCGTGAAGATATAAATTGGGAGGACGATAGTATGCTGCCAAAAACAAACAACTTACATTTTTTAGGGTGCCCTAACTTTTTAATATTTAACCCATACGCCTCTATCTCCCCCCACCCCTCCCTTTAACTGCATCCGTTGACATGACTCCCCGCTGTTTTCATTGACCCCGTGACCTTTGTCCTTGCGTAATTTATGGCGATGGGGTCTATTTTCATTTACGCCTTGCTGCCGTTTCCACATTGCCCCATCTTAACTCTTGTTTCGTATGCGCATAAAGTATATCCGGTTTCACAATTGTCAACGTTGCAGATCGCGATGAGAGGTTATTTCCGGGGGCTAGTGTTTCAACCGAGTCCCCATGGTCTCACAAGAAACCGAATCAGGACTCCGGCCGATGACGCAGAAAGAGATGGTTTTCCTCATTTCTGTTCAAAACATTGGCCCTGTTTTCCTGGTATTAATTATTTAAAAATAAATTAACCGAGGCCGGCTAAGTTGTATTGCGTCACGGACACTAATATGACGCCAGGCTAGTGTCGGTTGACTCAACAGACGTGGTCTCTTCCCATTCCAGTGCTGTCAGTGTAATGTGATATATTTGTTTTCTTCACGTCTGCTTCCTTTCCAAAGTGAACGTTGTCTCCCCTTGTTTTCCAAGCGCTCGTCAGGATTGATGGCCGCTCGCTTCCACTGTTTTTCTGGTGATCCATTTCGTTGCATTAAAAAATAAAAACACCAACAAACAAACAAGCAAAAAAACAAACAAAAAAACTATTTTTCATCGGAGAGCACACAGCAGCTCTTGATAAATGACAAACTGTAACTATTTCATAATTTTCACTGACTAATTTGGAGAGATAGGCCCTGACGTCATTTGCGTGTTTTGTCCCTGGTTCCGATAGGGTCAAAACCCAGGTTAGGGATAAGTTTAGTGTTCAGGTTAGGTTTTAGAATTTGGGTTCAGGTTAGGTTTTGGGGTAGAATTTGGGTTCAGGTTAGGTTTTAGGGGTAGAATTTGGGTTCAGGTTAGGTTTAGGGGTAGAATTTGGGTTCAGGTTAGGTTTAGGGGTAGAATTTGGGTTCAGGTTAGATTTAGGGGTAGAATTTGGGTTCAGGTTTGGTTTAGGGGTAGAATTTGGGTTCAGGTTAGGTTTAGGGGTAGAATTTGGGTTCAGGTTAGGTTTAGGGGTAGAATTTGGGTTCAGGTTTGGTTTAGGGGTAGAATTTGGGTTCAGGTTAGGTTTAGGGATGCATTTAGGATATAAGTTCGGTTAATAATCAGATCGCTTTGAAAAAAAAACGGGGAAAAAAACCCGTCCACCAGACGGACATCGCTGTAGTCCAGCCATTTTATAAATGATCTCTGCTAAGAAGATATTTGGGAACTGCTCGCAGGCATAATCTGTTACAGTGTCAATATAATGTTTATTTAAAAAAAAATATTAAGCCGCATTTATTCCTGGCGCATGCGGCACCGTAGTTGCGTGTGTCCGACCACTACTCTAGTCCAACATCCTCTCGCTCTCTTTCTCTCTCACACTCATACAAACACACATACTCTCTTTTTATCTCTACCCCCCTCGCAACACATACATACACACCCTCTCTCTTTCTACCTCTTTCAATCTCTTTGTTATGAGAGCCCAAACAGAGTGACGTTCCCTGTGTCGGAGGGATGATAAGTCTATCACCATTTTCTTCTGTCTGGATTTAGGGGTAGGGATAGGGCGGGTATTGTGACCCAAAGATAATGCCATTAAATTTAGGTTTTAAAATTTAAGTTTTACTTTAGTCTTTAGTTCAAACCATCTAGGATTAGTTACTGTTGCCTACATCAAACCAGCTAGGGTTAGTGTTGCCTAAATCAGACCAGCTAGGCTTAGTGTTGCCTACATCAGACCAGCTAAGGTTTGTGTTGCCTACATTAAACCAGCTACGGTTAGTACTGCCTACATCAGACCAGGTAGGGTTAGTACTGCCTACATCAAACCAGCTAGGGTTAGTACTGCCTACATCAAACCAGCTAGGGGTAGTACGGCCTATTTCAGACAAGATGGGGTTAGTGCTGTTTAGTTAGCACTAGCTAGGGTTAGTGTGGCCTATTTCAGACTAGCTAGTTAGTCCTGCTCGGAGAAGGCCAAGATTTTTGTTCGCATCTCTTCCGGAGAAGGCAAATATTTTTTTTCGCATCCTTTCCGTGAAAATCCTCTGTAGTTGACCAAAAATCCCGCCACCTCAATATATGTAGTAAAAAGTACAGCCTGGGGTCGACCCCCTCCCGTCTGCCCCACCCCTCCTGCGCCAGTGGTTGTATTGCCTAAAGTTTTATAGAAGTTAACATTAGTGTTGTGCTTCTAGGGTTGGCGGTGGGGCTGACACTTTTTTGTGTGGAAATTCCCGGAAAACAAATATTGAAAACAAGTTCCAATATCAAGAATATAGTTTACATATCAAATATCAGTGATCTATAGTCTTTAGTGGGGGTTCTTAAACTTTTTTTGTTTGTTTTGCACCATGTACCTCTTAGCCAGGCAGGTGAAGGCGGGGTACCTCTTATTAGAATAACGTTTGTAAATGCATTTAATAAAAATAAAAAGGAAAGAAAGCTCACAGGCCTCTATAAACCTTCCTACGGACTCCAAGGGGTTCGTGGATCACATGGTAAGAACCCCTGTACTTCATAGCATCTACGTCGTCCCAGGATCGTGCGACGTTATGATGATGGGAGATGCAATGATGGGCTGATAATGTAGTGCAGGTCAAGGGGAAACATGGGGCCATTCTGGGTACTAGCCTACCCAGTAATGTGATTGGCGAGATTGGAGAATGGTTTTGAAAACAGCGGCGTTCCTCGAGGAAAATGACACGTGAGCAGGGCCGACAAATTACACCACATTTTTGGAAGTGGTTTAGAATTACCCCTTGGGTAAGAACTAATAGTATCGCTGTACGGCCACTGGCGAATGTGCATTCTTCGCCAATGAACAGAGTTAGAAAAAAGAAGAAAAAAAAAATTATCCGACGATTTTAAACCTACTGAAAGGTACAAAATAATTTTTCTTGAAATTCATTACGCACACTGCACAATAAAGTCTTCAAATGCCCCGTGTGTGAACAAACAAATAACGCTCGACACACTCAAGAGTACGCTCCACAAGATGGAAATGCGAGTAGAGAGAAAATTAATAAAAAGGATTACTCACTGAGTGAACTGACTCGTCATGGTCATATTTCATCGTATAAATGATGTTGACACAGTTTGGTGATTCCTTCATTATGGCACAATACAACCTGTCACATTCTAATGCCCATCCCGTCATGTTATAAGTGACATTTCTGTTATATTAGGATGCCATATGTCATATCATTTTACCCCTTCCTGTCATTATAAGTCCTCCTGTGTCATATTTGAGTGGCCTTCATGTCATAATACAGTGGCCTTACTGTCAAATTCTAGTGCCCTTCCTGTCATATTACAGTGCCCTTACTGTCAAATTCTAGTGCCCTTCCTGTCATATGACAGTGGTCTTACTGTCAAATTCTAGTGCCCTTCCTGTCATATTACAGTGCCCTTACTGTCAAATTCTAGTGCCCTTCCTGTCATATGACAGTGGCCTTACTGTCAAATTCTAGTGCCCTTCCTGTCATATGACAGTGGCCTTACTGACAAATTCTAGTGCCCTTCCTGTCATATTACAGTGCCCTTACTGTCAAATTCTAGTGCCCTTCCTGTCATATTACAGTGCCCTTACTGTCAAATTCTAGTGCCCTTCCTGTCATATTACAGTGCCCTTACTGTCAAATTCTAGTGCCCTTACAGTCATAGCACAGTGCCCGTCCTGTTTTAGTTGCACTCTCATTTATTTCACAGTGTCCCTGGCGAATGCTTGAAATGACCTGGCTGCCAATGTTGAGCAGTCAATGACCTTGGATGAACGGTCGCGACCGTCAAACAGCGCTTGTACCGTTAATGTCAATAGTGAACCTACTAGCACACAGTGAACGGTATTTAGAATAGTGAACCTACTAGCACACAGTGAACGGTATTTAGAATAGTGAACCTACTAGCACACAGTGAACGGTATTTAGAATAGTGGACTTAACAACAACGGTAAACATGATTGATTACAACAGTGATTCTAACTGACTGATGTACTTGGTTAAAATTTAATTATTGGTAAGAAAGTCTTAGAATGGTTAGACCTTCGCGGTGTGTGTGTGTGTTGGCGTGTGTGTGTGTGTGGACCGGTTTGGTCGCATTTGTTATCGTTATGTCCATATTTATGCACTGCTCTTTACCCCTTGTATCCAATTCCGTGCTGTCTGTATAGGGCAGTAGTTCTCGAACTTTCTAATGTCGCAACCCTTTAATACAGTTCCTAATGTTGTGGTGACCCTCAACCATAAAATTAGTTTCGTTGCTACTTTAAAAATATGTGTTTTCCGATGGTTTGAGGGGGAAAGTATCTATTAAAATTTGCTTAACATTTTATTCCTGGCGAATGTGTAATATTTATCTTACGTTGTGCTCGATATAAATAACTTGTTTTTTTGTTTGCATATATCGACCCCTGTTTGGGGTTCTTGCGGGTGAGGCTTCCTGCCGACACGTTCGTTGTTTTAGTGCGTTCATTTTTTTTCTTCAGGTTTTCCCAAACTTGGTTTCACTCAGTTGATGATGTGATAAACCCATTTTGATAGTTTTTGGGTTGTGGCAGTTAATGAACTGGAGGGGAGGGGACACTTAATAGTAGGCCAGTTAACAGAAGTAAAAGTCTAAGAAATGAGAATGTTCAGTGGGTGTGCTTTGGGGCTCTATAATAATACTATAATAGAAAAGGGATGTTCGGATAATTGACGTCTCGGATAATCGGAGATAGGAGGTCGATGATTGTTTAAATTTTGTTTGGTGTGCGGTGGGCGCTAAGTAGGGTGACTGTTTCACTGTAGCGGACTATCATTACGGCTGTCACAAAGGCCTGCCTCGAGCTTGTTATTCCAGGTCACCTCACGTCATAAGAAATAAAATAAATCAAATCTTTTCCCTTTCATTAACTATTGCCATGGTTAATGGTTTTTTTCTGTTCCCAATCTCTCTCCCCTCCCCTTTCTCTCCCCTCCCTCCTTTTTTTTTCCTCGTATTATTTTATTTAATTGGGTCAGAATGAAAAGCTAAATGCACTGATTAGAATGTAGTCTTCCCCCCCCCCCCCCGAGTTCCATTATCTCATATTAGTGAGTAGTAATTGATCATAATTGATGATCAAATAAAATGATGACAAGCGTATTTTAAACCTCAAAAGTGTATTTCTTTTCGTTGCGCGTGGCCGAAAATGCCGCCCACCACAACATCGAGAGAGGGTGCTGTGACATGACCCACTAGGGTAGAGTTCTAGTAGGTCGTGGCTGTGAGGGCCGGACCGTCCCCCCTCTCCTCCCCCTATTCCTACGCCACCGAGTGAAACATTAGAGGAGCGCCAAGCTGTGATACTGAAAGTGTAAAATGGGGTGGGGAGGGGGGTCTCTTGTCACGTGACGAGCACTCTCCAGCGTGACACGCGGAATTCCCCCCCCCCCCATACCGCTGTTGCGTCACTTATCAAAAGTTGGAACGAGTGCCCCGTCTTTTACTTGGGAAAGTCACGCTCCATAAAACATCCGGTTGTCTTCGTTGGATTGTGCTGGGGTCCTGTTGCAGTGTGACCGAGGAACCAGATCCAGGGGCGGGTTCGTGGCAAAGAGGGAGCAGGGCGGTAAGCACCCATGCGCAAAGGCGAGTTCGCTTTTTTAAAAATATTACACTCGGGGCGAGATAAAATATCAACACCTGAATACATTAATCGTGGGCTCTCAAAATATAGATGACCTCTGATATATGTATATATATAGGGAAACAACAAAAATAATTTTCACATCCCTTTAACCTACAGCAGTGTTTCCCAAAACGTTTGACATCTGTGTACCCCTGTCTATAATTTTCGTAACACCGAGTGCCCCTCGTTAACAAAATTGCCCATATTTTAATAACAATTAAAAAAAAATATATATATATATTTCCCTTTGCAGCGCGTACCCCCACCGAACTCTTCCCATACGTATACCACACTCTGGGAAACACCGACCTACATGATTCGTGGCTTAGTTTCCGCGGTTGTTATAAACGATTTTTGTCATTGAGCAGTTCCTTAAAATCCAATGTTGTACACTGGCCTAAAAGTGCCATTTAGAGTACTCCGTGTCATTTGGTCAGATGTCATGTTTGTTTCAGATCTTGTATTCGACCTTCTGGCACTTCTTCTACATTAGCATGCATATTTTAACCGTAATCCCCGCTACGGTTGCCGGAGCAACAGCTTGACCCAATCACGTGTAAAGGCAATTTGATCATGAATTTTATTGTAAGCGCCACTCATCTGTTTTGGGGAAATGATCTCTTTTCGCGAAAACAAAATGTGCAGTATTTATCGTTTCTTGACATGAATAGGCTGCCCCGGTATATGACTCCGGTATTTGAGCCCGGTATATGACCCCGGTATATGACCCCGATATACTGTTGATGATTACTGTACACGCAACATTGTACAATAAAGCAACAAACGTGTATTAGGTAAGAATATATTTTTTCTCTACGCACTAACTTCGTATTTTACGTATCGTTGACGCGAGATTGTTCGGTTAAATCCGTAAAAATAAGATATCCGAAACACGTTTGGATAATCCACGCTTTAAGCCAATTTCACTCGATCAAATTTTCTTAAAATTTCTTAAAATTTGTTATTGTTCTTGTACCACAATAATAGTGCGTTTAAAAAGAAATTTGATGAAAATTTGATCGCTTGAACCGAGCATTCCTGTACAGTCCCTATATTACATATTCAGACAAAGACAGTCGGTTGCCCTGGACATCTCTATAACATTATCTAGCTTCCTTAGAGCAAATATGTTTCATCCGCATACTATCTCCACACAGTAGGTGTATGTTGGTGCACGCATGTCATTATCGGGCGCTTGGCTCCTATTACGCAGCAGTTTTTAGATACCGCCACCGAACGCAAGTCTTTTTATAGCAAGACGCGTAAGAGCGGGGACTTTACACAGGGACACTTTAGAATGGAGCTATTCTTAGAAACTATCTAACTTTTGTGTTTGTGTTAATGTGTGCGTTGTGTCGTGGGGGGTGGGGGCGTGAGTGGGTCGGTGAATGAATGACCCAACTTAGTCGGGGAATTTATATGAGTCCAGTCAACACGTACAACATATGACCATCGAGAAGGCAACTGAGAAACAAATAATTTTTTTTTATCCGGTTCACCACGTAGCTTCCTATCCAAAAACACAAACTAGAATATGGCCTATACCCCCACCCCCCAATACCATTTAGTCCTATACCCCACCATCAAAGAAAATGACATCCACCATCCACTCCTATCTTATCCACCGACTCCCCGTTCGTGCATCCTACACCCCCACTGCTGCAAGTGTGAAAGGTGAAGGTCACCCATTCTGTAACTGCACACAATACGATGAATCAGCCTCCCACACTTTCCTAATATGCCCCCCCCCCCTCCGCTACTGCGGACAATCAATATGAACGACGGCCGTACAACTGTACAACTGGGAGCGAGCCCGTTAGATGGTGTAGGTCCCGCTGTCCATGCCGTGACATGACTATCTGTAAGAAGTGGCGTAACTAGGGCCAATGACGCAGGAAGGTGGGATCGGAGGGGAAGATCCACCACGGTTTGCACTTTTTTTTTCTCTTAAAACTGAAGAACTGAAGTGCGCCATTTTCTGCCAACTGCAGCGTTTTTCTGTTGTTGTTGTCTTGACAGGGGTTAGTACCGCCTGGGGGAGGGCCAAGCCTCTTTGCTCAAACCCCCCCTCCCGCACGGGAAAAAAATCTGCATTTGGCCACAAAATCCACCTCTTAATATATAGAAAAAAGTGCTGCTCCGGAAATTGCTATGAATAGCGTTCGTTACTTAGTTGTTCTCATTATTACTAGTTCACGAAGCGCCTTAAATGCCGTAATCACAGCTCCAGTTGCACACCTTTCTTTAACGTTCGTGTGTTTTTTTTTATACTAAGAAAGACCAACTTTTAAAATATTTTGTTATTTGTTATTTAGCTACGATTCACTTTGTGTTCGGGGCCTCTTTCCCTTTCTACAATACCTCCTCAGCTTACCTCAATACCTCCTCCACTTACCGCAATACCTCCTCCACTTACCGCAATACCTCCTCCACTTACCACAATACCTCCTCCACTTACCGCAATACCTCCTCCACTTACCGCAATACCTCCTCCACTTACCGCAACAACCCCTCCACTTACCGCAATACCTCCTCCACTTACCGCAATACCTATTCCACCTACCCCAGTACTTTCTATGCATTTTCCACTTTTTTTTTCCAAACTGGTAGTCTGGTAAAATACAAATTCAGAGCTTTTAGATTATTAATAGCTAAATTAATTATTTTATGTTTAAAATTATTCATATACATAACTATAAAATAAGCCTAGGCTATGTGATACAAGTTAATCAACATTTGTGGAGGATAAAAAAAAAAGGGGGGGGGGGAGATGAGTTCCAGTCTAAAATTACACACTGATATGCGTGCGCACTTTCCCAATCATGTTTCTATAAATACAAATGTTAGAGGAGGTCACCTGATTTTTTAAAAATCCTTTACATTAACTTCGCTTTTGTCCGTGTGTTACTGGCAAAATCTTCTGATGCTAAATGACCCACTTCCCGCCACCCTATCGAGTTGAAACTTGGCACATAGACTCGTTGTCGATGACAGAAAAGTCTTTCAAAAATTGTCAGCCCCACTCACAACTCCCAAAAAATCAGTTTTCCCAAGGGGAAGCTGAATGAAATATGATCTGTTCAAAGTTCAATGGTTGCGTGTTTTGGTGTAGAGATTAATTGTGCAGCTGTTGCTATGTGCTTTGAATTTGGGTTTGCAGTTAAAATCACATGTATTTTTGACGGGGAAAATGCAGGAAACATGAAACGTGTTTTCGCCAGAAGTAGACCCATTCAGATAACCGCTTCTTTAATAAATGATGAACCACTTACAACGACATAAATGCAAGCAACAAAAAATGGACATAAAGGATTTATACGAACATCTTTGTTTTTAATGTGTTTTTAACTTTCCTCTTCTCCTTTACCTTGAATGCACATCAGTTCGCCATGACCTTGACCTATGTTGTCGTGGTTTAGCATATTGTACCGTACCATTACATACATTCACTGTGTTATATTTAAACATAAATGACTTAGCAATCAATCTCAAATAAGACTTATATGACTTGGGATATCACAAATGATATTCCATGGCATAGAAAGACACTGAGAAAACACTTACATGCTCTGGACCAGAGCCGTGCCAAACAAAAGCGACGCCTTCTTCTACAAGCTAACATTTCATTTTTTTAAAAACAAAATGTATAAATTAATACAATTAATTTGCATGAAAAATAACGTATTTGGCACCCCTTAAGAATTGCACCAGGGTTGGGTTCCCCCTCCCCACACTTCGTGGGGAAACGAACTGGTTGCTATTAGTTTGCCTTCCCCCGACATGCTCCTCTCCCGAAATTATTCCTTCACCGAAGGTGTTCCCTTTCCTTATAGGAACAACCTGGGATAGAAGGCTAGGAACACCAGCCCCGGGTTTTCATAAAGAGGCGCAAATGTTGATTTAGACCTTGTTAATTATCACATGGGTGATTGTGATATAAGGAGGGGGGAAAAAAAAGCTCAGATTTCTCTGTACCCTTTAACCCCAGTAACGGCACCGCACATTGAAACTGATGGTTTTCTATGATGTGTCCCTTACAGTTGGTAGCACATCGGACAATGGCAGCAGTGATACGAAGAACACCACAGAGATGGATAGGAAAACCCGTCAGACCCGCAGTTCTGGTAAGCTAAGTTCTGTTAACTTAATTCTTATGGGTGACTTATGGAGAGGGACATTTTCTTTTGGGAATGTCAGTCAGATCCTTAGATCTCTGGCTCGCCCGCATAGTTTAAATTGTTTTCTTAATATAATTTTTTTTTTTTTTTACAAATAGATTCTTCCTTATACTAATTGTGCCATACCCGTTGTTTTTTTTTACAAATAGATTCTCCCTTATACTAATTGTGCCATACCCGTTTGTTTTTTTACAAATAGATTCTCCCTTATACTAATTGTGCCATACCCGTTTTTTTTTCATTTTATCCATTACGCCTAAACCCATTAGTAATCACCAGTTTTTTCCCAAGAAGTATAGAGAAGCGTGGGTAATTCTAATGGTACTTAAAAACAACAACAAAACAACAACTTCAGCCATAGTTCTTTTAAAAATAATTAAAATTATGTATTGTCTATAGATATTTCTTTGAAAAATGTCAATTTTCATTCAATACTGATTAGGGAGAAATTAGAAATAGTGTAAATGATCGTGTAATATTTGTTTGTCCCCATGTAATTAAGAGATCTAGGCCTATTGGCCCCCGTGTAATTTGAGGTCCATGTGTATAAGCGGCCTAGGCCTTTTGACCCAGCTCATTTCCTCCTAAGATAGGGCCTGACAATCATGACCATCTACTCCCCAGGGAGTTCTCAGCCCACCAGCAAGAAAGCCAGTATCCTTTCTCGTGCAGCAACGTCCTCTTCGCCGGCACCGCACTCACAACCACCAGCAACACAACATCTGCCACCAGCATCTCAGTCGCAACCATCGGGACCGCAGCAGCAACCACATCACCCACAAGCTCCGGCATCCGCTGGCTCCACCACCCCTACCACCACAGACGTGCTTGTATACATAAGAGGACAGCAGAGGGACCAGCCGTTGGCAGCACAGCTGACCCTTACGCAGCAGATTGTTGACTCCAGTTCCAGTGTTCTCAAAGTATGTGGTAACAGTGTCACTGCATAATGTGTTGTACCGATGTTTAATATAGTGTCTTGCACCAATGTTTGTATACTACATGTTGTACTAATGTTTGTATGCAGCATGTTGCATCAATGTTGGTATACAGTGTATTGCATCAATGTTTGTAGCGTGTTGTACCAATGTTTGTATCCAGTATGTTGTACCAATGTTCGTAAACTGTAAGTTGTAAAGCGATTTGTTAACACTGCTGTACCAGTGTTTGGAAACACTGTTTAGTCCAAATATTTTCAACCATTAATATCTGTAACAGTGTGCTATAAGTGTGCTATAACAGTGTGCTATAACAGTGTACTATAATAGTGTGTTTTAACAGTATGTTTTAACAGTGTGGATAATCAGTGCAGTTGTTTCGGTGTGTTTAAGTAATGTGCTGTACCAGTGTTGACAAACAGTGTGTTTCACCAAATGTATATACACAGTGTGCTACATCAGTGTTTGTACACATGGTCCTGGTGTTAGTACAGGCACTAATATCTCTACCCATTTTGCAGAAGAGCAGGAACTGTCCTTATTTTAACAGAATATGTACCTATATATACATTAGGTATAGCTAATGAATCACACACAATGGATATATAAACTGCTGTGGGCTAGCAATAACCTCAGGGTGGTGTTTACTTATCTGCTCTATGACATTATTGGATGATGTATATATTGTACTTACACGCAGGTTCCTCTAATCTAATATGCTCTACTATGGTAAAGTTAAGTGAAGTAAAATTAAAATGAATAATAAAGATGAGAAGAAAGATTTATGTAGTACTTAGCCATTTATGATGACAGGGTTCAGATGTGTTTAATGAAAGATGTCACTTATTGTTCACTTTATTGTGGAGTGTCTGTGTGTTCCTGGGGCTTTTTACCTGTCTGTGAGGGTGGGGGGGGGGGGGGTCAACACCAGCTTCCTGTAGCAAGTTGCAGTCAACTATTGCTGACCAGCAGTTTCATGAAACAAATTTTAGATAAAATTTACCAAGTGAGCTGAGCTGTTGGCTTTGTTAGATGACCATATGTTGTTGTTGTTTTGGGGGGGTGGGGGCAATTGTTCATGTCACCCACATAAAGAGGTTATAAAAAAGTTGGACTACTGCAATTTTTAGACATTCACCTTGTAAATAATTTTAGTACCAGCCCCCCACCCCCTTTTTTTTTACAGGTGTAAAGTCATACCAAGTATCATTAGGTACATTATATCCTCAGGTGTCAAGTGATACCAAGTATCATAGTACAATTATTATATCATCAGGTGTCAAGTGATATCATTTATTATAAGTACAATTATATCCTCAGGTGACAAGTGACAAAAAATATTCTTCAGAGGCAACTCCAACCACACCACAAGGGCAGCTGGTCATCTTGTCGTCTACAGAACAGCAGCAGACAGCTGAATTCCAGCAAGATGAGCAGCGGACCCAGTCATCTTCGGCACCGCCCGATTTGATATCAGAGCCCAAAAGAGAGTCCAGGGGTGGTCAGATACGTGACCGAAGGCCGACTCGTTCACTGGAAGCTTTGTTCAAGGTGATGGGAATAGTTGTTATCAGTGGCTTACCTAGAGGTCATCACTCTTCTCTCTGGCGAGGCTCACCTAGAGGCCATCCCTCTTCTCTCTGGCGTGGCTCACCTAGAGGCCATCCCTCTTCTCTCTGGTGTCACTTTTGATGTTTATTTAGTATATTATATCACTGACTTTTGTCAGTGTCTCAGGGGGCACAATTTTGGGACTTTACTCCATGTGGCAATTTAGTCAAGATATCCCACTGGTGGTCATTGGTGATGATGTACAAATTATTTCAGTGCTTTAGGACAACTACACATGGAAAGCAAATTTTCTAGAGAGGTTCAATTTAATGAATGTTTGTTTCTTCAAACAAAATACACGCTAAATTAATAATATTAGGTAAATGCACATGGAATTCATAAGATTAGAAAAATGCATGTGGAATTCATAAGATTAGGTCAATACGCATGGAATTTATAAGATTAGATCAATACACATGGAATTTATAAGATTAGGTCAATACACATGGAATTTATAAGATTAGGTCAATACACATGGAATTCATAGATTAGATAAATGCATGTGGAATTCATAAGATTAGATAAATGCATGTGGAATTCATAAGATTAGGTCAATACACATGGAATTTATAAGGTTAGGTCAATACACATGGAATTTATAAGATTAGGTCAATACACATTTTATTCATAAGATTAGATAAATGCATGTGGAATTCATAAGATTAGGTCAATACACATGGAATTTATAAGATTAGGAACATACACATGGAAATCATAAGATTAGATAAAAAACAAATTGAATTGATAATGTTAAGGTCTCCATAGAAACAAACATTGAAAGAAAATATTAGGTTCATATAATGAGGCACTCAAATCAAATTAGTTTAATAAGTACATCCAATGTGAATGATTTATTTTAGTTGTATTTTATGGAAGTCTGCATATATATCAACTACTGTTTAAGGTTCAAGGTCATATATCTAAACTAGGTCATCAATCTTTTATTTTCCCATTGTTGTTATTTTAAAAAGAATTCAAAGAAATAATTCTGTGTGTCACAAGATCTTCAACATTTAAAAAAAAGCTGTATACCATTTAATGCTTGTAAATTGAACATTTGAATATTTTAATATGTGGTTATTTATCTACCTGTCTGTCATTCTCTCTTCATCGTACCAATATCTTAATCTATTAATCTACCCATATTTAAATATATACATCTTTCCGTCCGTATACATGTCTCTCTCTATATGAATATACCCATATTTTAAAAAGCTGTCTAAATCATATGTAACAATTTTTTTCATGGTACCCTTCTATAGGTTACAGACTCAGAGTTACAAAATATGAGAGAAGACCCACCAACATCAACACCCAGTCCTGCACCTGTTACTGTGACAGCCGAGCAGACGCAGAGCTACATCGTCCTCAATGACCTGCATCTCATGGATTCAGGGGAAGCAACACAAATCATCATTGCACCCTCAGAAATCACTGGCGATGCCATGTCAGACGGCGGATACTACACCATCTCCACCATCCCCAGCACCTCGTCCCATGAACAATCTGCCATCTCCTTCTCAAGTTCTAATGAGGGCTCCAGAGAAGGTGGCATCAAACTGGTTGTACACAGCGACAAGGGAGATTACCATGAGCTCACCAACGTGACCAATCAGACACATTCATATTCTCTTATCTCTGACCAGGGCGAGAAAGGTGCTGGGGCCAAAACACCGACGTCTACCCCAGGCAGGAAGAGAATCCACCCGCAAAAGCCCGGGAAGTACAAGTGTAAATACTGCGACAGAACGTGTGCCAAGCCGAGTGTTCTTGAGAAACATTTAAGAGCGCATACGAATGAACGGCCTTTCCCGTGTGTTGTGTGCGGTGTGTCTTTCAAAACAAAGAGCAACTTGTCCAAACATTGTAAATCGAATGCTCACATGTCAAGGACGGGGATTTCCTGGGCAGGCTCTAAAGATAGTAGCAACACCGAGGTAAAGGACGAGGAGGGGAAACAAGACGAGGAAGATAATGATTCAGAATGCACGGACACAGATGTTGAGGGTGCCGGATATGTGGATAATGATGATGAGAGTGGTGACGAGAACCCAAAAGTAATTGTTGAAAGCACGGACGGTCAGCTGCAGATTAAGCCCGAGCTTCCTGTGCGCCAAGGGAGTGTTCTCGAGGGGATCAGACAGAAGATTGATAAGAACAAACGACAGCAACAGGAGCAGGAGAAGGAGGGCAAGCTGGAGATCAGTAAATGGTTCACCCGCATATTTGACGCCTTCGACAAGCCTTCAGAGTCTGAGCTTGCCAAGTACGAGGAGGCCAGGTCTGTGGTGCAGCAGAATATTCTGAGCATGGATGACATGAGTGGTGCCGAGGCCATCCTTGCAGAGCTCCAGAGGCTGAAGAACGACCTCGGCCTCAAGTACCCCAGCTCGCTGCCTGTGCTCATGACACACAACTTTCTGCCGGATAACAAGATGCTGGTGAAAATTCTGAGGCCGAAGGAGGAGTATCTTGGCGAGTCATCAAGGTCAGGGTCGCAACCGTCTGTCAAAGAGCAACAGACAAAAAACAGTGATGTCGGCTGCAGTGGCTGTGTTATGAGCATATCTCCCAAGATTGGTGTGCCATCTATTTTAGGCAGGCCCCCTTCTAGCAATTCGATTCTGCAGTCCAAACTGGCCTTCAAGGGCCCTGTGGCGTCCGATGTTGGTCGTGATGAAGCAAGAAATCGACAACAGCCCATGTCCCGGTCTGGCGATGTCCCAGCAGAACGTCTTTCATTTGATTCGTCCACTCAGCGCGCAAGACTTTTATCTAACCGCGGTGACAACTCTGTGGGCAGCCTAAGGTCCCTCTACAGCCAGTCCAGCAGAAACAGCAGCCTGACCTCAGTGTACGTAGAGGAGTCCCCATCTCTTAGACAGAGGCAGTTATCCAATGAAGGGGGAGAGGCTGTGAAAACAACTGTCTCTTCACGGCATCCAGCATTAGGGGATTCTAACACAGCAGCCTTCTCCACCATAAGTGATAAGCCGATCTTAGTTTACCAACACGCTTTGGATTCAGAGAGTGATAAAATGTTGAAATTCCAAGGCAGGTCCCTGTCCTCTTCAGTCACGCCGGACATGTTGAAAGACAGAATTGAAAACATCATATCGTCCAATGCTGAGATCATTGACAAACATTCAGTGTCCGAACCGCCCAGGCCCAGGAACAAATATTATAGACAGACAAGTGATTCTAGTTTTCAGACTATGAAAATCTCAGACCTCAGGCCTTCCAATGAGGCCAACATGGACAGGCTGACTGTGGAGCCCAATGCGGACAAACAGTGGAAGAAAAAACTGGCGTCGTCATTATCTGTTGGTGAAACTGACGGAACAAAATTGAGGCCAGATTTTGTCAAACGTTCCATGTCCACATCAGCCTTGAGAAAAGCAGAGTCATCAGAAGGGGAGCTGAGACTTCTTCATCCTCAGACGTTAATGGTGAGCACTAACAGTTTTGCACCAACCATCTCAGCCCCACAGTACGTAAGTGTGGGGGTTGTGCAGCAAGAGTCAGCAATGCTGCATCAGAAGCTGCAGGGTTCAGAATCGCCACTAATGAACAAGTGCTCACAGGAACAGCTGAATGACAGAGTTGGATCTGCTGCTGGTCAGATTGTTGGGAAAAATCTTCTTATAGACGGCCAGGTGACAACAGTCACACACATTTCAATGCTGAATTCGGGACCTACTGATAGTGTAAATATGAACAACTCGTCACCATTTTCTGCAGCACATGTGGACAGTTTAAAAAAAGCACGACTGGTCTGTATACCTTTCCCCCAACTGTCCAAGCAATCAAATGTCTGTGATTTTAAGGAAGGTGATGTAGGAACCAGGAAACCATCCTCCCCCCACGGAAGTGTTCATAAGAATCAAGATGCAAAGTCCGGTAGCCCTCTGACAGCCGAAGCATCTAAATCTTTCTCAGTCTCGTCCCCCAGTTTAATCTCTGGTTCCCCCTCAGGGGGGAGAGTGACAATCCAAGAAAGTCAAAGCAATGCCAAGTTAATACCAGGAGCATCCCTGGTCCACCCTGCTGTGCCACCGTCACTCCCTACAAAAATCGTTCAAGGCCCGGGGCCCCATGAGATACAGATTCAGATCCAGCTTTCAAAAAATGCCAACCATCAGCCAGTGGCCCATATTCAGCAGGGTGGTGCAGGGGGCGGCACATCAGCAGCAGCAGCAGCAGCGGGGTTGCCTAAAAGTTCCAGTGAGTCATCCAGTATAATAAGCTCAATGTTGCAGGCACCACGTCAGCTCAGCCCCATGATTGGTCAGCCTGGGGTTCAGTTCCCAACACTTTCAAAGGCCGGGTCACCTCTGTTAACATCTAGGTCATTTTCAGGTTTCACCACCGGGACCAGAATACCTGTTTCTTCCCTGGTCCAGACAGGATCTTTGGATCAAGACTCGCTGGCCGCCGGGAAAATTAAGATCGGGTCAACGACGTACACCTTGCATGATCAGAGGAAAGCAATGATTAGACAAGGCCCGGTCACCTTGTCTGTTCCACAGCAGACAAAACAGCCTGCATCGTTTATGACGGAGCTCCAGCAGAGATTGGCTGTGCCTCGCTGTGATTCTCCAACAGCTGTTGACTGGAAGAAAAGAGACCTTGCTGGTCTGGTAGGTGGTGTTGACAGTGATAAACTGGCAGAACACTTTAAAAGCCAAGGTTTGTCTGATGGTTTGGCAGCTGCAGCGGGTGCATACCTCATGAACGGTCCATTCACGTGCGAGGATTGCGGTGAGACATTCAACCAAATGGGACTTCTGAATCAACACAAAGCTCAACAGTGTCCCAAGAGCAAATGTCTTCGCAGGAGTTTGTCTGCCATGGAGACAACAGCAGGTCAGAATCCTGCAAAACTTTCTAGCCAGTCTGCAAGCCAGTCATTGCATGCTGGTGGTGTGCTTATCAAGGCTGGTTCCCAGCCTTTGAAAAAATCCAACCCAGCCCTCTTCAAGTCCCTCTCCACTACAGACCTCCACACAGACCACCAGTCAAATGTTAACGACTTGCCCAAACTCAGAGAACAACTTGTTTTGGTGTCATCATCCCCATCACCAATCATCACATCGTTAGCTTCATTGTCCCCGAACCCAGAGTCCATAGACATCTCCTCAAACATCAACCAACAGATTAGCCAGCGACAGAGCTTGATCATAGAAAATAACAACCCGTCACTCCGCAGGAAGAAGGGACGGCCGAAAGGCTCTAAAAACAGACCCAAAGATTTGAATTTGGTGTTGGCAAAAGCTAGGGGAGCACAGTGCCAGACACTGCTGCCAGGAGTGAGGCAGGGCAGCATTGGCCAAACGGCGCTGGATGGGTCCTATCAGAAAGATTCCCCTTTGCCAGGTCTATCGGGCACCAGTCAAGTCCTATTTCTTCAGAGTGGACAGTTTCCAAAAATCCTCCTGCCCAGGTCGGCCCCGGCCACACAGGCCAGTACTGTATCAACCGACATGGCACCAGCTTCGACTATGGCAGCTGGTGGTCAGATGATAAGCACTGCATCTACAACCATGAGCATCGGAGGTACTGGCATGATAGGTCAGCCCATGGTGTTACCTGGTAGCAAGATGATCAGGCAGAACTCTAACATGGGACAAGTGGCCTCCTCCGCTAAGGCCAATATCATAACAGCAAGCAGCAAACCCAGCATTGGCCAGGGTGTGCCCATCCTTGGCTTAAGCCCAGGGGTGACCATTTCTGGACTTGCCCTAAACTGCACCAGCTCCGTGTCAGTTCTTACACCGGGGACTCCCATCACAGCCCTAACTCCTGGTACTCCTCTAGGGACCCTAACCCCAGGAACATCAAAATCTGGGAGTTTCATGATATTCCCCGTCTCAACCCTCACACCTGCCACGCCTGGGACACCCATGACCCCTGTCACCCCCACGAACCCCATCAACTGTAAGACTGTTCGAGCCCAGAGTTTAGAGTCGACGGCTTACACCACGGGCCCCAGTAAGCTGGCGTCGGGCACAGGCCTCACCTTGAACATCTCGTCGGCACAGTCAGCTGGCAGCAGCCAGTTCTCCCAGATGTCACCCCGTGTTATCCCCTACATTCCTGCCGTCACATTCCACAATGTAGACCCCACCCCAAAACTCACTGGGAGTAATCTGTCTATATCTGGCACCTTGCCCGACCCAAGAAACCAGCAGTTCAAAACTTCCCAGAATCCTTCAATGACATTAAGCCTAGCAGGTCCCAGTACCCCAGGCACCCCCTTGACTCCTGCCACCCCCGACACCCCAACAGATTTGAGTGGCACCAGAAGAAAACTCAAGGACAAGTTGTTGCTGCGGCAATCCCTCAGTGTTGAAAGGGGCCATGATAAAGCCTCATCCATGGATTCGCCTCATCCAGGCTTCTTGCTGAAACCCTTTACAGAGTCCCCTACCGTGTTGCCCTCCCCCCCACCACTGCTGTTTTTCCCATCAGCCACCACCAAGTCCAGCACACCGGCCACTACCTCTGTTCTTCTAGCATCCCTTACCAAGCCCATAATGTCATCATTGAAACTTGGCAGCCAGCCCAATGCTGTCATCACAACAGCCGTCATGGGGAAACCAAAGGAGGCCGAGAAACCCCCTGACACATTCTACAGATCAGAATCAGAAACCCATGTCAGTTCAGAAACTGCCAAAATCCACTCTCCTGTCATGAGAGCATTTTCAGAGCCTGCCGCGGCTAAGAGGTTGAAAAAATCCAAGCAAATGAAGCCATCACCCTTGAGCATAGAAGAGAAACCACCAAACGGGGGCGTTATTTCCAAGTTGCTGTCCAGTTCAAGGTTTGGGTCACACTCAGGTCAAGATGACACAGCCAGCAAGAAATCATGGTGTCTTCAAAGTAAAGTGGAGAGTGGCTCAGATTCTTTTGACTCTGGCCTCAGCTTAAGGAGCATGTCTCAAGAAACACCGTTCTTCTTCCCAAAATCAGGCTCCATCGCCAGTTTGGACAGCAATGAGCTGATGATCGATTTATCGGGAGACAACTTCAACAACGTGACCATTCCCATTAACTACTCCATCCCGTTTGTTAATGTCAGCAGGTTGCAGAGCGGGCCGCTCCTGACAGAGTGGAACCACTCCAGCAAGCTGACTGGCTCTCAAGTCAACCTCTCACCCCTGACCTTGGTCGGGTCAAAGATCATACTGCCAGCTGTCGGGGGCACAGCCTTGCTTGCGCGGGAGGCTAAGAACTGGCAGCTGAAGCGCTCCATATCTCTTCACAGGCACTTTCAGATTTTGTCCCGGCTGTGGCAGTCATCATCCCCTGTCACACTTGACTCTATGACAGCAATGGCTCTTGCCCAGGGCAATCCATCGCCTGCTCTACTCGGTAGGATGCTGTTGTCCTACCCGTCATCAGGATCTTCGTTCTCAGAAACTCCCAGCACTGGCACCCCAGGAAGTGCAGACCCAGCCAAAGTAAAGGTTCCACCTTTGCATTCTGTGGCTCATGAGTCCATTGACCTAACCAAAGATGACCCTCAGCGGCAACTGCAAACATCATCTTCAGTCAGTGAGAACACAGATCATCAGAATTCAGAAATGAAAAGCCCAGCTCCACTTGCAACACCGGCACATCCAGACAAATCACTTCATACCACTACCACCTCTCAGCTGAAAGCTAGACTCATGGCCTCCATATCGTCACCAGTCAAAAACAGTTTAGATTCGTCGTCATCGGAGGAGCACTTCCATTCCAGGCAGGCTTCGACCCCCATCAAATCAGCGGGGCTCAGCTTCCCTTCGGCCTCATCGCTGTTGTCGTCGGTGGAGCAGCACCTTTCCAGCGTCACGCCCACGGGGACCTTGAACACACCCATGTACGGACACTCCTGCCCCACCCTCTACACGACAACGCACGTGACCTTCTGTTGCATCCAGCGCCCCCAGCCCATGTATGTCGCCGTCAAGGGAAGTAAGAAGATCTCCATGTATTCCAACTGGCGCCTGGCCACCCACAACCCTAACCCAGTTGGATTAACATCACGTATGTTGCTGTCTCTCTACAAATCAAGGTAAATCTAGCAATAACAATTTTCTCTATGGATACTTGACTTGTTCCCTCTTGCACATGAAACAAATCGTTGAATTTTATAAATAAAATAAAATGTAAAATGTTTGTATTGGAAATTAAATAAAACTGTTTCTTTTCTATGACATTTGAAGAAATGCATCCAATCCAGTATTTGCTCAGTGCTCCATGACACCGAGCAATGGTGGCAATCAGACTCACAGTTCCTACTGGACCTACCAGAGAAAGAAGATGGGAATTGTCAAGAAAGAGTTACTGACTCCTGTGAAGGCATGGACTTTATTTTGATACATAGATTAGAAAGAAGATTCATTTCTAAGAATAGCTTTTTTAACATGAACGCTAGAAACACAACTTTTTCCCAACAAAAATCTAAAATGTCCAAAACTTGTTTCACCAGTATTTGTAACATGTCCAAAACTTGTATTTCACAATGTGTAACATGTCCAAAACTTGTATTTCACAATGTGCAACATGTCCAAAACTTGTATTTCACAATGTGTAACATGTCCAAAACTTGTATTTCACAATTTGCAACATGTCCAAAACTTGTATTTCACAATGTGTAACATGTCCAAAACTTGTATTTCATAGAGTGAAGACATTAAAACCAGTGTCAAACTCGAGCTGGGCTCATCAAAGGAGGGCAAGCGCCAGAAGCTGAGGCTCTCCAAAGGCGGCTTCAAGAGCAATGAAAAGTACGAGTACATCCGTGGGCGGGGCTGGGGCAAGTACATCTGTGAGCTGTGCGGCATCCGCTGCAAGAAGCCCAGCATGCTGAAGAAGCACCTGCGCACCCACACCGACCTCCGACCTTACCACTGCCGGCACTGCCACTTTTCATTCAAAACCAAAGGGAACCTGACCAAGCACATGAAGTCCAAGGTGAGTGGCTCATCAGGACCAATTAAAACAAAGGCAGGGCTTCTGTTTGTTGGTTTGTTTGTTTGCTGTTGGTAATTACAGTGCCAGGTTATCTCTTACAGGTCGGGCTGTCATGTCATCTACCCTCCTCTAGTTTCAAATTTAACCAAAATAAAATATTTAAAAAAAAACAACTTAAATTTTATTTAAAATTCTATTGTTATAAATCTGTATTATGCAAGGCAATAGTCCCCTGTTACAGATGTGGCAATAGTCCCCTGTTACAGATGTGGCAATAGTCCCCTGTTACAGATCTGGCAATAGTCCCCTGTTACAGATCTGGCAATAGTCCCCTGTTACAGATCTGGCAATAGTTCCCTGTTACAGTTCTGGCAATAGTCCCCTGTTACAGATGTGGCAATAGTCCCCTGTTACAGATGTGGCAATAGTCCCCTGTTACAGATCTGGCAATAGTCCCCTGTTACAGATGTGGCAATAGTCCCCTGTTACAGATGTGGCAATAGTCCCCTGTTACAGATGTGGCAATAGTCCCCTGTTACAGATGTGGCAATAGTCCCCTGTTACAGGTATGGCAATTGTCCCCTGATACAGATCTGGCAATTGTCCCCTGTTACAGATGTGGCAATAGTCCCCTGTTACAGATCTGGCAATAGTCCCCTGTTACAGATCTGGCAATAGTCCCCTGTTACAGATCTAGCAATAGTCCCCTGTTACAGATCTGGCAATAGTCCCCTGTTACAGATCTGGCAATAGTTCTTTGTTATGGAAATTTAGTCAATTTAAAACAGTGCAGCGGTAAACCTGAAAAAAGACAAAGCAAAACAGCCAGTGATATTGATCAAACAAAATTGTTGAAGAGATAACATTTTAAAAAGGGAGATAATAGGATGGTATAAACAGGATTAAATGCACTTTTAATGTGGCCATGCATTAAAAAAAGAAATTGCCTAATTGATGACACATAAATGATGACACACATTTGATGACACATAATTGATGGCACACATTTGATGACACATAATTGATGGCACACATTTGATGACACATAATTGATGACACACATTTGATGACACAATTGATGACACACATTTGATGACACATAACTGATGGCACACATTTGATGACACATAATTGATGGCACACATTTGATGACACATAATTGATGACACACATTTGATGACACACATTTGATGACACATAATTGATGACACACATTTGATGACACATAATTGATGACACACATTTGATGACACATAATTGATGGCACACATTTGATGACACATAATTGATGGCACACATTTGATGACACATAATTGATGACACACATTTGATGACACATAATTGATGGCACACATTTGATGACACATAATTGATGGCACACATTTGATGACACATAATTGATGGCACACATTTGATGACACATAATTGATGGCACACATTTGATGACACATAATTGATGACACACATTTGATGACACATAATTGATGGCACACATTTGATGACACATAATTGATGGCACACATTTGATGACACATAATTGATGGCACACATTTGATGACACATAATTGATGACACACATTTGATGACACACATTTGATAATTTAAAGCACTACGACTTGTATAAAAAAAAATGGTTTCAGGAGTTTTTTCATTTGTTAGGTTAAATTTTAATTAAAAAATAAATAATGTGGGTGTTTTCAGTAAAAGTTCCAGCATTTTTGGTGTTAACACCTGCAAACAATAGAAAAATAATAACTGATTGGCCTTTGGGGTCTTGATCTCAATGAACCAACCAGAATATTAGCTTCTAGAGAATTGTGTTGTTTATACTAAACTGCCTATGTGCGTGCCTAATAGCTTTTATCATCCTAAAGAAACAAATGGCAGGACTATATCCTGTATGTTTATTTGTATTAACTTACATAATCAGTTGAATTGATTTACTTACACAGCTTGTATTTTGATTTAGTGACAAGCCCCCCCCCCCCCCCCCTCTTTCCCATTGAACAAACTACTCCTTGAAGCTTGAAACTATGTTTCTGAGAGCTGAAAACTATGCTGACACTAACCTAGGGTAATACGCTGAAACTAACCTAGGGGTAATACGCTGACACTAACCTAGGGGTAATACGCTGACACTAACCTAGGGGTAAACAGGTCTGTTGCTGGGCGATGAATTGCTCAATGAGATAACTGAACATTTTGATACCCGGCATAGTACTACATGACACAGCCAATAGCATTTGTTTCAGCCAAATAAATATACTTGACTATACACCATCCCCAGTCTCATCAGAAGAAATGCTTTGAGCTGGGCATCATCCCGGTGCCCACATCTGTCGATGACTCACAGATTGACTCAGAGGCCTTGGAGGAGCAGTGTCGTATCTCCAGAGAGGCCCGCATCCACGACTCGGGTGATGGCCATAACCCATCAGGGGATGAGGACGATGATGATGATATGGAAGGTGATGATGATGAGGATGACGACGAGGATGACGAGGATGAGGGAATGTCCCGTGAGGATGCAGAGGACCAGTCGTTTGACCAGGAGAGGTCGGGGTCTAGCTCACCACGTGTGTTGAAGAGGTCAGTATATGGATGTTAAAATTGTCTTTAATAATAAAGCATGTCAATTTGTATCATATTTGGTTTGGCTAAAGAGATACACAGATAGTATCAAATACATGCTCTGTATAGTGAGTTACGGTACAGAATTAGTACAAAAATTCTTTCTGTGGTTGTAGTTTCTCTGTTAAATTTGAAAAAATTGAAATATCTAGATATCTATCTTACTAAAGGGATTGCTTAAACGAAACATGTTTTATTTTTTGAACCAGGCAATCTTCAGTAGATGAAGCATCTCCTGTATTTTCATTTGGTCAAAGGTCAAGGCCAACTTGGAGCCAATCAAAATCGAGGTAATTTATAAAATCTACTTAAAAAATTGTATGATGATTTAATTATTTGATTATATGGCAATGGAACAGCTTTACATACATTTAACCTCTGTTGAGAAAAGACACGTTTTTTTAATCAATCCATGCATTGTTTGAAGATTCACTGGTTACAAACAAAAATAATCAAAAACCTTAAATTTAATGAAATTTTTGTATGATATATAGATTATTGAGAAAATATAGATTTTCAAAATCTTGTTTGCAAGACTCTGCAATTTAATCAGCCTATCAGATACATCTCTGATTAATATAATTTTTGGGCTTGCAATTTCTTCATTTTTCTGGGTTATTAATTTCCAGTGCCAAGATTTTGTTAACATACATTTTTTTCCTGCCTTCCAGAAACAGAGAATTCTCTGAGTCTTCCAATATCTCTTACTCCTCACAGTCCTCAATGGAGAATCGTGGTAAGTCTTTGTCTATTAGATGGGTAAGTTATGAAGTAATCAGACATTTGGTAAATAATAATTATAATAATAATAATAATAATAGTTGTCGTCCACTGCAGTAGGAAAATGAGTTTTCGGTACAGTAGTTGAAAATCTAGAGTCTGTTGTTTGCGGTATAGTTGAGAATCTAGCATCCAGTGTTTCCCCTGCAGTAAGAAAATCTATCATCCATAGTTGGCCCTGTTCCACTAGATTTCTTCTCCTGGGAATTTTGCATCTCATATTTTAGCAAATTTATTTCAAACAAATTGTTTATTTGTTTGACACCAATCTATATGTTCTTGTGTGCTGTGATAGACACCAATCTGTATGTTTTTGTGTGCTGTGATAGACACCAATCTGTGTGTTCTTCTTCACACCTATTTGGCAGTATTTCACTACCACCTTTAGCTTTCTCATGAGTTTAGGTAGCATGACGTAAGTGATAGTAATAATGTTTCAAATCATTTGATGAGATTCTCTCTCTCTAACTTGCTCCCATCACAGCCATGAGTCCACACAACATTGACACGGAGATAGCCAGGAGTCTGCTGGATCTGTCACAGCCAAGGCGATCTGAGTCCAAGGAGATTGTCGATGAGGAAGCCAGACGCCATGGTTTGTGTATTTTAAATAAAGTTAATTATTGAATTTATTATACTTGTGGGGGAAAAAAGTGGTGGGGGGAGGTGTGTGATTGGAAGTCAGTGTGTGTTAAAAATGTAAGTTTTAACTGAACCAACAAGTGTTTTAGTGCCATCATTATGTCTGAACCAGTAGGTGTTTTAGTGCCATCATTATGTCTGAACCAATCGATGTTTTAGCGCCATCATTATGTCTGAACCAATAGGTGTTTTAGCGCCATCATTATGTCTGAACCAATAGGTGTTTTAGAGCCATCATTATGTCTGAACCAATAGGTGTTTTAGCGCCATCATTATGTCTGAACCAATAGGTGTTTTAGCGCCATCATTATGTCTGAACCAATAGGTGTTTTAGCGCCATCATTATGTCTGAACCAATAGGTGTTTTAGCACCATCATTATGTCTGAACCAATAGGTGTTTTAGCGCCATCATTATGTCTGAACCAATAGGTGTTTTAGCGCCATCATTATGTCTGAACCAATAGATGTTTTAGTGCCATCATTATGTTTTGGGATGGTGCCTTTGAATTACTATTTCATGTATTGTATTAGAGAGGTGTGTTGCGTTTCTAAATATTCCCTTAATCTGCCAACGTTTTCTGTAATCTACACATTGCCTGCCTTTTAACAAAAAAAGTTACTTAATTTTATGGGGTCAGAAAATTGAAAAAGTCCTATCAGTACTTAAAATTTTTTTTTTTTTTATAAGTTATTTTTATCTTTACTTTGGTTGGATGGTAAGAAAATTTCAAGAGTCATGTTTGTGTGTTTTTATTTCTTGTCCCTAGCCTTGAGCCACCTGCAGAGTTTGATCACCCAGCTGATGGCCCAGAAGAAACCCCTGTCAGGTCTCAACATTACTGGGGACAGCACGTCTTCTGCACCAGAGTCTGGTCGCCTGATGATGACCCCATCACTGGGGTCTGCTGGTGACGGAAGGGTAAGCATGTTGATATGGAGCAATCTGTGCCTTAAATTATGGCCTGGCGAGTGTAATGAATATTGGTATTGGTGTGCACTGACTATTAATTTGCCCTGATAAGAGGTATGCCCTGATTATTGGTGTGCCCTGATTATTGGTGTGCACTGATTAGTTGAATTACAAAAGTTTTAAGGATTAAACAAATTAACTGCTGGCTTGGTCAAAAAGATTGAATGATGAACTCCTATGATGTCACAGACAGATCCTATAAGTGAACTCAACATTGGCTTTCAATGTCGTATGTGAAGAGTAAATATTTATTTTGTGTACAATTTTAACTTGTTTTTTTAAATTTATTTTCCCAGTCCCCGAAAACACCGTCCACATCAGATGCTCAGTGCCAGAGTCAACAATGGTTCTCACAAGATGAGGGGTTGTTGTCTCGGTACAGTAGGAAGAATGATCCTCAGCACTCCCCGCAGAGGAGCATCAGGAGCATGAGTGATGATGTGTCGGGGCCAAGTGGGAAGTCCCAAACAATGAAAGAGCTGTTTGTAACCACAGAAGACAAGGGAGTGAAAGGAACTTCCTCAGACAAGTCTGTCTTTTATTCTAGAGTAAAGGACCCCTCTGGGAGAATTTCTCCCATCTCAACAGCAGCGAATTCACCATCCCAGTCAACCTCATCACCATCAGTGCCAGCCAGACCAAACCAGCTTTCCTTGCTCAAGTCACCAATGTCACCGTCCAAACTCCATCATTCCAACCTGCCGAGCCCGTCTCTCATGTCATTCCTGCCAGCTTACATGTCATCACACTACGCCCAGAGGGCCAGAGGGTCCAAGTCAGCTGACCAGGGTCCAATCATTGGTCAGTTTGTGCGCAAGGACAGTCATTCTGTCAACACCCCCAATGTGGCCTTGACGCCAAATTTAGTCCTTGCGGGCCAGTCTCAACCGTTCCATTTCAATATCCCTTTCCCAGGTGCTGGTCTGGGAAGTGTCTCCGATTATGATGGACACAGCATGTTGTCTCCTGCAGTGAATGCTGGCAGAGACTTCATGCACAATATACCAATAGTGACCATCACAGACACCTCTTGTGAAAGCCCCACAATTGAATCAAGAGCTGACCAGTGTTCCACTACAGGGGAGTTAAAGGAGAACCTTACAGAGCTGACCGGGATGGCAAGCAGCTCCGCAGTGGTCCAGGAAACGACATTGACATTCACACCCTCCGTTAACCAAACTCTGGTGGGCAGCTCTGGTGACCTCAATAAAACCACCTCAACCATGTCGTCGTCTGCCCTGACATCAGTGTCTTCGCTATCCTCAGTCAAGGTGTCCACCATCGTCAAGCCCTCCACCAAGCACACGCTGGAATCCCAGGGCAGGTCAAACTCTGAGAGTGCCACGATGTCTCCCAAACGAAGGGACAGCGCAATAGAGTCATTGATACGTGAGAGTGCAATGCCCATACTGCTGGTCACTGGCACGAAGTATTCAAACAAGAACTCACGTGAAGCCTCGGATCCTGCACATGTATCCAGCCCATCACCCAACAGTCAGAGCGACAGTTGTATCGATAGTGTTGGATGCCCGGTCGCCAAGCGTTCTTGTCGGCTCAGTTCTGGGAAATCCAGATTCCTGCGCCGGCAGAGGTCGCTCGCTGATGACACTGCTTTCCCTTCAGCGGATCAGGATTCAGTGTTTGATAACTCTAAAGTATCGGCTGAGTTCTCTGTCCAGAAAGCAGCTGATCACAGCGGTGATAACAGTGGCACAGGAGGGATTCGAAACCTAGAACTGGTGAAAAGCAAATCTTTCCAGGAGCTGTCAACCATTGAGCAGCATGTTAGCCAAGACGGTGATGCTGGAGCTGCAGTGTCAGGGAACCGAGAAGGTGATGGAAGATTTGGGGGTGGCAAAGATGAGGCACTCGAATCAGTTCTGAATAAAACCATGGATAACCTCAAACCCAAGATGAACTCATGCGTGTTTTGCTCAGAGAACTTTGATTCTGTGGAGACTTACAATGGCCATCTGAAATCTCGTAAACACATTGGAGTCTTGGAGTCGCTGGGCATGCTCCCCGCTGGGACTTATGAAAAACTACAGCAGAGCGAGCTTCACGACAGCCGAGCTGAGGAAGAGGAGGAACAGAAGGTGGAGCTTAAAATGGATGTTGATGATGGCAATAAGGAATTTGACGGATCTGGCAGCGGAGGAGGCATTGTGACTGCTGAAGCTGTTCTCAATTTTGGGGACGACCCCAGTGTATCCAGGTTCGAAGGTCAAAGCTCGGAGCCGGAGCAAGTTGTCTGTGACATCAGAAAAGCTGAGGAGAGAATTGGCCGGGACTTGCCGATAGAGAGCTTTGTTGAGAAAGGGGACATGACCCAGGAGCGTCGTGTGACTTTTCCTAGAAATGAATTTGGAACATTGAGAAGGGCTGTCAGTCTTCAGGAAGACACAATGGGTTTTACAGGTGAATATTCCCAGAGAGTAAAACTATTTCATTTGGTTGGATTTTAAACAAATATTCCTCAATATGACAGGATTGCTAATTGTATGGTAGATTATAAGGAGGAATTATCATTGAAACCTGAAAGCTAAAATATAAAAGAAAGTTAAAATTATGGATTGGCGAGTTAGAGGGAATTAAAAGCTACTTTGGATACAGTTTTTGTTTTATATAAGACTGCTGGTGGACCATGAGAACTGAGAAGTTGAGGTTTTGTGTTAACAATCTATAAATTGCTTGAATATTGCATGCAGTGTGATAATAGCTTGTATGTTGTTTACAAAAAATGTGTGAGAATAGTGTGTATGTCGATTATAATGAGAGTAGCTTGAATGCTGATAACCGTGGGAGAATAATTTAGATGTTTATTACAACACTTACAGATGAGATAGTTTAACTCTAAGAGCATCAGTTTAACATTGTCTTTCTTTTAATTTGCCAGGAAATTCTTCCACACCTGGCCAAGCCAAGCTGCACAGACCTGCATATAAGCGTAAAATCTCACAGCAGGCCCCTGTGACAGAGAGCGCAACTGTTCTGACCAAACCCCACCTCAATGAAAGCCTCAGGCTGTCTCTGGTCAAGCGGGCCAGGCACGGCCTTACCACAGTCAAGGAAGCAGAGACAGGGTTCAAGGGTCAGTTGGTGATTGATGAGGAAAGCCCAGGTGGGAAGACACTTGTAACATCAGCATCGCCCACTTTGATATCTCAGTCTCTGTCGACCATGGTCAGTTTACTGACATCGGCTCCGCTGGCAATGACACCATTGGCTGTATCTTCAGTAGTTGTCAGCAACAGCGCAGCATCTGGCACATTCGGTAATGGATCGATCACTGGTGACAAAACAAATGCTGCTACATGGAGCTCAGGAATGGATATGCATGACAGAGCTCAAGAATGTCCTACATTCCACCAGGTATTACTGACTGCAGGTGTGCCGCCGTCAGGATTGTCTGTTGTGAACTCTGTGACGGCGCCACAAGGTGGAGCTACAGTGTCTCCTATAGTGAGCTCTGGCATCAGCACTCTTGGACCAACCACCATGTCCAACTTGGCAACATCAGGAGCCGGATATCTTGTACCATCCTCAATGCCACCGGGAACATCAACTGGTCTCGTTGTTGGGTCACCTCTGATGTCATCATCTGGTGTCATGGTTCTGGGGTCATCCATCATACCACCTGCAAGAATGACCGCTGGGATTGGAGAGAGCTCGTCCACTTTTTCCTCCAAGATGGTAGACGGAGCCATGCACTACCAGTGTGGTCTTTGTGATCTTAACTTCACCAACATGACACAGCTCAAGGTATGTGGACGCTTTTTAACCCTTGTAGTAGAGCAAGGGTCCTCAAATTTATAATCACTGGGCCAGGTCACTGTCCCTCTAACAATCGACATTCACACATCGCATTGGACTGTACTTTATTTTTTTTTTAAATTTGAAATAATTCCAATGAAAAGTATGCACCTGATTTTGGTCAATGAAATTATCAAAGTGTAATTCTGTTTTGTCACTGCTAACCAGGAATCCATACGGTGGCCAGGAGGGCAAGGTTAAGGACCTCAGGCGGTCCAGATGTTGTCCACCATCCAAAGTTTGGGGACCCCTGTACTAAAGTTTAACTCTATGGATACCCACGCTCTGAAACACTGATTGTTAAAGCATAGTTTAAAAGACACTGATTGTTAAAGCATAGTTTAAAAGACATGAGCCTCAGGAGTATAGAAATCTGGGTGGAAGCTCTTTACTGAAAGCAAAACTGTTTACCAAACCTGCATTACTATAACAAGAATTTTGTGTCTCTTTTGATCTTGTGGAACATTGAAACTTTGTTTTAATGGCAAATTATTATGAACCCTTGTAAGCGATGAGAATTAAAATCTCTTTTGTGTTGTTATTGTGACTAGTCATTTAGTGAATTGAGAAAGCAATAACAGTCATTAAGTTTGGTGAAATGTAGCCCAAAATTGTTTTGAACAATGTAGTTTGTTTCTGAAGAATTTTGAATTAGGATATTTTTCTTTTTTAAAGTAGGCCATTTAAAGTTTGTCACTATCTGACAGGTTTGATCATCTCAGAGTTATAGTTTTTAATATTTATTGCTTAGCCTTAGAAGAATATTAATTTTAATGAAGTTAACTGTACTCTACTGGACGTAGAAAGTTGTCATGTCACATCTAGTGCCCTTGCTGTTAATTTCAAAAGAGGTGGTATGTGTGGAGCACAGTGGGGTGTCCGGAGTGAGAGGTTGTGGTGAGGTGTGTGGAGTGAGGGTTGTGGGCTGTCAACTGCTGGATCAGGCTGAGACACTGTTCATTCCTACATCCTCAGGGCCACCTGGTGAGCCACACAGAACTCAGGCCTTATGTGTGTCAGTTCTGTGATGCAGGCTTCACCAACTCACAGTCTTTGAGGACACACCTGCTCACACATGGCCAGGTGAGAGTAACCATAATAACCCGACAGCCATTGATCATGAAATGAAAGAAATTTTAAATTTTTGCGGGAGCAACATAAAATTTTGATTGGTGGGAAGTTGAAATTTGTATTACCTTGAATCTATGATTATCTGGGGACTCAAGGAGGGGAGTCATGAAATGAGAAACCACCCTTACAATAACGTATTGGCTGAGATTCACGATTTTACAAAAATAAAGGGGAGTAAGTACTCATCCAAATCAGTTAGGGGGAAAAATCTTTTTTTTTTTTTTTTTTTGACTACCACTCTAGAATCTTCTAGAGTGGAAGTCAAAGTTTCTTTATTGTTGCAAGTTATTTTAAGAAATGTTTCAACCGGAGAATTGATTGTTCAAATGATAGCAGGTTTATCATTTAATTAAGGTGTGTTCCATCGAGAAAATAATTTGTTTAAAAGGATAACCAGTTCAACATATTTTCTTCTTCCCAGGACCGCCCTTATATTTGCGGCAACTGTGGTGACACATTCGCCCAGCAGGCAGACCTTCAGGTCCACTACTCTAGTCATTCGTCCACCTCCATACGACAGCATCAGAACATCCAGTCCGACGTCAAGATACAAACGACGATCCAGTCTCTCACTGCCCAATATGGAGTCCCCAGGCAGGACCGCAGTTCCCCAATCAACCAGAACTTTGTTTCTGATTCTGGGAAACGTCTAAACACGTCTGGGATCAACAATCCGGCGAGGCTCGAGTTAAACACTTCACCGAGCCCCGTCTCAAACAGCCCGTCTCCTGTCAGCATTGTCTCATATTCAGGTCCTGCCACAACATCGGCATGCAGCAATCTTCCAACACAACAGGAATCTTCCTTGGGCCTGAAGACACAGCCCCCTAGGTCCTCCTTGCCAAATCGACAGTATGTGTACAGTCCAAAATTGGAAATGATGGAAAGGAATGAAGGAACCAGTGTAGTTAGTCAGGCAAAAGAAGATTCTCCAAAGCAAGGGTCCGATTTGCCAGAAGAGCTGGTGGCCAAGTTGGAGAACATGTGTGCCTCGCCCGCCAGTAGTGGCCAGTTAAGGGTAGATCTCACAGATCAGAGTTTCAGCGAGGATGAGGTCGTTGCTGGTGATAATGGCAAAGGTCAGGCTGTTTACTCCCAGCAGTGGAGTCAGCAGCAGCAACCAGGCTGTCAGCAGCAGCCACCACTGTCCTCACCATCAGGGTACCACATGCAGCATGGCTACCACCCTGCTCAGCAGCAGCAGCAGATGTACATTCAACAGTTGCAGAGCCCACTGCAGCAGCAGCAACTCTACCCTCAGGAGCATCAACCACACCATCAGCATCCATTTCTACATTTCCAAATGTCTCCAGGCACCCAGCAACAAAATACCAATAACAACAACGTTGGTAATGATGAACAAAGCTGTGAAAATGAGTCCATGAGCTCATCCATGTTAAGTGGATCATTATCCACTATTGGTTCATACACATCAAATATGGACGCTCACCATTGTCCACCTAATTGGGATCAAAATCTAACCAATGTCAGCCATTCGAATCTGATCCAAGCTGGCACAGTTCAGGACTACCAAAGCCACGTGAGGATAGAAGACACGCCACTCCAGGGAGGCTCATACAGTAGCGAGCTGGCAGCTCACGATGGCCCCTATCATGGGGAAGACAACTCTGGAGATAGACATGAAAGTATGGAATGCCAGGGTTCCTATAGAAGCCAGAACAGTTTGGGGGGATCAGAAGACGAGCAGGGGCAGCAGCATAATGAAGGGGCATCAGACCCTCATCTGTTGCCCCAAACTTACTATGGGCTTTCTTGATTGTTAATCTGCAATGTGTTTATGATAACAAGTTACTATGTCAGGATCAGGGCATAGGTCAAAATTAGGGCATATATCAGGATTAGACCTGTGTCCAAAGGGGCATAACTGGAGTTGGTTGTGTCTTAAGAATTTGGAAAATTTACTATAAACTAGGTCTATGACTTGGACACTTCGACAGAAGATTGCTGCCCATACCAGATAAAATAATCCAAGTCTATGACTTTGACACTGCATTTGGCTGTAGCATATTAGATGAAAATAATCTGAAGAACATCATCATTTGTATGGTAATCACCGGCAAACGTGGCCCACTGTGATAACAAAAGTTTTTGTATTTTGAAGCATAATTAGGGCACTCCCATATAATGTTTTGTACTCAGGGGGGATCCGCCTCACCCCAGTTGTGCCACAGTGGAGGCCAGCTGTGATTATATCGATTGTGTTCACCCATTCCCTCAATGAATACAGACACAGTACAAATTTGATGCTGATCACTTCACAGCAAACATTTCCTGTCATATGGAATATTACAGCCCCAGTAGTACATTTGAATACAGGGAGGATTCCATCTGCTGTCCCATCACACCTGTGTATGTCTTCATCACAATACAGCATGTTGCCATGTAATAGGTGATGATGAGGTGATGTCAAGATTCTATTCCCAATTCATGCACTCACCTCCTGAAATTCAGTGTGCCCTAAATTGATTTTCTGAAGAGGAGAAAAAGGGGCAGATAATGTTGTCGGTTGGGTTAAGCCCCATGACAGACCACACAGCTGATATAGGTTCCCCCCCCCCCCCCCCCCTAATAAACTATTTGAGTTTTATAGGTGGTGACTTGTGCTGGTATTTTTGATGACATGCTCTCTAGTTGATATGTCAACAGACTTGATGTTACATTCCAGATGTATAGAGAGAGAGAGAGATGAATGGTTGCTGGGTGCAGCGTCCACTTTGGGTCACATGGGGGAAGGGAACATGCTCATGGGCGTGTGAGATTAAATAGAAGTTACCTGCTTACATAATTTTAAAAATTTAAGATAAGAAACAGCCATAATTTATAAAATTAATGGAACAACACCCCCCCCCCTCCCCCGATTTTTTCCCCTTTTCATTTGAGACAAGGTTAAATCACCTTTACCTTGCTATCCATAAAGCTACATTGGTTTTTAATTATCTCAAATCTTTTGTATTTATATTTTTGTTTTTAATATGTATTTAGTGGACTACCCCCATTTATAGGTGATGTGTAATATCAGCTATATGAGATATGATGTAATATCAGCTATATGAAGTATATAATACGATTGATTCTAAAGATCAGGCTAGAATGTCATTGCAGCAACTGGAGTTACAGTATTATGATCACCCCCTTGTTGTAATGCTGGGCCCATCCCTGTAGCCACCTGTACAATGAACCGCCATCCCTGTAGCCATAAAGTAACCAAGGTCACCTGCACTAGCTACTCAATGAGAACAAAGACAAAGCAATCATTGGACTAGCTAATCAATGAGAACATGGACAAAGCAATCATTGGACTGTGTATATTTGCATCTGTGATCATTATTGTTATTTTAGAATTGATTTTTGTTTTGAAATTGTCTGTGCAATCTGGTTTATATAATTTAAAGTCTCTAAACTATAGTGAAAGTGTTGCACATTGTAGGGACAAAGGGCTTTGTTTAAAGTTATCCCAATAAATATGCTTTGTACACACGGACCACTCTGATCACTGTAATCACTGACCACTCTACCAAATCACCACTCTACCAAATGACCACTATACCTGGTTTGTGTTCACTTACAGAGAAATTCATGAGAGGTTGAAAACTGTGTTAGTTTTACCTATTTGTTACCTGACTAGCGATGTACCCCTTTTTCAGGAGAATGAAATTAAGCAATGGATCCTGTAACTAAAATCTGTGTGAATGTAGAGTTAGATTAAAATATAAGAATATGAGGAGAGCACCCCATCCATTTAATCTGTTCCTTCTAATAACTAGTAAATATACAGCTGGAATAGTTTAACTGGCAGGAGGAAGATTCTAGATTGTCCTCTTTTGAAGAATTTTTATATTAAAATAATAAACGATTTTTCTCCAATTGTTCCCCGTTTCATCTGTGGTGAAATTTGAATTTTTTTAATGGTTTCATTTTGGTTTTATCTAGTGCAGTGGTTCTCAACCTTTATAATGCTGCGACCCATTAATACAGTTCCTCATATTGTAACGACCCCCCAGCTACAAAATTATTTTAGTTGCTACTTCATAACTGTAGATCTTATGTGTTTTTAGGTAGTCTCAGGCGACCCTGGGAAAGGGCTGTGCTACCCCCAAAGGGGTCGTGACTCACAGGTTGAGAACCACTGAACAAAATTAGCATGTGTATGTTGAAAAAGAAGTGCCCCCCCCCCCCCCCCCTCTAAATTATTAATATCTTTTTTCTTTCAGTTGTTTTCCTTAATATTATTTAAGTTTCTTTGGGTTTTTTTTTTCTACCGATTAAATTTTAAGATCCAAATGGAAGGCTTTTCTGAGGCTATTTAAATTATGATCATTTTATTGGACAGAATAAATTTGAGTACACCTGTATGACAGCAGTGTTTTTATAGCAATACTTATTTCTTAGTATTGTTTGTTAGACACATCTGCCACCATAACTACACATACCGACACAACACAAAATAGTCACAGATCTACACATGTGCCACACAACTTCAACTACACAGGATAGTTGCAATTGACATGGCAAGTAGAAATCAATGTACATACATACCATCTGTAAATTTAAAATCTTTATCTTTGTGATCAGATTAAAAAACCCAGCTTATTTGTGATGAGATTGAAACAATTACAAGAACACAATGAGTGTAGGACTTGAATGATTCCTGTGTGATAAGAATACCTGGATTTAGAATTGCCCTCTTGGGCAAATGCATTTCTCATTGCTGCCTTCTCACGCGTTATGACCAAATGCCCTCTGAGAGAGTTAAAATCATTTTCATATCTTTCTACAATCCAGTGATGAAACATATGTTTCTTTATCTACAATCCAGTGTTGAAAATATATTTGGTGATTGTCAATAAAGTTTATTTCAGTATATAAAGGTTCCTCAAAATAACTATTTTACCCAATGTCATTTTTGCTGTAAATTCTCTCTATTTTTTTTTCTTTGTGTGCTTATTTGATAAAACTGTGCCTGTGACCCTTCCTTACAAGGTAAAGGAATTCAGTTGGATTCAATGGTGAGAGGATGACACCATATTGGTCTTTCATGCTTGGATTTACAGTTTATTGTGTTACGTTAACTGGGTTACTTTAAGTGGGTTTGTTTCAAAGCTAAAAAAATTAAGATGGGTGGTTTCCCTCAACACTTTCCAATGATGTACAAGGGGAAGTGTACTTAAAATTTAACTAGAACCTTCATAATACCAACAAAACTATTTTTGTCTCATTGTCTCAAATTCATGTAGTCTAGTGTTTGTACACTTGAATTATTACATTTTGTTAAACGTTAAAAAATAATTTGGATTCTATAGCATTTTTTTTTTATCAGTGTTAACAATGAAGAAAGGTCACTGCTTCACTACAAGATACTTTTTATATTTATAAAGTGCTAAATCATGATATGATATGATAATCTGGTATATTAAGATTTTATTATGTATATACAGACATGCCAGGAAGTCTTGAGTTAATATGTACATATTTTAGACCCAAGTATGTAAAAAGAGATTTTTTCTATGTTTTTTAAAATTGAAAATTGTGTTTTGTAAATGCCAAATTTGTGGTATTGAATTGCTTGCATTTTTTAAAATCCATTTTTTTTAAAAACCATAACTTTTGCTATATTGTTACAGATTCTTTTTGTAATTGATGACCAGATGAAGAAATAAAATTAAAAGTTATTGAACTTATTTAAGAGTTTTTATTTCATTTCTTTCTTTGAAATCAGTTATATATATATATATATATATATATATATATATATGTATATATACATATATAGTTTATGCAGTTATACACAATCATTTTTTATGCTATTTAAACTTGAAATGTCCCTCGTCCATCAATTTGACCCTAGATCAGACATAATCTATTCTAAGCTGATTGGATAAATGAAAGATTTATTTGGCTTTTAGTTTCACTTATTCTCATCAGAAAAAACAAACAAACAAAATTAGCATTTGTACATTTAATAACAAAAATTAATTATGCAATTTGTATTTGGAAACAAAACACACAAAAAAAAAACAATTTGAAAAAATTGATATGAAAACTTCCGCCACAAGAACTTGACAATTATAATGGTAAAAAAAAACTGCTCTAAATATGAGCAGAAAGTAAATTTTAGTAAATGAAAGACAGAACAAGAACAAGTTCAAAACCAAAACAAGTGAACATCCGATCACCCTGACTTAGAGATTCAAAACCAGTGTTAACTCTATTAGTACTACTAACAATGAATTTGTGCTTATGGAGATTTAAAAAAAAAAAAAGATTTCATGAAGCATAATAAATATTGGGTACCATTCAGTATGGCTCATATCATTCTGTATGGCTTGTATAATTAATCTTATCCAAGAATAGTTGGTATAACTTTGTTGAATAGCTGGTATACATTTAGTAATGTGTTAAAAGCTATTTATCCTTGCATTCACAACCATGACGCAGTGGGGTCTAGATTATCCCAAGTTTGGCTACAGGTTCAACATTGTCCAAGTGTAGCAATGGGCAAAGTTAAAGAAGTTCCAGTCAGGCAACTTCACACGCTTCATCTGCAGCAGCCATCAAGTCAATGGAATATTTTTTATTACTTATGTAGAAAAGAAAATATCCTCTGTAAATAATAAAAAAAAAAGACAGAAGACCTATAAAAGGGCCATAACAATTATGGTAATTTTATAACACTGGAGTAGTTATTTAATAATTGTCTTTTTTTAAAATAAATCTTTTGCTCAACAGTTAAACTTTCGATAAAAATAACATACGTGTTGGTATTTGGAAGAAAAAAAGTGAATTCGATATGTCACAATTACTTGGCAATAATTTCATTGACAAAAACATATCTGCAAAATGTGCAGAAAGTGAATGAAAGACATTGGAACAAGAACATGAGTAAATCATGCAAAACAAAATAAACACACTGACCTAAGAGATTAAAATAATGATTTTACATAGTAAACTAAATATTTGTTATGACAGCTACCCTTTACATACATCTTTGTACTATTTTATATGAAACTAAGAATGGTTGGCATATCAGTTACTCAGAATGGTTGGCGTAACCTGAGTTACTCTGAGATTGGCTGGCATAACATTAGTTACTCAGAATGGCTGGCGTAACATAAATTACTCACAAGAACAGTTGTGTTACAGTTATTAATCCTTGCAGTAACAAACATGACATGGTTTAACTAACAAATACTAACATCAAAGTGCAGCTACGGGGCAAAGTTCAAGCGGTGGAATCCCTCTCATCCACCAAGGCTTCTTCACCGATAGCAGCCAAGATGAGAATTTAAGACTTAAGTTATCATAACATATTATATCACTTGAGTAGAAATAAAATAATAAATCGTAAGAACTACAGAAAAAACCTAACCAAAAAACAAGGCACACAGTCCCAGCATTAAAAGATGAAGACCTTTATGAAGGGGTCAAGACAAATGATGGAGATTTTATAGACTGGATTTGGCAAAGCTAATATTAAGGTATATCAGAATGGTGTATAATAAACTACGGTTAAAAAATAAATAAATGAGTTCTGGTTCATGACAAAAAAGTTGTGGGAGAGTCCATTGCAATTTTGGGGCTTAGCGTCAGTTCACACCATCTTCACACGCGTGGTTTCTTTTTTTGAGGAATTTGATCAAGTAGTAATTTGAAAGTTGTGACAAGGCTTCATACACAAATTGCATCAAATGCTTGAAGGAAAAATTTGACAGAGTCGATCGACCCTTAATGAGATTATTAATTTGTGCTTTTATTTTCCTTGCATTAAATCTTTTGCTCATCAGAAGATGAACAAAATATTTTCTTTTTACAAATAATGCTTTGGATAACAAAAATGAACAATTATCCATCTCAGGAAATGAAAAAAAAAAAAGAAAAAAAGAAAATGCCAATTAGAAACAACTGACATGACAAATCTGCCACCATTGATTGGCAATAATTACAATGACCAAAAAATACTTGAAAGAAGTGCATTGAAAAAAAATGAAAAACGTTATAACAAGATCAGTTAATGAATACAACACAAGTGAACACCCACCAATACACTGACTTTGTGACTTGAGATTCATAAAAATGTATGTTGTATACTAAATATTGGTTGTTGATAGGCACTCACATACATCAATCCTTGCCCTGCTTTATTTGCAACTCTGAGAATGGCTGGTATAACTAGAGTTATGTGTTCAAGTTATGATCATCGCAGTCAAAACCATGGCATAGCAAGCGCAACATAATCCAAATGTAGCTGCGGGCCAAGTTCATGGGGTGGACCCACCACATTGGGGCATCATGGTAGTTTCCAGCTTCATGGGCAGAAGTCAAGATGGCATAACAAACCTAGGAAAAAATTATTTAATGTAAATTAAGTTATTTTTGGCATAAACCATTAAAATTATACACCCTCAGTTTTAAGTGAATACATCGGCATGCTTTCCTGCCTGTTTGCAAATCAATCAATTATTCTTCATCAATTCAACAGAGAGGCTGGTATTTTATGGGTTTTTATAAAAATAGAGTTCAAATTTTTTTATAAATGTGCTTGTTTTTGTTTTTAAATGAAACCAAATTTGAATTTATTTCCAATGCCATAATTAAATTAGGTCAGATAACATACAATATGATCTCATCTGTATCATAGGAGAGGTGAAAATAATTTCTGGAACTGTCAAAACTTCTTATAATTAATATGTACAGACAGCTTAGGATTAAACACAAGCTCTGTTATGTGTTATGCTTATGCACTTATGTGCTCCTTTATGCTACAGGTCATTATAAAGGAAAATCCATAAATAAATATTGCAAATTAACATATTATCATAATGGTACAAATTTAAAATAAGTTTGAAACTTACAAGGAGAAAACTAGATACGTTTATAAATAGCTTTTATAAAGAATTTTTAAAAAAAATCGTAACCTTGTTTCAACCTATCTTCTGTAAATCAAAATTTCATAAATCAAGTACTGCTTGTTCTTGTACCAGGAAAACAGTCTCAAATTTTGGGGATAGTCATGTTCTTGAAATTAACCTAAAAACACTTTTTAAAGATCTTGATTGGGATCTTATAGGGCAGGGAAGTCACATAATCCAAAAGGTTCACAGGTGAGTAATATCAAGAACAAAAAATTACCTTTTTAATTGGTTTAAGCAGTTTTGGGATAAAGACTCTGATCACTCATCCATTTCTTGGGAACAATTACTGGCAAGCACTTTGATCTGGAATCAATGGAAACAACTTTGATTTGTTCAAAATACCCTGGCAGGCTTGTGGACCATGGCCAGAGCTTTTTAGTGGCATCGTCAACAGGACAGTAAGCTTGACCACAAGGAAGGCTAATACCCTCGATCTTTTTGTTTGGTTTCCCAAAGAGGAATAACTCCTTCCTGTAAACTAATGCACCAGTTATCCCCCAGGTGAACCCCCAAAGCTTTGTCATGAACTGGATACTGGGTTTACTGCTGGTGTCCACAACTTTCAGGAGGGACCCATTCTCTGACAGAAGGTAAGTGGCCTGCTCGTCTTTAAAGCTCACAATTTGACCGTCAACACCACCCAACGTAGACAATTTTCTCACCAACTTGGTTTCAGTGTTGAGGCAGAATGCAATGTAAGATGGCAGCTTACCTACGTTGCAGAAAAACAAAATATTTTTCCCCACAGTGGTCATGGACTGCACTGTGCTTGAGTTGAATGGAAGTGTGCAAAAAACTTCTATGGATGCGTCGTCGAGGACCAGCATGGAGCTTGTCCTGAACCTACACATCTGATAGTCCTTGACCAGGTAAACAAAGCTCTCCATTTGAACAAAAGTGTGCTTGAGAGAAACTTGCTTCAAGACTTGGGTCCATGAGTACGGAGCTTGATGGGCATAGAGCATAATAAATGGGGATCCACTCTGAAGGGCCCGCATGGCAAAAAAGATCTGGTTGTCTACAACAGAGAGGAAGACGGATCTCTCATCAGTTGAAGGCAAGTTGCTGATAACGTAGCTCATGTTTTTCTGGAAGCTGAAAGCTATGAGAGACAGTTTGTCAAAAAACACCACCACATTGTCAAGGCTGCTGGCAGATCTGTGCAGGGCCGATGTGGGCCAGTACCCTGACGGTGGCATCAAGTGAAACATAAAAGCTTGCCTCACAACAGCCATGGCTTCCTTGCTTTCTAGCACAGCATCGGTGCTCAGCAATGTCTCTATGCAACTGTGGCTCACTAAGGAGAGGCGGCAGGCACCCAGGAGCTTGCCAAGGTATTCTGCCCGTTTAGTTCTGCTGATGTAAGTACAATGACAAGGCCCTTCGGTGAGAGGGGTACAACAACCTTTGGAGGCTAGTAAGCTGCTAAAGTCAAAGTTTTCATCACTGCAATTAATTTTGGCATCCACTTTAAAAAAAAAAAGGATTATGAAATTTCACACTTCATTTTTGAAGTTTTTGATTTAGCAATTGTAAAAATTAAAAAATTTTTTTTTTAAACTGCAAACAGAAAAGATCTCATGTAAAGTTAACTTTAGGAAGTACTACTATTACAAAGTAATGTAAGTTAACCAAGACAAAAGATAAAACGTTAGTTGGTCTCCTCAACCACCCTATGTGCAAAAGATTATTGTAGCTATGGATCATGTCAATTAATTTTTTTTCAAGCTTTACTTTCAATAAACACCTACAGTTTTTCCAGTAAACTAAAACTTGATAAATGTATCAAATGTACATAAATTTATCTTACCTGGCCTGACATTGGGTTCACTCAAAATAAGTAGATTGGGTTCACCGCCATCACATATAATCCCATCTTGAGGTGTATTCCAATCCTCTTCACCCAATGCACACTCATGTGAGACCCATGCTAAAATAGCATCAACAACAGAATCTTCAGATGGTGCATCCAGGTCCCTGTGTTCAATCACAGATAGTATGTCCTTTGGGTTGAGGTGCATAAATAATGTATACTCTGAACACATATCAAACTCTTTCACCAAGACATCCAGAACAGCTTTGACAACTTTACTAGACGCCAGACAATTGGCATGGTAGTAAGGTTCCCTAATGCTTTTGGGAATTAAATGGTCAATGACAAACTTCTCACACTGTTCGATGAGGAATTGAATTTGAAGCAGATCTGCTGCATACCACATTGGAATGATGTTCCTGTAGGATAGAACATTCTCACCTTTATACAAACAGTGTAGGATATCGGAAAATACTTCCTTACAGATCCCACGGATGGTCACTTTATTTTCTAACGACTCCTTCATGCCTGACTGCATGAGAGCATGAAAAAAGCTAGATGTCGCATTGAGAATAAAGCGATGGCACTTGAACTCTTGCTCCTGAACAATGACAGTGAAATCAGGGAAATTGTCCTCGGGCTCAATCTTTCCTAACTCTGACATTACACTGCAGGCTACAGCAGAATCCACAGCCATGTTAAAATATTCAAATTATTTTGCCAAGACTTGATCAGTTTGAATGAGGTAAGGAATTTCCATACAGCTCTAAAAGAAAATACAAAAAAAAAGAAGGTTTCTTTCAAAGAATTTGTCAAGTCCTCACAAGTTTATAAAACTCTAGTGAGTAAAACAAGTTCGCTCATGACACTCAGTGGAGATAAGAAAGACTTAAAGATCTTCCCAGTCCCCAGGGGAAAGAATTTCTGCTAATGGACTTTGCGGTCCAGGCAATAAATTTATAAGTCCATGTTGAAAAATATACTATTTCAATGGTTGAATTATATATACTACCCACTTGACAAGTGCTTCAGTGATATAAAGAAAATGTAATAATCAAGTATTAACTAGTCAGGTCACTAAACTAAGAAAAAAGGTGAGAGAGAGAAAGAATAGAGAAGTGAAGAGAGAGGAGAGAGAAGAGAGTGAGGAGAGAGGAGGAAGAGAGAGGAGGAAGAGAGAGGAGGAAGAGAGAGGGAGAAGAGAGAGGAAGAGAGTGGGAGAGAAAGAGGGGGGAGAGAGAGAGTGGGGAGAGAGAGAGGGAGAAGAGAGAGGGAGAAGAGAGAGGAGGAAGAGAGCGGGAGAGAGAGAGAGAGAGGTGGAAAGAAAAGCTAAGAAATTGCTAATGAGCCTAATGCCCAACTAACATAGGGACTAAAATACTAGGGGCTAATACTAATAGTATAGTAATAGTATATATAGTAAAAGGGATCATAATGATATTGATCATTGATATACATTTTAAAATCCCTTAATTTTAATTAATCAGGCTTACTTAATAATCATAATGATTAAACATTAATGTCATTTTTGGCATCCCGATGACAGATAAACTTTTCATATTTACATTGTAACTATATTGGAATTAATTACTTTTTAAAAGAACTTTCAACTTAATCTTTGAAATAAAGTAATAAATACAGTTTTAAAAAAGTACAAAAATAATAAATAATAATAACAAAGTCGTGTTATTGTTAGAGTAATTAGAAAAGGATGAGCCTAGCATAAACATATAATATGGTGTTTTCTGTTTGTTCCTAACATTTAATCGAAATTCAATATATTGTAACAGATTATGGGGTACATATGATTTTATTGAATTATTTAAATCAGTATTTATTAGTGAAATCAATCACTTAACTGAATTAAGTTAGAAATCTGTCTTTAAAGACACATCATACAGCAGTCATGTGACTTGTTGGAAAAAGACATTAAAAAAAACCACTTCAACTCCCCGAGCGTCATTCGGTTAATTATTCTTTATTAATTATATAGTCTTAGTCCCGAAATGTGAAAATTTCTACACTTCATTTGGGGGGTTGGGGTGGGGGAAATAATTCTCGAGTTTCATTTTCAAGGAAATTATTGTATTGGCTTAACAAAAATAATATAATAGTTAATAGTATTCGTTTACCCCATTTAACCTAAAGTAAAGGCTTAAGGCTTCAATATTATATAAGGCAAGGCTAAGGTAAGGCTAAACTAAGGCAACAAAATATAAACGATTTTATTATGAAAAACTCGTCAGAATTATATTACATTGTTAAAAGGCTATGGGGGCGGGGGTAGGGGGGAGGGCGGGGGAAGGGCGGGGACTTTGATAAATTAAATTTTATGGAGCCCTTAACATATTTGGAGCCGATATATAAGTATGGCCCGTCATAGTCATAAAATACTAGGTCTTCCAGGGCTGCCACTCACTTTTTTTACAATTTCCCAAGATTTTGTCAACAAATTTCCCAAGATCATAAAAATATATAAGAGTTTGTTTTTTTAAAGGGATTTTCAATGTAATTAATGCAATTATAGCTTGAATTAATGTCTCTGAAATACATGGTACAGTAATTGACTGAAATTTATTTAATAAGGTATTTTTTGTTTTTGGGAATATTTGTTTATAAATTTATGATGCAAAATGTTGATACACAAATTTTATAATATTAATAAGCTTTATTGATTTCCTTTGAGATTTTAACATTTATGATCAGTTTATTTATTGTTGAAACTGTCCTATGCATATGGTGTACACGGGTAATTTGATCAACATTCAACACATGTAAATCTTCAACGCAAAAAAAAAATTAAAAAATTTAATTGTATATCTTTAATTATTAACTTTTTAATACTTTACAATATTAACTTTAATTTCGGAAGATTTCTTTTTTATTTATGAGTGGTTTTAAAAAGTAAAATCATTCGTTATGCAGAAAAGAATTAAAACAATTAATTTTTTACTTGTTACTTTAAAAATTAGTTTGCTTCATTTTTAACTTTAATTTTTATCACATAATTTGTTTACGTTTTTTCCAGATATTTAAATAAAAATCTTCCACTGTTAAGATTTACCAAAGTTTTGTCTGATTTTCAAAATTATTCCCCAGATCCCAATGGGGGTCGTGAATTCCCAATGACTGGTCATAGTAATGGCACACGTATTTTGTTCACTCGCTTGGGATCTAAAATTTTTATTTAAATACATATATATCGCGTATACTGTAACAGCCTAAATTAATGACCTGTATCAAATTACGGTTTCGTCCATAAACTTTAATATTGGCGTTCCTTAGAAGAAGAAAACCCCACCAAATCTATCAACCAACACTAATTAAATTTTACGTCATTGGGTCATTGACCCTTAACGTTTAATTCTTGAACTCTGCGCGCCTTTAGTCTTAACTACACACGCATTCATTCATTCATTCATGTCAAAACACAACACTTACGTTGATACAACACTTACGTTGATACAACACTTACGTTGATACAACACTTACGTTGATACAACACTTACGTTGATACAACACTTACGTTGATACAACACTTACGTTGACACAACACTTACGTTGACACAACACTTACGTTGACACAACACTTACGTTGACACAACACTTACGTTGACACAACACTTACGTTGACACAACACTTACGTTGACACAACACTTACGTTGATACAACACTTACGTTGATACAACACTTACGTTGACACAACACTTACGTTGACACAACACTTACGTTGACACAACACTTACGTTGACACAACACTTACGTTGATACAACACTTACGTTGATACAACACTTACGTTGATACAACACTTACGTTGATACAACACTTACGTTGACACAACACTTACGTTGACACAACACTTACGTTGATACAACACTTACGTTGACACAACACTTACGTTGATACAACACTTACGTTGACACAACACTTACGTTGATACAACACTTACGTTGACACAACACTTACGTTGATACAACACTTACGTTGATACAACACTTACGTTGATACAACACTTACGCTGCCAAGTCAAGACCACGTCGTTGAGTGAAATGAATGCCTCTAGTCAGGCTTGTCTAGCCCAAAGTCATACACTGGTCATGTGTTGTGAACTTCTCTCAACCCCGCTTTCCAGTCTTGTTTTGAACCTGAGCTAGAACTAAATGCCCCCCGAGAATACCCCCCCCCCGGGGCAATGAGTCTGGTGTGCATTGAACCGTATGGCAACATAACGACACTCTTTTATATGTACACATATTTATTAGTAGACTAACTTAGGAAGTTGCCACTGTACTTAGGGGCCATCCATATGTACTATATATGTCAAATTTTCGCCCCCCCCCTTTTTTTTGTTGCACGCTTACTTTTTTTACGACCCTCAATATGTACGTACAATAAGCTTTCGACCCTCCACCCCTTAAAAAAACATTCGAAAAAAAAAACAATCAATAAAATCCAATAATCATGATATTAATAATGACGTCACAGTAAAGAAACTGTGCCATGCATTGTCACTGCTGGCTGTTTAGTGAGCCCAGTGGTTCCCAAAATATACACCGTATCACCCTGGGCTTCGCGTTGCCCCCTAACAGGATCACGAGGATTGGGGCGAAGAGCAACAGGCGCCCATAGGCAGGGAGCGCCAAAATCGTCTTTAGATAAGATCTTCATAGTGAATTAAACTAATACAACCCCATGATCTTCCCAAAAACAAGGGGCGCTGAAGGCCGTCTTTTTACTGGTCCGCCCGGTGGTGATGGGGGGGGGGGGCAGCACATTGTTCTATACGGGCTGCTGGGGCTTCCTCACAGGGGCGTTGCGAAATATTACACACTTTTAATAATTTTTAAAAATATAATGTAACATCTAGCGGTCGTGGTGCAGAGAGTTACCCACTTACAGTTACTGGATCACTGGATGACGCTTAGTGACCTACATACCAGTTGTATTTATTTTTAACCAAATTGTTTATTTTTATTTGATTTTATTTATTCGCTGTTTGGAAATGTACTTGTTAGAATTTATCAAAGGGAGTCTGGCGTAGGCGCCGGGAATCGAACATTTTTTAGGAACTACTGGCTATCCCAGTGGTCGGAAATTCGCAGCTCTTTAGAAACCTGAGTGCGGCTCTGTCAGTGAGTCAGAAATCGGGGCAGGATCCCAAATGGGATATGGAATCCCATTTTGAAACGGGTGTCCCAATGGGGGTCGAGATCGAAATGGAATCCCATTTGGAAACCGGATCCCAATTGGGATCAGTATCCCAATGGGGTCGGTATCCCAATGGGAATGGGATCCAAATTGGGATCAGGATACCACCAGGATCAGCATCCCACCGGAATAGGGATCCAAAGGGATCGGGATAGCGACGGGACAGTGAGACCAATGGGATCGGGAGGCAGTCCCGGGCTATGCCGGGTATATTGGCCAGTATATTGATAAATTGTGAACAAGTATACTTTTTTTCACCTAAAATTATAATTACAATGTAAAAATTAGCCCAATAGGCACCGATTAATATATATATGCTTATTAAGGCAGGCCAATTTTCTAATCGGCGCAGCCCTGGCGATGACATATTTTGTGGGCTTTGTTTTATATTTTGACTAACTTCTGCGGCAAAGATTAATAGTTGTGACGGGTCGGATCTGGTCCACGGGTCTTGGCTTGCACTTTACATCAGTATATGGAGCAATGTGTCGGGAACTTACAATTTAAACGAATCAGTCGACGTCACGTGTGCGGGTGATTACCATTCGCATTATATTAATTAATTAATTTCATAATATTACTTACATTTTTTTAATCGAATAAAAAGACTCAAAGAAATAAATTATTAAAAAAAATATATCATTATATTTTTATCCGTTTTAAAGAAACTCGGCTGGGGGCTATATTAATTATGTTAGAGCTTCAGTGAGTAATTCTGAAGCCAAGGGAACTAACAACATGGACTTTTTAGGTTTAGTTAACGTACCTTCGTGGCTCCCGTTATTATTGGTCTTGGTATCGTTACTGTACATGTGAGTATAGATCTTGTATAATATGTAAGTGTAGATCTTGTATATAGAAAGTGTAGATTTTGTATATGTAAGTATAGATCTTGTATATGAGGAGACCAATTTCAAAACCTGCTAAGTCACTTTTTAAAAAATAAGTTATCTATCTTGGCTGGTTAATTAAGTGTCAATCTAAAGTATTTTGTGATTTTAATGAATAAAAAGCTTTATGTAAGTCTAAAATTCACCATTTAAAAATATATAGATGCTAGATCTATATTCGCTATATAAATTAATTTACAAAAACTCATTTTTCTCTAAATTAAAAAGAAGTTTGCAATTGTACTCCTCATATATCAGTATAGATCTTGTAAATGAGAGTATAGATCTTGTATATGTAAGCATAGATCTTGTGTCGTGAGGTTAATCCGTCGACTCGACGAGGAGCACGTAAATCATAAAATTGTTGCTGGATTTGTCTCCGTTCGTGGCTGCACAGATTGTGAATGAGAGCGAGTCGGGCACAACGTTGTCTTGTGCTGTTGGTGCAAGGTATTGGTGAGACATGCATCTACAGGTGCAGTCAGGGCCGGCCTTAGGCCATTGCAACCTATGTGGCCGCACTTTCAAGGGCCCCGCGCGAATTTATTTTCTATTTACAAAATCTTAATTTTCACTTATTATCCTTTTCCCTATCCAGACTGGGCCCCGCGCAATCCGTTTCGAATAGGGCCCGCAATTGTTAGGGCCGGCCCTGGGTGCAGTCGTCACCCTGGCTTTTCTCGGTGGCCTTTTGTGTTGAGTATCAGCTGCTCTGTTGGCTTCGTGTTGCGTGGAGCCTCTGCGGAAAGTGGCGTGCCAACGTGCTAATCATTTGCCAACTGCTTCCACTTGTCAGGGTTTGCGCAGAGCGCAGTCGCTGATGCTGTCGGGTGTTTTTCAAGCGTTTCATCTGACCACCATCAAACCGCTTTTCACGCTCAAGCTCGTCGTAAGGTATTTTGGGCCATCGGTGGGATGAAATTCTCACATGTATCGTACAGCGTAGCAGGGATTGGATAAAAATGGTAGAGGGGGTAGGGAGATCTTCCTGTGCGGTGCGAGTACCTCGCTGTCTGGAACCTTATCCTGCTATTTGTTGTTTATAATTTGTCCCTGAAATAGTTGGTGAAATAAAATTGCGGTTTAAAAGCGGGTGGTTCATAAGCTTATTAGACTAATATAGTTCAGGGGCGTGAAAATAATTTGAGGTTTTTAGTCCGGGGGGAGGGGGGGTGTAAGGGCGAATTAATTGGGATTCTTATAAAGTGCGATACTTGTATGTGCATACTTTGTCTGTTCTTAGCACCACCCCATTGTCCGATCTTAGCCCCCACCCCATTGTCCGATCTTAGCCCCCATCCCATTGTCCGATCTTAGCCCCCACCCCATTGTCTGATCTTAGCCCCCATCCCATTGTCTGATCTTAGCCCCCATCCCATTGTCTGATCTTAGCCCCCACCCCATTGTCTGATCTTAGCCCCTACCCCATTGTCCGATCTTAGCACCACCCCATTGTCTGATCTTAGCCCCACCCCATTGTCTGATCTTAGCCCCCACCCCATTGTCTGATCTTAGCCCCACCCCATTGCCTGATCTTAGCCCCACTCCATTGTCTGATCTTAGCCCCCACCCCATTGTCTGATCTTAGCCCCACCCCATTGTCTGATCTTAGCCCCCACCCCATTGTCTGATCTTAGCCCCCACCCCATTGTCTGATCTTAGCCCCCACCCCATTGTCTGATCTTAGCCCCCACCCCATTGTCTGATCTTAGCCCCACCCCATTGTCCGATCTTAGCTCCACCCCATTGTTCGATCTTAGCCCCACTCCATTGTCCGATCTTAGCCCCACACCATTGTCCGATCTTAGCTCCACCCCATTGTTCGATCTTAGCCCCACTCCATTGTTCGATCTTAGCCCCACCTCATTGCCCGATCTTAACCCCACACCATTTTTCGATCTTAGCCCCACCCCATTGTCCGATCTTAGCCCCACTCCATTGTTCGATCTTAGCCCCACCCCATTGTTCGATCTTAGCCCCACCCCATTGTTCGATACTAACTTTTATAAAGGATTTAAGTGAAAAACTTTATTTTTAGGGATTGTTTATTTTCATTTGAAATTTGAATTTAGTTCTAGTTTATGCATGCCTCAGTTTTGTGGAACTTATCTGTGCCGACTGGATGTGAGAATGGTAGACATGATTTCTTGTCGGAGTAACTGAGTGTTAATATAACTAAGTACTGCTACGACCACCATCACTACTACAACCATCACTACTACCACCATCACAACTACCACCATCACTACTATCACCACCGTTGCTGCCACCATCACTACTGCCACCATCACTATTAACACCATCACTACTACCACCATCACTACTACTACCATCACTACTGCCACCATCACAACTACCACCATCACTACTACCACCATCACTACTACCACCATCACTTCTATCACCATCACTACCAGCACCATCACTACTACCATTACACTACCTCCACCATCCTTACTACCACTATCACTATTACCACCATCACTACTACCACCATCACTACTACCACCATCCCTACTACTACTGCTCCAGTGGAGAAACATGAATGTCGATATAAGGATGCATGATCATTGGTTTTTATATTTCTGTTAGTTATGGCACCAGACCCTACTCTACTTGGTCCAAGCTGGGCGTTCCGGGGCCAAGGCCACTCCCTTTTATTGGAAACGCCCATGTGATTCGTCGCCTTGGAATGGCTGGGGCGTTCCAGATGTGGAAGGACCAATACGGGCCCGTGGTGGGCGTGTACCTCATGCGGCGCCCCATGCTGTTGGTCAACGACGTGGAGATGGCCAAAAGGATTCTGGTCACGGATTTTAAAAGCTTTTCCCATAGAGGGGTGAGGTTTTTTTTTGGTCATTAAAATGTTATTTTGGTCATTGTATCTTATTGGTCCTTTGTTGTCTATTTGTCATGCTGTTCATTTTTTATTATTGGTCAATTTGTTCCCTTGCACATTTTATGTTTTCATTTTGTTCTGCTGGTCCTTTTGGTCAAATTGGTCTGTTTGCCCTTTTGTTCTGTTGCTCAGTTTGTTCTCTTGTTCGTTTCATCATATTGGTCATTTTGTTCTGTTATCATTCATGTTGTTCTGTTGGCCAATTAGTTCTTTTGGTCGTTTTGTCAATTGGTTCCTTTCTTTCTGTTGGCCATTTTATTTTGGTAACTTTGCTTGAATAAAAAGGGGCTGAGAATCTTTTTTTTCTTTAAGCATGCTACTTTGTGATTTACTTTGTTAGCTCAAATCTAAGGCGGAAGTTAAGAAGAAAGTATTGGACGGAAGTTGTGGATGAAACTATAAACTATAAATAGAATGCAGTGATGTGGATTAAACGGACAGTTTCGGCTCTTCGTTTTATTTTAATAAAACAATGCAGAGTTATATTTCCCTTCAACACCCCCAACCGCTGCTGATGCTTTTCAACGAATTTCAGTATTTCATCCCGAAGCCATTCATGAACCAAGTCGCTGGCGGCATGTTGACATTTAAGGACGGGGCCGAGTGGAAGCGGGTGCGAGGTCTTCTCTCGCCCACATTCACCACCGGACATCTGAGGGAGAAGTCGAGTCTGATGGCCAAGGCGGCAGATAAAGGTCAGTGAAAAAAAAGTGTGTGTGTGGGGGGGGGGGGGATGTTGTCTTTTTTGAACGACGCTTGGCGCAGACGGCAAATTTAAGAGTAGTTTTGAAAAGCTTCGAGCATCAATGAATATTTTCATGATACTTACATCTCCAGTGTAATCTTGTCAGGCTGATTGGCTAATAATAAAATTCTCAAGAGAGTATCAAACAAATTTCATGTGCTCACCTAATAACTAATATGGGGGTCCATGATTTTACCATATTACGGATGGTGGTCCTTGACTTTACCATATTACGGATGGTGGTCCTTGACTTTACCATATTACGGATGGTGGTCCTTGACTTTACCATATTACAGATGGTGGTCCTTGACTTTACCATATTACGTATGGTGGTCCTTGACTTTACCATATAACGGATGGTGGTCCTTGGCTTTACCAGATTACTTCAATGGGGTGAATGGACTTAAAACCAGATTACCAATTTGGGGGTGTCCATGGTCTCACGTTCTTAATAATAAGGGGGGGGGGGTGGGTCTATTGCTCACCAGATTACTAACAAGGGGAGTGGCCTCACAGTACTAATTATAGGGGTCCATATCTTTACTAGAATTAGAATATATCATGGATCAGTGACGTCACCAGATTATACAAATGGTTTTATGGCTTCATTAGATTATCAACTTGAGTCAGAATGAAACTTCTTAATTGTTTCTACAACAACTTTTAAAAAAAAACCAACAATAACAACGTATGTCTTTAATTCCCTGTCAGCGGCGGCCAGTGTTTCACAGGCCGCGAGAGGTCACCAACAGTTGAACGCCCAGCAGCTGTTCAGCACCTACACCATGGACGTCATACTGAGCTGTCTGTTCAGCGTGGAGCCAAGCAAGAACCGGGCTGTTGCCGAGCAGTTCCGGAAGTGGGTTCCGCTGCTTGTCCGACCTTCACCTTTCAGACTGAAGATGTACATTTTGGCCGGGATGTTCCCGTTCTTAACGAGGTTTCTGGGTAAGATGTATGGGAGTGACTTGACGGGAGCGTACAAGTGAGCTTAATTTTGGCTTTGATGGTGACAAAGAAGTGTACAGAATGGAATGAAACGGATTTCATTAAGACGAGATTGGTTTGCGAAAGAAGACTTGTCGAGCCTCATCTATTGTCATAAAAATTTCAACTAAACGCTATCAAAACTTGTTAAAGTAAAAGCGAATTGATTTCATAATCTATCTAAACAAGGAATACATAATATTTTGTTAAGATCTCTTATACTTATACTAAACTCATTCCTCGGAAGTTTATTTCAACTAAAGCTCCATAAGACTCTGGCTCTTCTTTATACACCCATGTTAATTTTTTGTATGTATTGGCGTGTCAATTTGATGAAACTCTCACGATTAAAAAAAAGAAAGCGTAATTGAAAGCTTTTAAAAAAATGTGAGCTTTTTTTGTGATAAAAACTACGTTGATCTATTCAGGGATAATTTCCGATGAATCGAGAGACGGTCAGAAGTTCTACACAGAGTTTGTGAAGCAATCTCTTGAGGAAAGGAAAGACCCCAGCGTAAGGTTTTCCGACTTCCTACAGAACATGATCAGCTGCGACACCAGTGGAAACGACGCGGGGGAGAAAAAGAAACGCGTCGAAGAGCCGACGCGCGACAAACTGTCGTTCGAGGAACTCGTCTCGCAGACGAACCTCTTCTTCATGGCCGGGAACGACACGAGCTCACACGTGCTGGTCTACATGACCTACATCCTCGCGCACCACCAGGACGTACAGGAGAAGATACTGGACGAGATCCTGCGGGAGCTGGGTGACGCCGAGACGCCGAATTACGACAACGTCCAGAAGCTGCAGTATTTGGAAGCGTGTATCCTGGAGGCGCTGCGCCTTAACCCATCCGTCGTGACCATCACTAGAAATTGCGTGCAGGCTACGCGCATCGGTGGACTCCCGGTCCCGGAAGGCGCCGGGATTTATATCCCGGTCGCCACGTTCGGAATGAACCCGGATGTGTACGCTGACCCGGAAAAGTTCATCCCGAACAGGTTTATTAAAAATGACCCGGATGAGGTGAAGGCGCCCTTCTTGGCGTTCGGGTTGGGCCCTAGGATGTGCATCGGGATGAAGTTTGCAATGCTGCAGATAGCCGTGGCGATGGTAAGTGTGCTGAGGAAGGTGCGAATCGTCAGCGCCACCAGCTATGTCATCCCTCCCACCATGATGTTTGGGATTCCGCCCATGAGAGATGACGTGTATTTCGGTGTGCAGCTGCGCACTGAATGAAATTTTCTAAAGATTATTCAAATAAAGTTATAAAGGAAATAACGATATTAATCGGAGTTCTTGTTTTGTTAATTTTGTCTGTACGCACTACATAACTAACCCTATCTGTACAACTGACCCTGTCTGAATAATTAAACCTATATCTTTACAACTAACCCTAGCTGTATATCTAACCCTATCTATACAACTAACCCTAGCTGTATAACTAATCCTTTCTATACAACTAACCATAACTATATAACTAATTATCCGAAAAAGTAGAAGGGTGAATAGGGTTGGTGTCAGCCTGTGGAGTAAACTCATGTTTCACAGACCCCACCCCCACACACTCTAGTAATTGTAGAATTAAGAAGAGGATTGCAAGAAATTCCAGATTCGCTTGGACCGTAGACTGCTACTGTTACCGTAGACCAGTTCAAAAACTCATTAGTCAAAAGAGCCAAAAATCAGCAGCGGGACGATTAAAAAATTTCTGAGAGCCAAATTTCTTTTCAAGGACCTGTCAAGAACCATGTTTTTCGGAGTCAAAACAGATTTGTGGTCGACTGGCCGGGCCGCATTCAGGTCGCTAAAGAGCCACATGCCGTAGATTCTTCAGCAAATAAAATAATGAACACGTAAAAGGAAGACAGTTATTACTATCAATAAAGGCTGCACCTATTGGTACACGGGTACCAGAATTGAGAGGTTGGAATTAAAGAACGATTTAAAATATTTTTGTTGGGTTTGTAAAACAAAATTTGGTATCAAATTAAAGATAATTGAATTTTGAATGTACTATACGTTTGTAAACTTAATTCTTAATTTTAACTAAAATAAACTACCACAAATGACATCCGAATAGCATTAGTCAAAATGGACCCGGACACGCAGCGCCCCCTTTCGGACTCGGGACACATTAGACTTAATGCTATTCGGAATGTCATTTGTTACTTTAAAACAGCAATATAGAATTGGAATTGACATGGGAGCTTATTTTTCATGTTTCTTTCGAAGTGCACTTCAGAGAATGACGCCCCGCTCAGTGAGTCACAGACTTAGGCTGCGTCACTATACACTTATGGAAAACGCACTAGTCGCTCTGGCGGCATCCTGCTCTTGTGGCACCCTCCTCGTGTGGCCAACTGTTCTAGTGGTAACCTAGGTTCTAGTGGCCAACTGTTCTGGTGGTAACCTAGGTTCTAGTGGCCAACTGTTCTAGTGGTAACCTAGGTTCTAGTGGCAAACTGTTCCAGTAGTAAATTTAGATTTTTCATGAAACTAACCGGAGGAACATCTGTCAATTTTGTAATGTTCCATTTGACGTCACACGGTTTGTGAAACGTCAGTAAACTCAAAAAAAAAAAAAAAAGTCATAAAAGATGTGATATTAAATGACCTGTCCGTCAATAGCCACCAATGTCCGTCATAACTTTAGGATGTCAATGAACTAAAAAAAAAATATTTAAAAAAATGTGTCCTAAAATGACTTGTCCCTCAATGTCCGCCAATATCCATCAATGTCCGTCATAACTTTAGGATGTCAATAAACTAAAAAAAAAATATTTAAAAAAATGTGTCCTAAAATGACTTGTCCCTCAATGTCCGCCAATATCCATCAATGTCCGTAATAACTTTAGGATGTCCGTAATATAACGAAACATCGAAGTAACATTACGTTTTTAAACTTGCTTTAAACTTTTTATCGTCATAATTACGAGAAAACTGGAGAGAACGCCATAGAGTACAGTAAGCAAAAACAGCAACATACATATTTGATATTTGATATATCGCATAAAAATATAATAGTACGAGTATAATTTTCTTTTTACCTTCATATTTTACTTTATATCATTGATCATAAGTTTTAAGAAATTCATAACTTTTTTTTTACTAATTGAGTTATATGAACAAGTTTGGTATCCACGTTCTTAGCATCACGAGCTCTTGACATGACAGTATGACATGACGACAGTATGACATGACGACAGTATGAAATAAAGCTATAGGACTGTTTTGAAAAATCCGTTTGTGGTACCTACTTACAGTCTTACAGTTACAGCTATTCTCGCCCTAAAGAATTATGGAGATTGAGAAGATTTGTCTGTAAAATTTAATAGATTTGGCTGCCCCACTGTAACAGTAACTGTGTCACCTGGTAAGGCCCGCAACCCAAGTTACGCAATTGTGTAACGGTAACAGAGACAAATGTTTCCAAGATGAATTTGAAAAAAAAGAAATGCTAGTTTTGACGAAAATTTGATAGAATTTATAGATAAAGATAAAGGAAAGATAGGGTTAATTAAGGATCACTCTCACTCTTATGATCTCTTTTATGATCTCTTTTATGATCACTTTTATGATCACCACTATGCTTCCTTTACTTAACATTAACATTTGAATGAATTGATCTCAATAGCAGTAATCTAGTTAACTAATGACGCACGGCTGTTATAATAGGGGCTAACAGTGCAACAGCATATGTCGTCCGCCTTATGAAGTGGTCTACATCTAAAAGTATTATGTTTCGACAAAGTGACACATTATGGCGACACCTACAAGAACAAAGCTCGATAAAGTTTACTGTGCTAAGAGGAGACACATGAGTTTACTGTGCTAAGGGGAAACCCCTGCGTTTACTGTGCTAAGGGGAGACCCCTGCGTTTACTGTGCTAAGGGGAGTCACATGCGTTTACTGTGCTAAAGGGAGACACATGCGTTTACTGTGCTAAGGGGAGTCACATGCGTTTACTGTGCTAAGGGGACTCACATGCGTTTACTGTGCTAAGGGGAGACACCTGCGTTTACTGTGTTAAGGGGAGTCACATGCGTTTACTGTGCTAAAGGGAGACCCCTGCGTTTACTGGGCTAAGGGGAGACCCCTGCGTTTAATGTGCTAAGGGGAGTCACATGCGTTTACTGTGTTAAGGGGAGTCACATGCGTTTACTGTGCTAAGGGGAGACCCCTGCGTTTAATGTGCTAAGGGGAGTCACATGCGTTTACTGTGTTAAGGGGAGACACCTGCGTTTACTGTGTTAAGGGGAGACCCCTGCGTTTACTGTGCTAAAGGGAGACCCCTGCGTTTAATGTGCTAAGGGGAGACCCCTGCGTTTAATGTGCTAAGGGGAGACCCCTGCGTTTAATGTGCTAAGGGGAGTCACATGCGTTTACTGTGTTAAGGGGAGACACCTGCGTTTACTGTGTTAAGGGGAGACCCCTGCGTTTACTGTGTTAAGGGGAGACCCCTGCGTTTACTGTGCTAAGGGGAGATCCCTGCGTTTAATGTGCTAAGGGGAGTCACATGCGTTTACTGTGTTAAGGGGAGACCCCTTCGTTTACTGTAAAGTCTAATCAATCCATATCAAGTCAAGTTCATGTAGATCAAATCATATCAACACAGGTCAAGTCGATTCAGTATAAAACCAGCAAGCTAATCTTAAGAGAGTCTAAACTAAATGAGTATTTAATTCAAGTTGCTATTTAAATGGTACTTAAACTGGTAATAAAAAAGGTAATTCATTTTCAAAGAGATCAAAGGTCATCTATAAACGACGTCACGCGTCTGGAGAAAAAAAAAGGTGGATTTGTGTCCGAATTTGTGACGATGTGTGATAAAAGGGTCGAGTTTGTGTGAAATTGTGGTGGAAAAAAAAAGAAGGGGGGGGGGTGGTTGTGAGTAAAAAAGAATTCAAAATAGCGTGAAGTCATTAAAGTTAAAGGATCATCCCTTAAGATCGATATTACACTAGCTAAAAAAGTGAACAGTGAAAAATTATAGTGCTGTCAGATGTATTTTATTCCATTATGTAACTTTAAAAGATATTTATCATAATTTATGATGTAGAAATTGACGCCTGTTTTTGTTTTTTTGATGACAATTTTCCACGTTTCACCTTTTCTATGTTGCAGGCCTAATTATAAAATTATAGATAGCGTGCAGTCCACTTAGACAAACCACGATATATTTTTTTCATTTAAGTGTAGATTACGATGGATGTGGTAAAGATCTGCATGATGTGATAGATTTAGTCATTCAGTTGTAATGTAAATGATGATATATTTTGTATTTAATCTGCAGTTTATGAAAGATTTAGACATACATTTTTAAATCCTTTAAATTTGAAGTTAAAATAAAAAGAGTAAAATTAGACCAATGGCTTTCAGCCTGTTTTATGACATATAAACATTATATAGAACATGCCGCTCCTCCCCCCTTGGCCCCACACAAAAAACAACAACATTGGTCACTTAGTTTTTTGTTTATTCATTAGCTTAAAAAATAATGCGACACACCTGGGAACCTTGGCCACGTGGTAACGTGTCACGACACAACCATTAAAAACACCTAGTCTGACGATACGTGCTTTTAAACTTTGTTACCAATTCAAATGATGAGTGGCCTGTAAGATGAAACTTTCTACTACACAAATCCATCAGATGTCGAGTGGCGGCCTGTTATAAGATTCAACATTGTATCACACAATCCCATCAGATGTTGAGTAACCTGTTATAAGATTCAACATTGTATCACACAATCAGATCAGATGTTGAGTAACCTGTTATAAGATTCAACATTGTATCACACAATCCCATCAGATGTTGAGTGGCCTGTTATAAGATTCAACATTGTTTCACGCAATCTCATCGGATGTTGAGTGGCCTGTTAAAAGATTCAACATTGTATCACGCAATCTCATCAGATGTTGAGTGGCCGATAACATGAAACGTTCTACAAACATACGATTGGAAAAGACAAACGTTGACTAACATCGCCATGGAGACATCCCTTGTGGACACGAAGATACCCTGATGATCACAGACTCTCCTTTAAAAGAAGACACACTTCTTCTCGGGGTTCATCGGTGAGTTCCGTGGGCAGCCGAAGGCCTCGGCGAACGCCTCGCTATTGGATAGAGTTCCTTTGACCCTGGCCAAGATGGAAGTAACAATAAAACCGATTAAGAAAATGGTTGTCCTGGCTGTCTGTTTTTCTGTCCTTCAATATGTCTGGCTGTGTATCCGTCCATCTGTCATGGCTAGTTCTATATTATGTCACAGCTAGTTCTAAATGTCACGGTTAGTTATATATGTCACGACTAGTTGCATATGTCATGGGTAGTTTCTAAATGTCACGGCTAATTCTATATGTCACAGTTAGTTATATATGTAACGGCTAGTTACATGTGTCACGACGTATTCTATAAGTCACGGCTAGTTCTATATATGTCACGGCTAGTTTCTAAATGTTACAGCTAATTCTATAAGTCATAGCTAGTTATATATGTCACAGTTAGTTCTATATGTAACAGCTAGATCTAAATGTCACGGCTAGTTCTATATGTCACGGTTAGTTATATATGTCATGACTAGTTACATATATCACGGCTAGTTTCTAAATGTCTCGGCTAGCTCTATATTATTATTATTATTATTATAAGAAGTTTTTTATAGCGTAGTACCCAACCTAGGGCTGGGCTCATTACGTTGTACATACAATTTAACAAACATAATCATGAACTTAAAAATTAACATACATTAATTAAATAAAACAAAACAAATGTGTATTCGCCCAACTATTCCATCACTTTTTAAATGTTAATTAAGCCATGGACGGCACCCAGCAGCATCGTTTATCGGTAAGATGGGGGAATCAGTCGGAGTAGTGGAGTTTAAAGAGATGTGATTTGAGTGCAGTTTTGAAGGCTGTGATGGTTGGTATATTGCGGATGTGTAGTGGAAGAGATTTCTATTGTTTGAGGGCAAAGAAAGAGAAAGATCTTTCACCGTATGTTTTTATGCGAGTCTTGGGGACAGAAAGAATACGCCCGTCTGCGGATGTGCGAAGCTGTCAAAGGGGTGAATAGACAGAGAGAGGTTCGGTTAGATAGGAAGGGCAGGAATTCGAGAAAAAGTTGTGGCAGAGAACAGAGAGTTTTTAATCAATCCGTGCTTGTACAGGGAGCCAATGAAAATAATGAAGTAGTGGTGTGACGTGATCACGTTTTTTTGCCTTTAAAACTAGCCTAGCAGCTGAGTTTTGAACCTTTTGTAGTTTTTCTAAATGTCATGGCTAGTTCTATGTCATGGCTTGTTCTATATGTCACGGCTATTTCTATATGCCACGGCTAATTCTATGTCACGGCTATTTCTATATGTCACGGCTAGTTATATATGTCACGGCTAGTTATATATGTAACGGTTATTTATATATGTTAATCTAGTTGTATATGTCACGGCTAGTTATATAAGCCATTGTTATTTATATATATATATATGTTACGTCTAGTTGTACATGTCACGGCTAGTTATATATGTCACGGTTATTTATATATGTTACATCTAGTTGTATATGTCACGGCTAGTTATATAAGCCATTGTTATTTATATATATATATATATGTTACGTCTAGTTGTACATGTCACGGCTAGTTACATATGTCAGGGCGAGTTCTATATGTCACGGCTAATTCTACATGTCACGGCTAGTTCTATATGTCACGGATAGCTCTATATGTGACAGCTAGTTAGTTACCTCTGCTTATTTTCGTCGTGTTCGTCATTGTTGTTATTGTCATTACTATATTGATAGTGCAAGGGTCAAGGTTTTTATGACGTCATTTTTAAAATATTTTTTTAGATATTACTAGCGATATCCCGTGCTTCACTACGGTTGTTTTATTTTCGGGGGATGGGGGGGGGGCGGGGGCGTGGGGGGCGGGGTGTGTGTGTGTCCTGTATTTGATTGATTTCACAAAATGTGAATATGTTGAGGCATGTTAACACCATTTCATTAAGTAAGTGATAGACCACATAATGGAAACATTTAACATAGCAAGGTAAAAATGTGTATGTTGGGGAAAACAAGTGTGTGTGTGTGTGGGGGGGGGGGGTGTTACTGGTGCATTGAACGTCTTAATTTATCTTTGTTTGTTGTTTTTTGAATTCGTGGCACACAAAAGTTTATTCTCTTGTGAGGTGTTACCGCTGTGTAACACTTGTGTGTTACAATCTACCGCTGACTGTGAGATGTTACTATTATGTAACACTTGTGTGTTACAATCTACCGCTGATTGTGAGATGTTGCTATTATGTAACACTTGTGTGTTACAATCTACCGCTGACTGTGAAAGTTTGTTTAAATTTGCAGTTTTATTTAATGTTTTATTTATGATGGTCAGACAAATCACTCAGACCAATCACTCAGACCAATCACTCAGACCAATCACTCAGACCAATCACTCAGACCAATCACTCAGACCAATCACTCAGACCAATCACTCAGACCAATCACTCAGACCAATCACTCAGACCAATCACTCAGACCAATCACTCAGACCAATCACTCAGACCAATCACTCAGACCAATCACTCAGACCAATCACTCAGACCAATCACTCAGACATAATCACTCAGACCAATCACTCAGACATAATCACTCAGACCAATCACTCAGACCAATCACTCAGACATAATCACTCAGACCAATCACTCAGACCAATCACTCAGACCAATCACTCAGACATAATCGCTGACACACCTAATTTTGTCGTTGTATATACCTAATTCTTTGTTATGGTTGACAGGTGCGTATTGACATGGGAGGAGGAAGAGTTGGGGGAGAAGTCCCCCACCCCTTACCCCAAAACAGGCCGGCTTTATGACTTTCTCGAGGTAACAAAATTAAGATGGGAAAGGTAAAATACAAATACCCACAAACCAAAATTTTTGGAATAGAAACTATATTGAAAAAAAAAATAATTAACCTACTATTTTCATTTAGCACTTCTGGATGTAATAATTTGATTAGTTGTAGAATGTGCTTAAATATTTGAGCTCTAAGCCAAATCATAATAGTTTGTTATCAATATTATTATTGAAATGGCAACCATTTTCTTACACTTTTTTTACGCTGTACATTTTTGTATTACTAATATTCTAAATGAAGTTTCAAATTAAATACAAATACCGCTATGGCCCACACTGACCCACATTGACCCACAGAATTGACAACAGTCCGAGTGGTGTAGTTTCCACCACATGAAAAAAGGGGGGGGGGGCTAGACACCCTTGATTTTGGGGAGGGGAGCAGTGATGTCTGCACCGCCGATGACATACTTACCTAATATTTTCTTTGCTAAATGAGGGTCGGTTCTGCGCTGCAATTTTTCGTTCCAGTTTACAGTGATACTGTTTGATAAAAGAGTAAAAAAAGAAAACAACAGGATTTTTAAACACGGGGAGAAAAGAAAGACGGGACTGTTTTGGTATAAGGGGCCGTCCATTAATTACGTCAACAAAATAGGTGGAGGGGTGGTTGGAAAAGGTTTGACAGTTGTTAAGACCAAAAAAAAAAGGGGGGGGCGGGGGGGGGCATTCTAGTTTTCTTTCAAAATAGTTTATATTGTTTGTCCTTCGCACGCACAGACTACCAAGGGAATTTTCAACTTGGTTAGTAGCCATGACTTGATCTGTATTGAAGTGAGGGAGAGGTTCTCTGTTCGTCAGCCTCACTCTCTCGTCCTTGCCTATTTGATTCAATGGCCAGACGTAGTCAAGGCGACTGAAAATAGACAAGGATGCAGTAGATGACCAGCGGTGTGTCTTGTCTATTTTCTTGAGCTCTTTATGTGTTCTAGGTCGCAGGAGTTGTCGGAATTTACATCGTCTCAGTGTCATACCACCTACGGGACTACATCTCCGGGTTTGATTTCACAGTTTGCCTTCTCTTAGATGAGTTTCCATCCAATATTAACTAGTCCCAACCCCCCTCCACACCCCCACCCTGGGGTGCTGATGCTGTCTTGCTGTTCCTAGGGATTGAACTCGAGTCCAATAGCTTGAGAGTGACTCAGTTCTGATTACTTGGCCAAATGTATATATAGTGAACATATGTCTTAACAAAGAGTAAATTTGTCTTATCATTGTGAACATTTGTCTTATCGAGGTGAACATTTGTCTTATCCTATTTAACATTTGTCTTACCAAATTGAACATCTGTCTCATCATATTTCACATTTGTCTTATCAAAGTGAAGATGAAAAAAGCTAGAAACACATTTGCAAACACTAATATTTAGACTTTTCCAATGTTTTAAATAAATTATACACAATAAAATTGTCTGTTGTCAGAGATTCTAATTGATTATATCTTTAAATTCTTTAAAGAAGATTTTTAAAAATTTCATAATTTCACGCTGTTCACCGTTGTTCCCTATCCTTAAAAGCATTTAAAAAAGATCCATATTTATTTACTTATCTTTATTTTCTTGGCCTGGATCGTTGAGAAGTGGGGTAAAAATTGTTGACATAATTAATGGACAGCCCCTTTACAGTTTAGGGATAGTCAATATATATATTTTATTATTTGATCACCTTAAAAACTCAAACCACTCAAAGTAGATCTTTCGGGCTACAGATGTCTAGGCCAGGGGTCACCAAACTTTTTCAAAATGGCCGGACAACTGACAAAGTGATGAGCGCGGGCCGCATAACCATGCACCTGAACTGCATTCTCACCTGAACTGTATTCTCACCTGAACTGTATTCTCACTTGAACTGTATTCTCACCTGAACTGTATTCTCACCTGAACTGCATTCTCACCTGAACTGTATTCTCACATGAACTGTATTCTCACATGAACTGTATTCTCACCTGAACTGTATTCTCACATGAACTGTATTCTCACCTGAACTGTATTATCACATGAACTGTATTCTCACCTGAACTGTATTCTCACCTGAACTGCATTCTCACCTGAACTGCATTCTCACCTGAACTGCATTCTCACCTGAACTGCATTCTCACATGAACTGTATTCTCACCTGAACTGTATTCTCACATGAACTGTATTCTCACCTGAACTGCATTCTCACATGAACTGTATTCTCACCTGAACTGCATTCTCACCTGAACTGCATTCTCACATGAACTGCATTTCACCTGAACTGTATTCTCACCTGAACTGTATTCTCACCTGAACTGTATTCTCACCTGAACTGTATTCTCACATGAACTGTATTCTCACATGAACTGTATTCTCACATGAACTGTATTCTCACATGAACTGCATTCTCACATGAACTGCATTATCACATGAACTGTATTCTCAGCTGAACTGTATTCTCACATGAACTGTATTCTCACCTGAACTGTATTCTCACCTGAACGGCATTCTCACATGAACTGTATTCTCACCTGAACTGTATTCTCACCTGAACTGCATTCTCACCTGAACTGCATTCTCACCTGAACTGTATTCTCACCTGAACTGCATTCTCACCTGAACTGTATTCTCACTTGAACTGTATTCTCACCTGAACTGAATTTTCACCTGAACTGTATTCTCACCTGAACTGTATTCTCACCTGAACTGTATTCTCACCTGAACTGTATTCTCACCTGAACTGTATTCTCACATGAACTGCATTCTCACATGAACTGTATTCTCACATGAACTGTATTCTCACAGGAACTGTATTCTCACATGAACTGTACTCTCACCAGAAGAACTAGTAATCTAAACATACTATTTAAATTGTATCACAACGCCTCGTGTTCGATACGTTTTATCAAGCAAATTCAATCACCGTTTGCGGGCCTGATGAACTGACGTCGCGGGCCAGGCATTGAATTAGCCAGCCATCTTATACACTTGCACCAACATTTCTTTGGAGCTTACCTAAACCCTCATTTCTTTGGAGCTTACCTGAGCGAATCCAAGGAAGAACAACTGATCGTGTGTGAGCTCCAGGGCCGGCAGATCTTTCTCGTTTAGCTTCCCCAACGCCTTGTACGCCCTGTAGGCGTGTCTTAAGCCTTCGTTGTCACACATGTCTTCGTCAAAGGTTTGATAGTCGTTCACCTTGACCAAGATGAGTAAATAAAATTTAGGCGAACACAAATTATAATAAGACGAGATGACGATGTGGTGTTTGCACATGGTTAAAAATAGATTCAGCATAATGACAGGCGCATATTTTAAATAATATATTAGAGAAATAGAGAATTGTGGTTCTCTCTCTCTCTCCCTCTCTCTCCTCTCTCTCCCTCTCTCTCTCTCCCCCTCTCTCTCCCTCTCTCTCTCTCTCCCTCTCTCTCTCTCTCCCTCTCTCTCGCTCTCTCCCTCTCTCTCTCCCCTCTCTCTCCCCCCCTCTCTCTCTATCTCCCTCTCTCTCTCTTTCTCTCTCTCCCTCTCTCTCTCTCTCGCTCTGTTTCTGTTAAGTCAATATGCCTGGTGGCATATATATATATAGGCTATATATGTGTATAGTATATATTGTTTATATTGTATTTATATATATATATAGTCTATAAATATAGGGACTCAATCAGAAAGATCATGTAAGACATTCTAAACATTTCGTCAACTGGTGACATTCTTGAGAACAAATAGAACGCATTCGGATGTAAACAACCTTTGCCCAACCAAGGGAGAGAAGATGGGTAAGGGATGACACAGCACATTGACTCAATGACGTCAATATTAGGGTCCTACTAGGGAAACAAGTGGTGCATGCTAAAAATAGCTCTACGTTGAAGTGGAAAAAAAAAAATAGGCCGAGACATGCGCTATACTAACCACTACTATAACAATGCTAAAACTATTGACATTGTACAGCTCTCTGTTTGACAACAGTGATCAATGATCTATCGCTGAGAATAAATCGCTTAGTCTCAATCCCAGTGTTAGGTGGACATAATAAGTTATTTTTTTAAAAAATGATAGTTCTTTTTATTTGTACAAAAAGCGTAGCAACCGATCCAGGGGCGTAGGAAATATATTTTAAGGGAGTGGAGCATTGCAACCAACAGCAGAGTTTTTTCGAGGGGTGCCAAAATTATATAGCTAGAATGTGCCCTAAACACGTAAGCAGAATACCCCGTGAATGTGTGAGTAGAAAGTGTCCTTAATTTGTAGGTAGAGTGTTCCCTGCCTATGTAAGTAGATCGTTCCCTGCCTATGTAAGTAGAGTGTTTGCTGTCTATGTAAGTAGAGTGTGCCCTGCATATGTAAGTAGAGTGTGCCCTGCATATGTAAGTATAGTGTGCCCTGCCTATGGAAGTAGAGTGTTTCCTGCCTATGTAAGTAGAGTGTTCCCTGCCTATGTAGGTAGAGTGTTCCCTGCCTATGTAGGTAGAGTGTGCCCTGCCTAAGTAGGTAGATTGTTCCCTGCCTATGTAGGTAGAGTGTTCCCTGCCTATGTAGGTAGAGTGTGCCCTGCCTAAGTAGGTAGATTGTTCCCTGCCTATGTAGGTAGAGTGTTCCCTGCCTATGTAGGTAGAGTGTGCTCTGCCTATATAAGTAGAGTGTTCCCTGCTTATGTAGGTAGAGTGTGCTCTGCCTATATAAGTAGAGTGTTCCCTGCCTATGTAGGTAGAGTGTGCTCTGCCTATATAAGCAGAGTGTTCCCTGCCTATGTAGGTAGAGTGTGCCCTGCATATATAAGTAGAGTGTGCCCTGCCTATGTAAGTAGAGTGTGCCCTGAATATGGCATCGTCAATAGGATTGTGTCGAGCTCCACACTTACCTTTAGGACATCGGGCGAGTAGGACTTGTATTGGTCAGTGTGACACCTGGCTCGGTGCATGTAGGAGTTGTTGATGCCCGGGTGCCAAAGGGATTCACCAACCTTGATGGCCACGTGTTGGCGATCGAAACTGTGCATGAATTCGTGGCCCACAGTTGCCCCCATACTTCCGTAGACAAATGATCTTAAAATGGGATAAGAGAGTTTCTTTTCAGATAATTTTAAGACAATCCAGCTACTGCATACTGTGCTGATATGTATAGCTTGAGAGTCTATGACTCTGAGCTGCATGGTATTGCCTGTAGCACAACATGGCATAGGACACACGTAAGTGTTTAAGACCAAGTCAAGTGTGCTCCCGCGAAGTGGTCAACTAGTAGGCTTCATAAATCTCTATCGTTTATAACAAAATATGCTTCAGGATGACATCTACTATTTTAAAGACACACACTCATATGATTAATGTCTCAATCCAACACACTCCTATGATTAATGATTCATCCAACTCACTCCTATGATTAATGACTCAATCCAACACACTCCTATGATTAATGACTCAATCTAACACACTCCTATGATTAATGATTTAATCCAACACACTCCTATGATTAATGATTCAATCCAACACACACCTATGATTAATGATCCAATCCAAGTATCTTAAATGTGGCGATCTACTATCTCGATCGATAGGCCTACTAGATAATTGGTTTAAAACATACAAGCCAATATGTTTAAAAATACAAGTCAATATGTCTAAAGATACCAGCTAATAAGGCTAATTTGTTTAACGATACAAGCCAATATGTCTCAAGATACAAGCCAATATGTCTCAAGATACAAAGTAATAATTATTACATATATTGAGATGACTCACGTGGGGAAGTGGGGGCTATAATTCGGTGGCTGCAGGAAGGGCGTGGGCACAACGATGGAGTGTTTGTATGGATCGTACTTCGCGCTGAACGCGTCCGAGCGGTACCACCAGCCACTGTGGAAATAGGAGGCACATGATCAAACGATGAAAGGGTTTATTGACAGATCCCTACTGCTATCCTTGACAGATCCCTACTGCTAACCTTGATAGATCCCTACTGCTAACCTATTTAAGTCAGACACTATCTAATTTTTAAGGATTATTAGTTCCTTCCATTAAACAAAAACTATCATTTTTATTTAGAATTCGTTTTTTAAAAATGTTATTATTTTAAAACTAGCGAAAACCCGGTATGCGTTGCAATGCCACTCAAAGAAAAAAAACGTATCTGTGTTTTAATTACGTTTTTAAAGTAATTTTTAAATAGAAAATATTTTTTGTTTGATCCGTCTGGTGCGAACACAAATAAATTAGAAGTTTTTCGACGCGTGAGCAGGCAACATACAGCTGTCCACGTGAGAAGCATGGATTTTCAAAATTTATTCCACACACTTATAGCGATTGATCCACCCATGCAGTGGCTCTGTTTTAAATTATATTTATAAAGCTCACATAATTTTTTTTTTTTAAATAAGGCCCCTGCCCCAAAAGCAAAATTGTAAAATGGATGTACTAATTCAGAAACCTACTTATTATGTTACACAAACTGAAATGTCGCGTGTATTTGATTCAATTCCATCCACCCATGCAATAGATCTGTTTCAAATTATATTTGTATAGCTCATATAAAAAATTAATAATTTAGGGCCCCCGGCCCCAAAAGGTATATTTTAAAATGGGTAACATAATTCAGAAACCTTTCCTGCGCACAACAACTTACCAAAGTTTTATCGCAATCAGATGAATGGTATAGGAACGCATACGGAAATTATATTTAGCTCATAAAAGGTGGTAAAAAAGAATTTAGGGCCCCGGTCCCAAAACGGAATTTTGTTAAATTTGTGTCATAATTGATAAACATATGCGGGCGTGTGTACAACTCACAAAAGTTTTATCGCTATCGGATGAATGGTATAGGAGCGCATACCTGAAAATACCTGAAACACTATTCACAAAGCATCGGCCACCCTGAGCCCCAAAGGCTTTTCCTTATAGTACTTGAATATGTTTTTAGAGGAATATGAGGCCTCAGTGCATTATTCTTATTCTTAGGGCCACCGATACTTTTAAGACGGCCCTGCTAAAGGCAAATTTTTAGACTGTCTATTTAGAATGGGCTCGGCTGCTCTTATCGCCATTACTAACTTGATAACATAAGAATTAAGTTCAATTAAAATGACGCTACTTTACATAAATTATTCTTTATTAAAAGTACATAATTTGACCATTCGATTTATGATTCAAAATCAAAGGAATATTCTCAAAACACAGAGAGCTAGTCAAATAGATGACTAATCACTGATCAAAAATTAATGGGCGGAATATTTGGTTCTTGGCACTGTCTCCAATTATCCAATGTCTCCATAAGGAATTCAAATGCTTTTTAGAAAGATGAAGTGTTTCAGGGAAATGTGATGTCAAACACATGTGGTTGCAGGCGGTGGGCGTGTCGGACAGAACTTTGAAAAGAGTCAGCAAGTGGTTGCAGGCGGTGGGCGTGTCGGACGCAACTTTGAAAAGAGTCAGCAAGTGGTTGCAGGTGGTGGGCGTGTCGGAACGTTGAAAAGAGTCAGCAAGTGGTTGCAGGCGGTAGGCGTGACGGAGCGTTGACAAGAGTCAGCAAGTGGTTGCAGGCGGTGGGCGTGTCGGACGCAACTTTGAAAAGAGTCAGCAAGTGGTTGCAGGCAGTGGGCGTGTCGGACGGAACTTTGAAAAGAGTCAGCAAGTGGTTGCAGGTGGTGGGCGTGTCGGAACGTTGAAAAGAGTCAGCAAGTGGTTGCAGGCGGTAGGCGTGACGGAGCGTTGACAAGAGTCAGCAAGTGGTTGCAGGCGGTGGGCGTGTCGGACGCAACTTTGAAAAGAGTCAGCAAGTGGTTGCAGGCAGTGGGCGTGTCGGACGGAACTTTGAAAAGAGTCAGCAAGTGGTTGCAGGTGGTGGGCGTGTCGGAACGTTGAAAAGAGTCAGCAAGTGGTTGCAGGCGGTAGGCGTGACGGAGCGTTGACAAGAGTCAGCAAGTGGTTGCAGGCGGTGGGCGTGTCGGAACGTTGACAAGAGTCAGCAAGTGGTTGCGGCGGTGGGCGTGTCGGAGCGTTGACAAGAGTCAGCAAGTGGTTGCAATCGGTGGGCGTGTCGGAACGTTGGCAAGAGTCACGTGCCTCCTGGATTAGGTTCTTCTGATTATTATCAATGAGACGGATACATGATTAAGAAGTTTCGCATAGGGTTCGAAGTCAGTCTCTGAGACACGTGGTAAATCACCATAAAGATGTCTCAAAGGAAAACGAGTATGTATCAAAGCCACCACGAGAATTTATCTGTTGAGATCCGCTGGTTCTCACCTTTTTGAGACCCGCCGGCTCACACTCTCTCCTTCCCTACCCCTCACGGCATATTGCACAATTGGTCTGGGCCTAACATTAATAACAATGGAAATTGACCAATGCGCTCATCTGGTCAAGAGTCCCACGCCGACGCTATAATGCAGGGCACGACGTTAACCTATGCGATATAAAAGGGAGCGCACGAAGCTATCCGCCCTCGTTCACCTGTAATTTGGCAGCAGAGCCTGGCTAGCTAGACTAGTGTGATGAAGTTTGTTTATTCATAATTGGCTACGTTTGTATCTTTAATTTTCATCTGTTTGTAGTTTTGATTAAGAAATGTTAGTATTATGCTAATCATTAATGATGTGATTCGAATGTCTTAGTTATGTGTTGCATTATTATTCTCATTTACGGCCAGTATAGTTGAGTTTAGTATACATCCAGTATACAGTAGCCAGTTTAGTATACAGCCATTATACAGTAGAGTATAGTCTAGTATAGACCAGTCAGACTAGTTGAGTTGAGTCGAGTAAGTTGGAGTCCATCGGTTAGTGGCTAGACTAACGCTGACATCCTAATTAAAGAAGTCAAGTATAGATTTGACTTACTGGAGATAACCAGACTCCCGCCAGGAGCCCAGGCCGTTGGTGCCCCACCGTTAAAGTGTGGAGAGTCTCCACCTATTAAGTCGCAGTACGAGTGACCAGCGAGATCGGAGAGCAAACAAACAAGACTGCTGTCTGAGTGCTGTGTGTGTGCGTTTTGGACCTGACCTGGACAGGACAAGACAGCCAGTCGTAACAGAGCCATTAGTACTAGAGAGTATACTCGTCTATTCTTTATATGCGTATTTTATATGTAATATGTGTGTCGTTTATTCTTTTTTTTCTGTAATTAAATATTTATTATTCGAAGGGCTGAACCAATGGTGTTTTACTAGACATATTATGGTAATATTATTAATAGAAGTGAGCGAGTGAGAGACTGCCATTGAATTTTAGTGTGAGTGTTGTGATATTAACTAAGAATTTCTATTAATAGATTAAATCATACCCCTAGTAGAGTAGCAGTAAGAAATAGCCGAGTAGTAATACAAATCTATGTAACCCTGGGGACCTTAAATTAAATAACGTAACAGTATCAAAGCCACCACGAGTTTGTATCAAAACCACCACGAGCATGTATCAAAGCCACCATAAGTATGTTTCAAAGCCACATCAAGTATGTATCATCCCATAAGCACCGTTTCAATCGTTTGTTCCCCCGACCTGCCACGCTGGACAGTCCGCGTGGACCAGACATGGGCCTAAAATTGTCAAAGGTTCATGGAAACCCGGTCGAAAAAAGGTGCCGGTACGCCGTACGGGTGCATTCTACGACCAAATAAAAACAAAACTAAAAATGCCCTTTCAAGACTGCACTGCCATCTCAAACAAAAAGCCTCTACAAAACTGCACTGCCATCTCAAACAAAAAGCACGTACTTACATGAAAGGTTCGTTTGGATCTTGTTGATAGTATTGTCTCACGATCTCCGTTTGGGCACTGATGGCGCTGTTGATCAACTGTCCGCCAACGACCTGGACGTCTCGGTAAACTTTGTCCAGCGTGTTGGGGTCGAGGATCCAGTCAGGGTAAGCCGTGTCCAGCTTGAGGGCTTGGGCTATTCCAACTAAAGCCCCTCTCACCGAGTCATCCAGCCAATCGACAACCTGGAAATTCTCGACAATTTTTTTCTTGATGTTGTCCCCGATGGCGACCACCTTCATCAAGAGCAATAATAGAGCAAATAGATTACCTTAAGCCAAATAATGGAGACCACCTTCATCAAGAGAAATAATGGATCAAATAGATTACCATAAGCCAAATAATGGAGACCACCTTCACCAAGAACAATAATAGAGCAAATAGCTTACCATAAGCCAAAGAATGGAGAGACATTTATAAATATGTTTAACAGCGATGGGGATATGTTCATCCTATATCATAAAGTGTTCGGAATGGTTTTACATGCACATTTAGTTAAACTGTACATAAGCTTGTAATAGTTGTTTCTAACAAGCTTCGAAAACAATTAGACAGTTACAGACTACCTAATCAGTATGTTTCACGGGCGGTTAAAGGCTAACCAGTGGTTCGGGTGCGGTTCGTGACCCCCGGGACGACGGGCCAAACTTTTTTGCTGCACCCCTTCCTAAGACAAAAAAAAATCTGAAGTTGGCCGAAAATGCTTCCCCCTCAATATAAAAAGAAAAGTGCCGTCCAGGGTGGATCACCCCCCCCCACCGCCCCCACCCCCTGTGCTACTCTCCTGAAACTACCCGAGCAATATGTTATATCAGTACATTACATTGTACAGTCACCGACTACACAAGCACATTCTTATACTTTACAGATGATCCAATTAATACTAATTTATATTGAAAGTAAAGCCCATATGTGGAGGTCTGAAGTAAAATCTTATATTTAACAGACTACCCAAGCAATATCTTTTGCGTTGAGTTTATCTGAAATATTTTAAACATTGGCCCTAGCTGCAATATCCTATACATAGATCTAAGCTTTAATATCTTATTCATAGATTTATGCTGTATTATCCTATCTACATAGATGTACGCTGTAATATCCTATATGCATAGATCTGAACTGCACTTATGGTATATTATCTATTCATGACAATCCACTAATTATTCAAAGTACCACACAAACCAGTTATTAAGTATTACACAGACCAGGTTTAAAGTACCAAATAGACCAGTTATAAAGTACCACACAAACCAGTTATTCACTCCTTTGTGGTCATCTTCCGAAATCATCCAATTTATATTTAAAAAATCCCCCCCCCCCCCCCCCGCAAAACACGGTTAAAATAATATACCTCTTCGTTTCTTCTAATACAAAAGCTCCAACTCTCTTCGTTCTCTAGCATGAAAACGCGAGAATCCACAAATTGGCGTAAGGAGTGTGGGCGTAAGGAGTGGGGGTGGAGGGGGCGCTCCACCCGGGGGGGGGGGGGGAGAGACTTGTTCTTTAAAATTGTGGGGCATTTTGGCCAACTGCTTCTTTTGCTTCATTGAAGGGTCGGCTAAAAATCGTGGGCCCGCCCCGTGCAACCCCTAAAGCCTAGCTGCACCACTGAAAACGTGTCGAGCTTGCACAACTCTGGCCTGTTTTCAAAATGCATCTTACCCAGTGGCGTAGCTAGGGGTGCGGGGAGGGGTGCGGACCGTGCGGGATGACACCAACCCTAGCTACGCCACTGATCTTACCTTCGCCTTGTTGGCGGATTGGAAGTAGTTTTGAACATAGACGGCCGTGAACGCGGTTGGGAAGTAATTCAAGGTCTTCCTCCGGCATTCGCTTTCCCTGGGTTCCGTTGCCTGATTTTGGTAATTAACAGGGAGATAAGGCGCCAGTTCTTCAATTAAGTTGATCATCAGAAAATTTGCAATCACCCTGACCATTGGGAGAATGCGTAAAAAGATTATAGACTACTTACGACTGGCTTTTTCTGTGGTTTGGGGGGGGGGGGGGTAAATAGTTAGTAGATAGTAGAGTTTGTTGTTGGTCAATAGTTAGTAGATAGTAGAGTTTCTTATTGGTCAATAGTGAGTAGATAGTAGAGTTTGTTGTTGGTCAATAGTTAGTAGATAGTAGAGTTTGTTATTGGTCAATAGTTGGTAGATAGTAGAGTTTGTTATTGGTCAATAGTTGTTAGATAGTAGAGTTTGTTGTTGGTCAATAGTTGGTAGATAGTAGAGTTTGTTGTTGGTCAATAGTTGGTAGATAGTAGAGTTTGTTATTGGTCAATAGTTGGTAGATAGTAGAGTTTGTTGTTGGTCAATAGTTGGTAGATAGTAGAGTTTGTTATTGGTCAATAGTTGGTAGATAGTAGAGTTTGTTGTTGGTCAATAGTTAGTAGATGGTAGAGTTTGTTGTTGGTCAATAGTTAGTAGATGGTAGAGTTTGTTGTTGGTCAATAGTTAGTAGATGGTAGAGTTTGTTGTTGGTCAATAGTTAGTAGATGGTAGAGTTTGTTGTTGGTCAATAGTTAGTAGATAGTAGAGTTTGTTGTTGGTCAATAGTTAGTAGATGGTAGAGTTTGTTGTTGGTCAATAGTTGTGCACATAAAATGATAAGAGGTGTTCAGTGTTTCTCAAACCGTTGGGTTTTGTTTTTACTCGCGGAACATTTAAAAAAAAAATAGAATCCAATTCTATGGAGGGAACCCTTCAGGCCTACCTTATGTGTTTACAAGTTAATAGTGTATACCTTTTCAGGAATAGGCACCCCCTTTTTGGGGTTTGTTTGTTTGACATCGAGGCAATTCCTTACAAGTGTGCAACAACAAGCAACAAATGGCAGCCATGTTCACACACGATAGGGTCACACACTGTCACAATAGAACAGACCGATAGGTATAGACAAAGCAACAGGCATCCAGGACTCCACTACTAACGACGTGTAGCGCTTTGCTTGTATTGTAATTTCCTTTGGTCGTGCATTAACTCGTTGAACTAGAATATTTATTTAAAAATAAGGATGCACCTCTTACATTACACTGAACAAAACATTTTATGCAGTTATTTTCATTTCAATAGAGAATTGGTTAATTTCTAATATTATTATTGTCTTCCCCAACTTGACCACAACAAAATTATTGTCAGAAAAATTGTAGAGATTTACAAAATAATAATAATTATGTTTTTTTGTTAGTTTTTTTAAAAATCGCAAACCATTTGGAACAGAGATCATGTGACAATTCGTTTGCTGCTCTCTGTGATACTACTTCTCAGCTAATTGCTATTTTTAAATTTTATTCGTTTTTTCCCCTTGTTGTTTGTTCGCTGACGAAGGCTTCATACCGACACGTTCGTTGTTTTGTTGCGTTCCCGTTTTTTCAGGTTTGGCCTTACTTTGATTTACTCATTTCCTATAGATAACGTTAGCTCTCTTACTCGCTGTTGAAGAGCCGGGAAATGTTCCCCAATGAGATGAAGTAAGCTAGGTGGGGGCAGAAGATCTGGGTATCTAATGAAATGTCATCAAGGCCGTAAATATCCCGAAGGTACTTCTGTAGATCCAGCTAGCAAACGGAAATAGTAATCTTTTGTGAGGTCAATAACAATTAAAATCGTATTCTATTTTGAGGGTCGAATACAATCAGAAATAGTCACTTATTGTAATGTCGATTACAGTCAGAAATATTCCTCTATTGTAATGTCGATTACAATCAGAAATATTCCCCTATTGTAATGTCGATTACAGTTAGAAATATTCCTCTATTGTAATGTCGATTACAGTCAGAAATATTCCTCTATTGTAATGTCGATTACAATCAGAAATATTCATCTATTGTAATGTCGATTACAGTCAGAAATATTCCTCTATTGTAATGTCGATTACAATCAGAAATATTCCTCTATTGTAATGTCGATTACAATCAGAAATATTCCTATATTGTAATGTCGATTACAATCAGAAATATTCCTCTATTGTAATGTCGATTAGTATCAGAAATAGTCGTTTTTGGGGAGGTTGATTACAATCAGAAATTGTCCTTCATTGTCAAGTCCATGCTGTAATATATATGTAAACTACAAATATTGATATTCTATTTCAGGGTGTTTTTGCAATACCAATTATTAATGGATTTAAACTGAAAGGAAAACAATATACAATGTTAATTGAAATAAATAATAAATGAATTTTACCCAAACATCCATACACCAACCCACACATCCATCCACACAGTCCACCCAACATCCATCCACACATTCAACCACCCATCCTCACAACCACCCACCACCAAAACCCCATGCACACCCATCCATCCCTCCACCCATCATCCTTCTCCCCATCCATCCTTCAATGCACCCATCAATCCAGCCTTCCATAACATCATCCCATTCCCCAGCTCACCCAACCACCCATTAAACCATTTTATCCACCCATCCAGCCTCCCACCCATCGAGCCATCAATATCCAACATACCACGCCTATGTGTTCTTGTAATGCTCTCAATGATATCAACTCTTCATTGAGGTCGTGGTTGACAAACCTCTGTAACAATTTTAAAAAACAACAAATTAATGACCTTAAAAGTGGTGTTATACCAACAATGAGATGTTATACCAACAATGAGATGTCATACCAACAATGAGATGTTATACAAACAATGATATGTTATACAAACAATGAGATGTTATACCAACAATGAGATGTTATACAAACAATGAGATGTTATACCAACAATTAAGATCAATATAATCTTATACTTCAAAGCTATCAATACACAGTTGCACAGGTTTTATCACCGGCTTACCAATTCATAGATAAGCTTCATAACAAGCGTTAGTTTCGCCAACATTGAGGCCATGTCCCCGCCTAGGTAGTGGGCCCGGAGAAAGATGAGATCAAGCGTGGGTTTATGGTATGCCTTGCACCGCTCATGGAAGCTGTTTTGGCCCTCTTGGATGAACTGGATAAAGAAAAGGAGGTGGCAGCGTTTCAAAAAAAAAATCCCAGCATGAGATCAACAAGTCATCCATATATCAGTCTGCGGTTAGGCGCCTTGGTGATTTTTTGAAAACATGTATTCTAAAGAAACGTAAAACTCTACAATTGTAGGACAGCCTACGTCTTGCGGACGGACCTCGAAAACGTTTAACAAACTCAGTTTGCGACTAAGCCGTGGAATAATTTGTTGTTGTTTTGGTTGTTGTTTTTTTTACATTTTGTTTGGTTATTATTAATTGCTTGACCTTGTGACAATGTGATGATTTAAGTCTTTTACAGTTATCATTCATAATGTGTACATTTTACGTAGAACATCAATTTAGTTCGCCTGGAGATCTTTCGGCCCGCATTAAACGTTTCGGCGGGCCGCAGGTTGTCAACTCCCGTATAGACCAACAGGTTGTCCACCCCTGTATAGACCTACATGTTGTCAACTCCCGTATAGACCAACAGGTTGTCAACCCCTGTATAGACCTACAGGTTGTCCACCCCTGTATAGACCTACAGGTTGTCAACTCCTGTATAGACGTACAGGTTGTCAACCCCTGCTTAGACCTACAGGTTGTCCACCACTGAATAGACATAAAGGTTGTCCACCCCTGTATAGACCTACAGATTGTCCAACCCTTTATGGACCTACAGGTTGTCAACCCCTGTATAGACCTACAGGTTGTCCCCCCTGTATAGACCTACAGGTTGTCCAACCCTATATGGACCTACAGCAAATTGAAATGTGTTCAGAAAGGCCAAGATGAACCGCATTGAACCATTTAAACACTTAGGAAACCCCCCAATAAAAATGTTCAAAGCTGTCAGCATACAAATAACTCGTCTAACATTTAAATAGCTTGCCATGTACAAATAACACACCAACATTTAAATAGCTTGCCATGTACAAATAACACACCAACATTTAAATAGCTTGCCATGTACAAATAACACACCAACATTTAAATAGCTTGCCATGTACAAATAACACACCAACATTTAAATAGCTTGCCATGTACAAATAACACACCAACATTTAAATAGCTTGCCATGTATAAATAACACACCAACATTTAAATAGCTTGCCATGTACAAATAACACACCAACATTTAAATATGCTGACCACTTACATATAACACTTCTTTAGCTTGCGATCCATCCTTTCCTGGATTAGTTGATTTGTGTACGGAGAAGAAGAAGAAAAATCCCATTTTGTGGAGCTTTGTTAGAGTTGCCTGAAGACTCCACTTGGCCCCGTCAAACTGAGGGATGCTGACGTTGGACAGAGTCCAGGAGCCAAGATCGCCGATGACCTGTACATATAGTTTAATTTATGCATACAATATTTTCTTTTAGATTAAATGGTTGCTCTGCGGTTTCATCCTTATAGAAACAGTCAACATGAAACAGACAGACAGAGAAACAGAAAAGCATTGCTTCAAACAAACAGACAGAGAAACAGAAAAACGTTGCACCAAACAGACAGACAGAGGAACAGAAAAACATTGCATCAAAAACACAGACAGAGAAAAAGAAAGGCATTGCATCAAACAGACAGACAGAGAAATAGAAAAACATCGCATCAAACAGACCTACAGAGAAACAGAACAAAAATCACATCAAACAGACAGAGAGACAGAAAGACAGGCTGGCTAAATAAAAAGTTTGATATTGAAAAAACAAACTCAAGTCAACAATTTTCGAATACAATTTGTAAACCAGTTTCCAAGAATGACCAATAACCTAAAACGTGTTTTTTTTTTGTAAACGAAGCAAACGTTATACGCTATCTTTAAAAAAAAATATATTGAACCTGCGTAATTGTTTTTTTTTTTGTGTATGGGATTGTGTGCGTGCTTGTGTTCATCTTTATGTCTTTCTGTCTGTGTGGAGTGTGGACCCGATCAAAACAAAGCGGGATAGGGTATTTCTAAGTGAGAATTGTGGAGCGAAATCCGTTTACAACAGTGGTTTTCAACCTTCCTAATGCCGCGACCACTTAACACAGCTCCTCATGTGATGGCGACCACCCAGCCACAAAATTATTTTCGTTTGCAACTACATAACTGTACAGTAAATGTGTTTTCCGATGGTCTCTTGCGACCCCTCGGAGAGGGCGTTCGACCCCCAAAGTAGTCGCGACCCACAGGTTGAGAGCCGCTGGTTTATAACAAGTAATTTATTCTAATTAATCGTGTTTCCTATGCGAAGCGAAGCTTTTTCCTGCGATGTAGTAAAAAGTTTCAAGTGTTTTCTTTTTGTTGTTGTCAAACTGATTAACCGCTAAAATTAATTTACTTTTAAAAGCATGGTTTTCTTCTCCAATTCCAAACCACTGGGATCCATGCAGTCGCGAAAAAATGTTTTCATCTTAGCAACCGCACTAGAGGGCACATCGTGTAACTTGGTGCTATTGGACACAAAAATCTGCAATGAAATGTGTAATATTGAGAACTATTGGACACACAAATCTGCAATGGAATGTGTAACTTAGAATGGTTGGACTAGAACATTAAAAATCTCCAATGAAATGTGTAACTAGGAATGGTTGGAGTAGAACATTAAATATCTGCAATGAAATGTGTAACTAGGAATGGTTGGAGTAGAACATTAAAAATCTGCCATTGAATGTGAAACCAATGCAATCAATGGGTCATAAAGTTTAACTTCATAAGGAAGTGTTGTTTTTAACCTTCTTGTTTTGTTACCTTCTCGAAAGCATTTTCAAACAATTCTTCTGTCAGAGCCTTGGCGTCAACAGCAACCCTTAGTTCCGGAATCATAGTATCAGTGAGGAACCCGCCACAGGCGTAGAGATACATGTCCTCACAGGGGTTGACAGAGAAATCCATTTTGCTTAAGATGTAGCTGCTGGCCATGACACCCTCTTTGGTCAAGCATGGTAGCGCATCATCTGGGGCTTCTTCGTGCACCAGGGGGAGCTGACCCTTATTCGGATGGTCGCTCTGAGGCAATACACAATGTAGTATTTAAGGATAATAACGCTCATAGAATTTTCGGTTTTCAGTTTTGACTTTCTCTTGATTGTCACAAGTGACTTTTTAGGAAAAGGTGGGAGAAGAGCGGTCCGCCCTCACCCACGCCGCTTTTTTCTTCATTTAGAAGGGCAATTTTTTTCGGCCAGCTGCTGAATTTTTTTTTCTTTTCTTTCTTTACTTTTTCAATTTTTTTTTTCAAAGGGTGGGGCTCAAATGTATTTAAAGCCTCGTGCGGCACTAACCTTAGCTACGCCTCTGATCGCTATCCCTATTTTAAATTTAAAAACAAAAAAAAACAACAACAATTCTGCAAATAAATTCACTTTCAAAGAGCAAAATAATTACTACCATCTTCTTACCTCCACTGTCTTCAGCACCTTCCCTTCCTTCTTTGTCTTGGTTCGTAAACGGGAGAATGATACGAGCATTACGATGACAACTAGAAGACAAACGCTGAATGCAGTTAGAAGCGCGGCCACGTATTTGAGAGCCTTCTTAGGCTTACTCCCCGCAACCTTTTTTTTACTGCCCGAGGTATCGTCCTCCATTTACAATCGGTTATTAAAACAACAACAACTAAAATTCGTGTTGAATTTTATCCTTCCTTTTCGACCTTAGTTGACCTATTCATTTGATGACAGTTTATCATTATTGTTATTTTTAAAAAAATTAATGCGCGAAGGAAGTACTTTTAAATCTCGTGCTTCCATAAGTGGTAATTGGGAATTTCCGTAAACAACTAATAAATAACTTGAGGCAAAGACACAGATATGCGTGAAATGGGTACTTCCAAATTTCTGTGAAAAGGAGTAGCTTGGCCATGGAAGCCGCCTAATTTTTTTTTACAATCTGAGTTCATTTCATAATTATTTTTTTTGTTTCTAAACACGATTCCAGTTAAGTGAGTACCCTAGTGAAAACAGACCCATTCATTAAATAATTTGCTTCTAATCTGAATAAATTCTTACCTTTCAATTAACTGTATCCTCATCCAATCCATATTTACTTAGCCAAACCATGACAACAACAAATGATATAAAAGCTGATATATCAAATGAACCATTCCTAAAGCTCTTTTACTTTTCACTCTGAAAATAAATAAGTCTAGTTTGTTTTTTTTTTTCCTTTCGTGGGCGTACTCATCAGTGGTGTAGCTAGGGTTAGTGCTACCCGGGCCCCCTCCGCATCCCCCTCCGACCATTCTGGGCGTACCCCATACAATATTTCACTGACTAGGAATTATGGTTATTGCATTATCTCAATCGGCACACTATTTTCACCCGCTTATTGATACCAACAGAGCGAAAACAAACAAAACAACGCATTTTTGTCTCTCCATTTGGATCTTGGGATAGATAGTTATGAAGCCATCTCAGCTGAGACCTCCATGTGTCGTTTTTATCATAGCTGCAAGGCTTCTCATAAACTCACGTTTGAACGCGAACTCCCGAATTACGTCAAGGAACGCCTTTAATTTCGTTTCTGTTGCCGGAAGCGTTGCACTGCCTGTTTGGCGAGTGAGTCGCTCACAATATGGCGCGTTCATCGATGCTTTGACGGATCAGGTGTGAGCCTGCGCAGACCCAGTCTTGCCACTTGCATGGCACAAGATACAGGCAGCCCGATCTGGCCACCTGTACTGTTCATTTGGTTCACTGTTCAGGCGTTAAGTTAATTATAAATACGATGAGGTTCCATATTATAAGCAAATCCTACTCAGCTTAGCCTGCATTTTATCTCTCGTATGGGGCCTACTAGTTTATCTCTCGTATGGGGCCTACTAGTTTATCTCTCGTATGGGGCCTACTAGTTTATCTCTCGTATGAGGCCTACTAGTTTTGTCCCATTCCACTTCCTTAGTATATAAAATCCAAATAAAAATATCGTGTTTTATATAGTTGTTTTTCTATTTTGAACGCAGGAACGCGGGAGGGGGTAGCCATTGGGTGTGCAACAAAAAGAATGGGTGTTCTTTGGTGGCTTGATTTGGGGGGGGGGGACTTAAATCAAACAATGGAACTTAAAAAAATAATTAAATTCTACATAGTCGGTAACGCCTGTCATTCAAACTAAGTTCATAAAATGATGGTGCGACGAATGTGAATGAAGACCCACCATGAGAGCATTGCAGTAGTCCATGCATGATAGCACGAATGCAGACTTCAGCCTCTTTGATGCACCAAACGTTTAAAAAGGGTCTGATATGACTAAGGTCCGGTTCACATGATCACATTTTCCTTCAAGCATTTGATGCAAGTCGTGTGTGAAGCCTTGTCACAACTTTCAAATTTCTATTTGATCAAATTCCCCAAAAAAGAAACCACGCACAAAAATAGTGCGTTCATACAGCAATTTGATGCGAAATTTGATCGTGTGAACTGACGCTAATTCTGCGCAGCTCCAGAAAAATAGACTTGCAAAGCATGTTAATTTGATTTTCCATAGTTAGTGTTCTGTCTAGGTAGACACCCTGGTTTCGCACTGTTTGAGCAAAATCAATCTGCGCACCTGAGAGAGTAAGGGATGGTGTCTGTTATTTACAAATTTTTGCTTCTGCGCAGTAGCAATGGGGATCAGCTCAGCCTTTTCATCGTTCAATTTGAACTTGTTTATAGTAATCCAGTACTTAACTGACTCCACTGCCTTCTGTGCCCTAATAAAAAGCTGGGGGAACTGAGAGGGGACCACGGACTACTGAAGTTGGGTATCTTCCGCGAACATGTGATATGGCATGACAAACTGCTTGATCACTGCCCCCAAGGGCTGAACGTACATAATGAAAACCATCTCAGTACGGTGTCGGTGAAACCGAACGTTTTTTGCAGATGTTGGAGAAGTATGCAATGGTCAAGCGTATCGAACGCTGCTGATAGATCAAGTAATGACAAACGGGATACCTGGCCCTCACCACAAGACGACAGAGGGTCGTTTACGGTGCGCAACAGGGCTGTCTCAGTAGAGTGATGCGCCCTGCTATGCTGACTGGAAAGGCTCAAGCCGGTCACACTGAGTGAGGTGATCCAGATGTTGGCGGAGAATTACCTTCTCTAAGATTTTGGATACAAATGGTAGATTAGAGACGGTGCGATAATTTTCCAAACATTCGGGTCGAGATTTGCTTTCTTTAGCAGTGGAGTTACAACCGCCTCTTTAAACGAGGATGGAACAATACCAGTTTTCAAAGACTGATTTATGATACTAGTTATGATCGTGACTATTTCATCCAAACATTCGTTCAACAGCCTTGCCAGAAGAGGGTCGAGCAAACATGACTTTTTGGGGAGTCAACCAGGATTTTCTTTACATGCGATTCAGTGACCTTCACAGATTCCTCATAGGAGTGCCGTTAAACGGCAAGAATTCGGAAGCATCGGTGCATCTGTCAAGTCTCGCCCTGATCTTCGTAACTTTCGTAATACAGAATTCATTTAGAGCGTCAGGAAGTTCGTCTATAGCAATGTTATTTGGCAAAGATGTGTCCTTCTGTTTACCGGTCAGCTGACCCACAATACAAAATAAGTCCTTGATCTGCAGTCTACAAACTGATGACTGAAATGTTCAGATGCAAGGACCAACTTCTTACTTCGTTTCTTGTGATCAACATAGATTTATCGGTGCGCGGTCAAGCCAGACTTTGAGAACACTTGTATAAAACACATTTTCCGCTCAACCCAAACACAGAAGAGGAAGACAGAAAAAGATGGGAAGATAACACCAAAGAGTGGACGGGATGCTATGCGTAGTACAGAAGACCGAGAAGAATGGAGAAGGATAGTTTTCATGTCACCTGTGGCGTCTCAGCGGTCCAAGGACTAAGGGACATGATGATGATGATAATGAAACACATGAGAGGCTCTTAGGATTATCAATTAGATTTAGAATCATTGAAAATTAACTGAGAGTTGACTTGAGCTTGATTACACTAAATTGATCGAAGCTTTATCGAGTCACCTTTCCTCTCTGTGTGTTCCATTAAATAATTTGAATAATTCACATTTAATTTTATTTGTATTAAATAATTTTAAGAAAATTTAAACGATTAACTTTTGCTGAAAGGACCCAAAACTAAAAAGGGGCGGGGGCTCCAAAAGTCTCGTGATGGCTCTACTGTGATGGAAAGACTTTTCGGGAAAACATGTATTTACAAAAATACCTTTTTATTAAATATAAAAGAACCCCTCCCAGGTACGTCCTGAGGGGAGGCTAAATTTTGACTGCCTAGCCCTAGGGCCTCCGCAGGTCTTAATCCGGCACTTCAAAGTTCTCTTCACATGACGGCTTTAATGTGCAAATTATAAAATGAAAAACTATCAATTATGCATCTATTTCGGCTTTAACACGATTTGCGTGTAAATTTTCGGTAAGATGGACTGTCAGGAAACCCTCCCACTGATTCATTTTCCAATTTGAAATTATGGCGGCGGATTTTGATAATGAAAGTTATACGGATAACGAGGAGCTGGTAAATGTAATATTAATATACTTATTGAATTATTATTATTTTTAATTGTTGAAACCCGGGCCATGGGAGTTTCACGCAAGTTACCAAGGACTCAGGACTACATCTTGTGACAACTCTTCCAAGCAACTGAAGTCTGAATTAGTAACTTCACTTCCTTATTACTTAAACTTATTACTTATTATTTTTAGTAATTTTAATAGTAATCTTACTTAACTTAGTGTGAGTGTGTAATTTTAGTTGACATTAAATGAGTAGACTAAGTCTAAACAAAGTAGATAGAAAATCTAAGAAAATGGGACACTGATGCATATTAATTATTTTATAATAATTAATGTTATTATTATTTGGCCTAAATTATAGGGCCATGCCCATGCCATAATATATAATATAACATTAGTGACAAATTATTAGTAACAAAAAGTTGTTAATTTACTTTTAAAAATAATTTTAATGAAGTTCCATGAGGTAAAAATGAATTTTAAAATTTATATTTCTAGAAACATTATATTTTTAATTTGGGACCGCCGTTCGACACTGAGGATGAGGAGTGCTTAATTAGGCATTAGGCCCACTCGAGTATTAAGAACAAAACAGTAAAAAACAGTATGATGATCATGTGGGCCTAATTCTAATAAAAATAGTAATGGGACCTAGTTATTATTTTAGATAGGGCTTGAATAAAACAATTGATTGATAATACAGTTCAGTACATTTTTTTCTGGTGAATTATTTTTGCGTAATACTTGCATTGGAATTTGTTTCCTTGTTTATAAAAATGTAATCAAAGAAATAAAACTACGATAACTAAATTATTTTCATATTTTAAATCTATTACAATGTAATTTATACGTTTCTTTTGGGGGAGGGGATGTTTAAAACAGAGTGGGTGCAGCGCTGAAAAAAGGTTGAGAATCCATGATCTAAGCTTTTACTAAGATCACCACCCCACCCCCCGTCAACCATTTTTTCCCCTTCCATCCCATTTCAGGGGTAGTCCCAAGTCTATGATACCTGTCTCCACATTTTTACATAAATTCTCTGGACTGTCAATGGCATACCTATACTAATTCTCTCAGTGATCGTAGTTTAAAAATAACATAATTATAATTGTTGTATCAAAGAATAATATTAAAAATATCTGTAATTTAGGGTTATTAAGTGCCCTACTTTACTAAATATTCCGCTTTTCATGTGATGCCACATTGCTTAAACCACTCCCCTTAATCACACATCGTCACAAAAATGTGACCCCCCTACCCCCCCAGATGAGTGACGTCATTTATGGATTGCCCCAAATAAGCTAAATGCTTTTTCTTATTTTCAAACTTACATGAACACTGGTATCCAGGAAGGAAATATAGTCAGTATACCCAAGTGGATACTATTTAGGTTGGGGAAGGGGTATTTGCCCATTCTTGTAGATAATTGGATGGTTATCATGAAAATCCTGATTGGTGGAGAATGTATGAGAAATTAAATAGTAGACATAGCTTAATTCAATTTAATATATTTTAAAAAAATTCTTGATAAAAATCAGAAAACACGGAATTGTTCAGGAGACAATTCTCTTTAAACTGATATGTCACACAACCTGTTTACCAAAGAAATGATAGCAAATCACATTTTTTCCTAATGCATACGGCATTTGATATGCAATGTTTTTTCCATTTTCAAGTGGGCATAAAGTTGAACAAGGGGCACATAAATCTGCAATGATTTGTCACTACCAAAAAAATGATTTAGCGAAGCACCTAATATTACTGATTGTTGTTCGTCCGTCAAAATTGACAAGGATTATATCTGTTATGGGGGGGGGGGGGGGGGTGTAATAGTGAGTTCATAGGTGGCTTTCTAGGCCGATCCAGGAATAGTCTCTGGCACCGCGGGCAGGAAGTCGGTGGTCTAAGGTTGCTTTGGGCTAGCCTGGGTGTCTCACCTGTCGCTATCCTTCTGGCTTCATGAGATTGAGCCCCCTTGTAGACAGCTGATCTCCACGTGGCTTTGTCCTGGGCTGTCTGCACCTATTCAATTAGGTTTATTGCTGAAGGCCTTTAGTGCCGCTTTCAGTGTGTCTTTGAATATTACTGATAGGTATAGCGTGAAGCACCTCAAACACAATTCTCTATGCATGGCTTCCTTCCACACATAGTTGGGATGAATTATTGAATGTAGCCTTAGAGCAGTGGTTCTCAACCTGTGGGTCGCGACCCCTTTGGGGGGTCGAACGACCTTTTCACAGGGGTCGCCTAAGACCATTGGAAAACACATACTCTACAGTTATGAAGTAGCAGCAAAAATAATTTTGTGGTTGGGGGTCGCCACAACTTGAGGAACTTTATTAAAGGGTTGCAGCATTGAGAAGGTTGAGAACCACTGCCTTAGAGCAATGCTGTCCAACCTTTTTCAATCTGTCGGGCAAAAAAAAATGTTTTGACGAAGCCAAGGCTGTGCATGACATCACAAAAGAATGATTGTTTTTTACTTTTTATAAAACATATATCCTTTATTAATACTTTTTACCTTATGCATAAAGAAACATAATGTGTACAATAGCAATTTCGGCTCATCAAGAACATAAATAAATTGCTTCTTTAATGATCTTATTTGCTTTGAATGGTGCTTGCAATTTTCTAAATTTGACATACGGTAGTTTTAAGTAGCACCTGCCCTCAATAAATTTTATAAAAGTATTACGCTTTTTATTTTGATGTTGGACATTACCAAGAATTCAGCTTCACTGACGATAGTCAAATTGTGTTACCACATTTTCATATTTGCGGAAAATCATCAGAAGAAACATAGATCATACAGAATTCATTTGGCCATGCATTCTTAAGTTTTTTCATAAAAAATACTTTAAAGAAAAATTCCTCCCTGACCGATTGGCACTAACTACAAACCAACACAGCTTAAATCCTGCTTTCTACTCATTGTCTCGTACTCCGATCTCTAAATGCCAGGAACTTGTCCCGAATTTCATAACAATACAGGATGACACACCCTCTCCCATACCTGGCTAGACTACCTGTTTAAATAACATGACACCATAAATGATTCACACTGCCCGCTGCAGTGATTTGTGACAGTGACACCTTTAGACCCAAGCTCCCATCTTGATTACTCTGATTCAAGACTTTCCTGTCATATTATTATCATCCTACAAAGCGCAGTCTTTAGCTTGTGCTGCTCACTTATCTATTTCATCTAACTTGGTGCCGGTTGGTGAGGGCATGGACATTTTTATGATAATCAGATAGCTACACATCCCAATGCTGTTAGTTATTTTATCCGATACTCTCCGTATAAGCAAAAGAAATAACGAGAAGATAGTGTCCCATTTCATGTCACCCATGTTCTCGAATGGTTGCGGTGCTGATGTGCTCAACATAAATTAATGCTAACTATCAAGCCATCCCACTCCTTAGCTTTTGTGACTACCCACTTTCTACGTTACATGTCCTGTGCTTTCATGCTATTTTCAAACACTACTAAATCAATGAATATCGTTTGAAAAAATATTCAACCTCATATGTCCTATTTTTAAACTCATTATAAAAATTACTCATGCTCTTGTAGGCCATTTAAAACAGTTTACAGGTTGCTCGCAGGCTGCAGGTTGGACAGCACTGCCTTTGCAGTTTCGTCAAAAAAAAATAATTATAAAAAACATATAGTTGAATAGAACAAATTTAAAGAAACATCAGATACCTTTAGTAGTATTTGAGCTATGAATTAAAAAAAAAAAACTATATGAAAATGTGAGTTTATTTGTCCTTTTTTTACTGTATATTACTATGATAACTATGAAAGTACCCGTAGTATAAACTGCATCACCTTATTTTGTGACCCAATTCTGTTGATTGTAATTTTACATAATTCTGCTGTTACCTTATTACAGATAAAAAAAAAAATTATTGCTTCTATAATAGTTGATAATTTATCCTTCGGTTTAAAAAGATTGTGCATTTTAATCAGCTTAATAAGGGGATCATAATTACAATAATTAACAGAGTGCAGAAGGCGAGTGAATATCCTACTAACTTAATGATATAAGGTAAAATATCAACCAACGATTCTCAATGAACTTTTATTATTCTCTATTTCATTGATGTTGACCTTTTGGTTTCACATATTATTATTACTTGCAGAAAAATCATTATGATTTTATTGCCATTAAAAAAACTTAGTGCCCAGTAAAAAAAAAAATTAGCATTACGACTTTAACTTAGGCATTTGGTCATATATTTAATATGCCAAAACACCAAAGAAGAAGAGAGCGGAAAATACAATCTCAGCTGGGTTTTTTTTTTTTTTAAATGCAGGTACTGTGCAACACAATTACAGACTTTCATTAGAAATTTGGATAGATTAAGTTGTCATCTGGTGACAACGTCGTGTTGTCTGCAAAGGGGCTGATACAGGAAGTGTCAACTGTATTGCACATGTGCATCAACACAATAACAAACTGAGCCATCAGAAACCGCAATTAATTCATGGGGCTCAGCTTGTCCTACCCAGTCACGTCCTAAAAGATAATCCAACTCAAATTATTGTAAAGAATTTAGGAATTTTTCTTTTAAATTTCTTAGTATTGTCATTTAAAATTACTTTAAAAGAAATGCCTTGATTTTTATTTATTTTTTAACTTTTAGGCTTACCTCATAGAGTAGACCTAAGCATACTGCCTACCTCAGAGCCTTTTAACCCCCTCTCCCCCCCCTTTTTTCCTCTTCCTGAATAGTTTATCATTTCTGAAGTTTCCTCCACCATCTTCACTTCCAGAGCCCACCCTCCATATCTTTTAATACATTTTTAGTTATATAAACTAAAGGGGCTGATATTTATATTATTTATTTCCCTTGCTGTGTTTTTGTTATTTATTACCTTTGTATCATAATCCTAGCTATTTTCTTTTAATGAGAATTAAAACAATAGCAACCCTAAATTTTTATATAACACTTAATACATTTTTAGTTATATAAACTAAAGGGGCTGATATTTATATCATTTATTTCCCTTGCTGTGTTTTTGTTATTTATTACCTTTGTATCATAATCCTAGCTATTTTCTTTTGATGAGAATTAAAACAATAGCAACACTAAATTTTCTAAAATTCAGGCTATGAATGTCAACAACTAAATGACCATAAATTAGGATTAGAAGACTAAAAAAAAAAATTTCACTGCATCAGAAAATATATTTTAACCATTATTTAGCTGTTAATTGTTTTATTTATGTGCATGATACATGTATCAAATAATAGCCCAAAGTTTTCCTCTACCTTCTCACGTCTATTTAGGTTACCGGAAATTTGATCGAAAGAAATTTAGTAGACGGAAAATTGATAGACGGTAATTTGATCGAACAGAAATTTGGTCGAATCTTTTTTTCAGTCCAGACGTTAAAATTTTCGTCAAATTTCTTTTTGAACGCACTATACTATATAGTAAAACAAAATAATGCGTTCAAAAAGAAATTTGAAGCAAAATTTTAATGTATAAATTAAAAAAACGATTCGACCAAATTTCCATTCGCTCAAATTTCCGTCGATCAATTTTCCATCTACCAAATTTCTTTTGATCAAATTTCCGGATACGGTCTATTTATGGTCACGCTAGGAACAAATGATTGAATCTACCTCAATTTGAATGATTATTTCTTTTTAAAAAAAAATAAAAAATTAAATATCTTTTTGACACATTGAAGAAAAATGTTAATAACTAACTAGGACTAGATCTATGAATATTAATGAACATTTTATCATTTAAAAAAAAAACAACTTTTACCGCAGCTTAAGTTCCCTACATCACCTACTTATGAAGAAATCTCCCATGATTCAATTAAAAAGACTGTAGAATTCTGCATTGATTTGAAAGATTGGGCAGAGGCTTCTAGTTGGATTGAGGAATTTTGTTTGATGAACTACTTCAGCTTTGTTGTTGAATCCACCAAGAAACCAACAAAATTTACACTGTACAAAAAGTATTTCAGGTTTGTTTATAGAAAAATTAACACTGTACAAAAAGTATTTCAAATTTGCTCTGTGCAGTACAAAAAGTATTTCAAATTTGCTCTGTGCAGTACAAAAAGTATTTCAGGTTTGTTCATAACTTGCTGGGAAAAATGGATGAATATTACATAATTCTTTTACAAGAATGAACAGAAAATCAACTGAAGCAATACAGACATGTAAAACTACATATGTCTTTTTGAAGCCAGCTACTCTATATGTACCCTAAAGAGGGGTGTTCTTTTCTATACTAGCATCTGCATTACTTACCATGCTGATGAATAAAACCTAAATGGAATCTATAAATACAATTATAAATAGGTATTGAATCTAAATATTAAATCATTGATCAAATGTTAAAAATTCATTGATCAAATGTTAAAAATTCATTGATCAAATGTTAAAAATTCATTGATCAAATGTTAAGAAGTCATTGATTAAATTTAAAATGAAAAGAGACAAAGTAATCTGAACCAGACTAGTGGAATTGTAAAATAAAGTTCTTAAGCTGAAAACCTTTGTCTTCACTTGTAGGTGTGCCCACAATCCTCGAAATAAGGGCAAGGCATTGAACAGTGGCTGCTCTGCAAACATGATTGTCACTGGGAGACTATCCAGCAAGAAGTGAGTTAAGCAGCTTTTATTTTGTATATGAGAACATAAAAAAGTTAATGTTTGTGTACAGGAGTCTGCTGCCAATCAAGTAATAAACTTTCAGGTGCTTGTCTGTTCTAGAAAAAAATGTTAATGTATTTGTTTATTGTTATTATTTTGACATTTAAAAAAAAAAGGGTTCAGTGGAATGGTCAAAGAATAACAACCGGTTTGACCCCACTTGCTCCAGATCCCCCCTGTCTGTGTGCAGAAGTATGGCAAACCATTATTTAAGTAAGACTAAACAGATTTAAATGTTTGGCCCAAAAAAATGTGTTCTTCTGTTAACATTAACATTCTATTTACAAAATATCTTGATCTATGAAGGAGGGCAATAACCTGTTATACAGGAGGAAGTATATCTGAACATAGGGATAACTTGCTACTTGCTAATAGAAATCTATTTCTACGTACTTGTAATTTCTCTTCAAAAGTTTAAACAATGGCTCCTATGACATATTTGATTCTGGATCATGGGTAAAAATTAATGGGATCTGTTCTTTATTATATATATGTATTTTAAGTTAATATCACCATTATGTCTCTTTTTTAATATTTTTATGTACAGCGCGGTGAGTCTAGCCCTATGCTGGGGTACCACTCTATATAAGACAACAAATAATAATAATAATAAACGCAGCAAAGTTTGAGTCATACACTCTTAGCATACTTAAACTTAATTGTTCTTATAGTAAAACAACTCAGAATATTTAATTCATATAGTTTTGAAGATGAGAGTGCTTATCATGCTTAAGCTTTAAAAAAAAATATTATAAATTCAACCCCCTTATATATTTGTTCATTTTTGTTCTAATTCATTTAAAGCTTTTGAACAGCGTTTGTTGCAGTGTGGTAGTTATGAATGGATCACACTGAAAAGTAATTTTTTCCCTTTGCATTACCGTAACAGTTAAAGATATTTTAAACATTTTATTGTGCAATGTGAAATGCAACTGTTGAATTTCATTTCCCCTCTCTCTCTCTCTCTCTCTCTCTCTCTCTCACTCTCTCTCAGGTTAAAAACCAGCTATCCTTGCGTAGTTGAGCTTTTTTATAAACACAATCACCCACTGCGAAGTACAGAAGCTCTTCAAAATCGTCCTGTTTGCCTTCAGACACAAGAAAGCCTGATAAGGCTGCTCCAAGACCATGGGGCCAAGGAAGCATTAGAGAAACTAAAGATTGGGTATGGCAAAAGATTGGATGAGATCCGTCATGACACAGCGTACTGTCCCAATCTTCAATATGTTTATACGTAGGTATACCTTGGATTGTTTTGACTGAAATTTTTTGAAAAGAAATCTATTGCTATGTACTTATAATTTCTCTTCTATTGCTATGTACTTATGATTTCTCTTCAAATGTTTAAACCAGTGGTTCTTAACCTTTTGAAGTCGGGGAGCACTTTTGATCATGACAAAAATTTGGGGAGCACCAAAATCAAGGAGTAAAAAAAACAAACAAATACACATACGTACGACTTTTATTGAAAATAAAACATTATAACATAAGAGTTTAAAATTATAACATGATAAACAAATTTGTAATAAACATAAATTTAATAAGTAAAAAAATAACATTGAGCAAAATTTAATTCAGAAAAATAAAAAGATTTAATGTGAAATCTGAGTTTGACTGTTTTTACAAATTTCAGTGATATTAGGCCTAATTTTAGAAATAGCTACCCTCAATTCTGCATCCAAATTAGTAAGTGTTGCTCGTTTTTTATTTTTTATGTTGGTGACTATCGAGAAACCGAGTTCACACAAATATGATGTTGAAAATTGCAACAAGATTTTAAGTGCCTTCATGGAGAGAGCTGAGTATTCTTCTTGCACAAAGATCCAAAATTCCTCCAGAACCATTTCGGAAAATTTTATTTTAAGTGTACGATCCGATGATAGGTTGATTAATAGTTCTTCTTCTTCTTATGACAACTTACTATTTGATGTATCAACCGTGGCAAAGGGATTACGTATCCAGTCATATGTTTCAACGTTTATTGATGGAAAATAAAATTCAATCTTTTCTTCTAATAAAGCTAAATGCTCTGTTACTGCTGAAATAATTTCGTCGGTAGTTTTATCATTAAGAGAAGGAAAGATATCTACTTTCTTTTTCTCCAACAAACGATTTTTTCCAAAAAATAACTTTTTTCCGAAAGGCTGTCAATTTGTCGGTCGATGTTAAAAAATTTTCTTTTCTTCCTTGAAGGCTGGTATTAACACAATTTAAATATTCAAAAATATCAGCTAAATATGCCAATTTAGCACACCAAATGTCATTTTGAAGATATTCCACAAAATCATCCATAGTTTCATTTTGGAAAAAGGTCATCAATTCATCATTCAGTTCTAAGAAACGCCGTAACACTTTTCCTTTGGATAACCATCTCACTTCAGAATGCAAAAGCAAAGATTCGTACTTGGCTTCCATAGAGATGCAAAGATTTTTAAAGACGCGTATTTTCAAAGGTCTCGATTTTATGAAGTTTACCATATTTGTCTAGCACAGGTTTTAATGCTACTGGTAATGTTTTGGACACCAGAGATTCTCTGTGCAAAAAACAGTGAGTAGATATAATATTGGCGTTTCTTTTCTTGGCGAGAGTCACAAACCCTTTTAATGAGCCTACCATTGATGGAGCACCGTCCGTACAAATTCCCACACACAACTCCCATGATATTTTGAATTGTTCGAAATAGGAAGAAATAGAATCAAAGACATCTTGTTCTGTCGAACGTTCGGTAAGCTCAAGACAGCATAGAAATTGATTCACTATTTCGTTTTCATGAATGAAACGAACGAACCCTAGTATATGAGCTTTTCCACTTATGTCAGTGGACTCGTCAATTTGCAGAGCAAAATGCCGTTTGAAAAGCTTATCGGCAACTGTTTTCTCGATATCATCCGACATATTTTTAATTCTATTTTTTATTGTATCATTTGAACGAGGAATTTTCATTATTTCCTTTGTTGCTTCATCGCCAAACATAATTTTAACCATTTCACAACATGCAGGTATAATTAAAGACTCTGCTATAGTATGTGGTTTTAACTGAACAGCAATCATTTCAGCAACCTTATATGACGCCAATTGTGCCTTATCGGAAATTTTCAACTTGGTAGGAACCATCGCGCTGTTGGATAATTTTTCTCCACATACAATACATTGTGGAATGTGATATTCTTCCTCACAAATGTATGTAAATCCAAAACTTAAATATTCTTTAGAATACTGTCGATTAATTTTTCTTCTTTTAATTCTACCGTTTGTATCAGACACAATATGTGCAGCAAGAGCATTACTACCGCTTCCACTTGTACTCGGTCCATTTTTAGTATTTTGTTCTTCCGAATCATTCGCTTTTCGTTTGATAAGAAATTTGTCCATTATGGGGTATTACTGTAAAAACCAAAAATGAATTGGGAATTAATAATACTTTTTTAACATTATGATCCGAACTTAACGACCGAAATCCATCCCAATAGGTATGTAGGCCTAGGTCTTCACCCGTAAATAATTAAAATTTTAAACTTTTTCTTTTACTTATTTAAATATTTTTTTGGGTTTATTTTTAGAATTTCAACTTTTAATTATTCATCAAATATCTTCATATATTTAAAAGAAGATGTTTATTTTACTAATTACTTGAACATTTGACAGCTCCAATTAAAGCTTCACTGACCTACTTTCGCTGGGCGAGCAAGCTTTACGCTGCCATGTTAGTGTTAGTCAAATTCAATTGTGGGTAGCGTTGTTCTCAACGGCGGCGCTCCGAGTGAAATTTACACACCGATTTGATTTTACAACAAAAATTAGGTTAAAAGCCAAGCTTTCAATTGATATAAAAAAACAGTAAAAATAGGCAAAAAGGCAGATTTTTCCCCGTTTGGACTACCTATTATAAGCATTTGTTCAGCTCAATCAGATAGAGTAAGTGAGTGAACATTAAATTCTGAGTTTCATAATTTCGCGGAGCACTTGCAACTACCTCGCGGAGCACCAGTGCTCCGAGGAGCACCGGTTAAGAACCACTGGTTTAAACAATGGCTCCTATGACATATTTGATTCTGGATCGTGGGTAAAAATTAATGGGATATCACTTCGTGACTTATAGAGCATATTTATTGTGATAAAGTGTTACTCATTAGTTTAAAATCTGAGTTTAGGTTGGACCATTATTTTATACAATAACTTTCAATAATGAAATACCGGAATCTAAAAATAAATATAAAAGGGAAAAATTTTGCTTCTTAGAGGTATTCATTGACCACATGTTCTAGTCTAATTGATGTGTTTCAGGGAAATATTCTTCTATCAAGAAAATTGCTTGAAAAATTTTACTTAAAGAGAATTCACTACAAAATGCATACAGTAATTATTGCTCATTGTGGACACTATTGGCACTATATCTTTTGCATTCATTTATGTTAAGTTTTTCTATGTTCCCACAGATTACAGAGGCAGCTCAAAAATTCAGAAGCCAACAAAACCAGGATACGTCGTTGGATTCAACATGAATTCAAAAGACCTGCTGCAGTCATTGAAGGAGGAGACGACAACCTTGCCCAAACTGTGGATGAATGTTCCGAACATGATAGAGTCAACTACGAGGACCCTGAAAGAGATGGAGTCTTTGACAGTAATGCAGATCTGGCATTTGACAGGGAAATAATCAATTCTACTGTTCAACAAAAGATAGTTAATTACTGCAGTGGACTGGTACGAAAACTGAAGGCGATGCCACATGCTGCCAGTTACATTGAAGCAATGTTAGAGTTGCTCCCAAACCCAAGCCTGACAGATTCTCAGTTTGAGTTGCAATTGGAAACTCTGTTAAGCTCTTTTCCCAGGTAGTTACTGCATTGTCGCCAGGCAATCATTTCTGTGATTTTCTATCTCTTTTTAGTTCCGCTATGGGAGATGTTAGTGTTTAAGACCTAAAATTTTAAGGACTGCATTCATGTCCAAGCTGTGAGAATGAAATAGTAGAACAAGGTATGTGGAAGCCTGAATCAAAAGACAGGACAATAAGATGTGAATGTTTTGGCTAAGAGCCTTCCTCAGCAAGTGGGACGAATGAAAACATTCACATCTTATTGTCCTGTCTTTCAAGTCAAGCTCGACATACCTTGTTCTACTATTTCATAGATTTTTTTCTCTTTTGGCAGACAATTTTTGTATGAGCAAAAGATTGCAATAAGCCATGTTCTCTTTAATGATTACCGGTATAACCAGTTTTTTTTGTTGTTGTTGATGAGCTCTCTTGCCAAATTTAGCTTATAGTTTTATTTCTAACTGATGAGCAATTTCAGGGGGGGTCAGGGAAATGGTTAAGTGTCCCAAACAAGGAATGAATTCAGTATCCTAGTCATGCTGGCTTATATTATACTAAAAATATGTCATAGGTACAATATTTAATCCTGATGTAAAATCTTTTGTAACTGTTAATGATAAACCAAACTTACTACTGTTGTTATCTTTCTCATGTAGGAATCATTGCAAAATCAATGAAACTTTAAAAAAATAATAATTTTGCCAACTGTTTTTTTGCCAACTATTGTATGCTCATTTTTATGAACGATTCAACAATGCAACTGCCAAAAAGCATTTACTGTTTGAGCTTTTTAATATAGACTATTGCTTGTTGATTTGTAAATGTTAATTTGTATGTACAACCTAGTGGAGTTTTTTAAGTTGTAATAAGTTATTCTTTTATTCATCCAAATAATTTGAAATACATTTGATTACATTGTACATTGTCATTTTCAACATTTTGTTAAACAATTTGATAAAGATAACATTTTTAAACTAGAACAACTTAAATGTTATAAATCTACCATAAATGCTAATTAAGCCTGAACTTTTTTTTATTCCTTTTAATATTCTGTGATACTTTGTTATGGATGCAAGTGAGAAGGAATTCAATTTTTAAAACTGCCAATAATTTATGTTAAACAATGCGTTAAATCAACCATCTTTTAACAATGAGTTCAATCAGCCATGTGATGTCAATTTTTTTAAATCAAGAGATGTATCGATCACTGTTTAAATCTGGGATGTTGATTTGAATTTCTTGTTGCCTCTGACATGGAAGACCAAATTACAATATAGATATTTTTGTGATTATATTAACAGAGCCCTGTTTACTTACAGAAAATTTACAGTGATTTGTCAGGATTTAGAGATGACCTAAAGATTTGTTTTACCATACCATGTCTTCTCACTGTTGAAATTAAAAAAATTTTGAATGTAAAATTGTTAGTGAAGTAATTTACATCTTTTTGTAAAATTGACATCTTCAGTAATTTTGACATGTAGAAGAAAAAAAAGTATGGGCCAACCAATGTAGACTGACAAAATCAATCAACAGGATAGGTTTAAAGGGTTGGGTTTCTGTAGATTTTATTGACAATGTTGAACTCATGCAGTCTGCTTAGTAGCTGTCATTTAAAAGTATAAACGCCGCAACATTATTATACACGATGGCATCTAATATTTACATTCCTGTGTAAAATGTTTATTTTGTGTAACTTGATAGCATAATAAAAGTTGTTATTTCAAACATTTTTGGAATGGTGCAGTTTGATGTTTAGTAACTGAAACTGCAAAATAAAAATAATGTCTGTTATTCACCGCTTGAAAAAGGTGATGTGGTAACAATGGCCTAGAATTTTTTCATTCTATGATTATCACATTATTTATTATGGTTTAATATGTTGTAACATTTTTTTAAAGAACTCATGTTTTGTTTACACCACAGAATTTCATTTTAGTTTTAGGATAAGATAAGATTTGATAAATTATGATAAGATTTGTTTATTGATCCAAATAAACGGAAAAGTTTTTGATTACATTGTGCATATTCATTTTCAGCAAATTAATAAATACATTTTTAAACCAAGACAAAATTGCACACATATAACAATTTAAACACAAGACATCTTAAGTGTTTTCCCAGCAGAGAAATCAGCCGTCAGTGAACTTGAGAGAGTTGACCATATTGTATTTATTTGAACATCCTCAGTTTCTGAGTTAACATCTGCTGTCTTCACAATCAGTGCTGGCCATTGAGGGGGGGGTGCATCTTTTTTTTAATCCTTCCATGGCTTAGACTAAGATAATACTTTCAATGCACTTCTCATTTATTTTATCAAAGTATTGTATTAAACATTCATTTTTTTTTCAATCTTGGGTGTGCTCTAATCATTTTGAATATATAGTTAATGAATGCCACCAAAAACGTCTATGGCCAGCATTGCTTTTAGCTTAGCTATAACCTAAATGCTTTAATTGATCAGTTGTTATGTCTTTGGCGTATCAAAATCTTAGCTTTATTCTCCGAGTAGATTTGTTTGTTTGAATTAAGAATTCTTTTATAGATTTTCTAATATACTTTAAATGTCAAGTTATTGACAGGATGCAATGTCTAATTGTTCATAGGCTGGAATGTCTAATAGTTTATAGGCTGGAATGTCTAATTGTTCACAAGGTGGAATGTCTAATTTATCATAACTGGTAGGCTGGAACGTCTGATTGTTCATAGGATGGAATGCCTAATTGTTTATTATGTGTGCACATTTTTAGCTTCATATGTTATTATAATCTTGAGAAATGAAGGGAGTTTCAATAAATAATGGTAATTACAAAACAATTTGGAAACCACTTATAACAAAACTGAACACACTATGGGGCATTAGGCAACCTTGTTACACAGTGAATTCTATCAGTATTCCAGCAATGCTGCACATTGTAATATAACATGCACACTTTGTGTTAATAAATCTTTGAATGCCATGTGTCCTGATTTACTTCATTTAATAAATTTATTGATTTTTATCACCTGACCTGCTTATGTGTTGACCTTAATAAGTGAAAAAATCTGCTCTAATGGCCGTTGGCTGTATTTGGGGAAAGGGGCGATAAACCTTATTGAAAACTGAACAGATTCATCAGAGATTATGGCCCAGTCGTGAGTTTATTCGGCAAATAAGATTTACCCCTCTTTAGAACATAGGGGCCTATGGAAATTAGTTAATTTTGTTAGATGTTGACCCATGAACCAAGTCATTCAGTTAGAATTAGAATATGTCACAGGGACTCAACGCAAGGTCTGAAAAGCCATATCATGTCTTCAAGGGAGTTAATGAGTTACTCTTTTCAAAGTTCCATACGTCTCACTTGCATCTAAAGGATTTAATTTAAATGGTTTATTTTAAAGCAGCCCTATATATATATATCTGATGAAAATTGCTTTATTGCTCAATCTCAGTCAATCAGAAATGTCCACCAAAAAGAGATTCTAAAAATCACCCTGAAACGTCATGTTAAATTAAATTATGTATTAAAATGATCTCAAAATACTGGCAGATTCTCATCTTGCTGCGCCCTGTCCCCTCTATTCCAGACATGCTTGGATATTATTGGTCACTATGAAGCTTGGGGGCTGTCCATTAATTACGTCAACAATTTTTAAGCAATTTTTGACACCCCCCACCTGTCAACAACTGTCAAACTTTCAGTGACCCCCTCCCCTAAGTAATTTTGTCAACAGTATAACCCCCCCCCCACACACACACACACACAAATGAATTATAATATAAATAAATCTATAAAAACCGGTACATTTTACTTTGTGATTATCTATTTTAATAACACAAAATTGTATGAAAAACATTTTATTGCATCCTTAGCTTGTTAATCAACAAGTTAAAAAGATTTACAGTAACTTTTATATTGCAAAATCAATGAAAAGGTTGTTAAAAAGACTAAATATCATTGTTTGTGGGAGTATAAATGTAATTATTGTCAGTATAGCTGATAATTGTAGCATAGTTTCTAGATGCTGTCATCTTCCCAGGGAGTAGCCAGGTGTTGCTCTATCGTAACAATGGGCATAGTAGCTGATTTATCATCTTTATCTTGCGGAACTGATATACCAGACAAGTCAACATCATCCTCATCTAACCATTCAGGATTAAAATAGAAGCATTGACGGTGTGAGAAATAATGGCAGTAAACTCTCTTTCCATCTCTTTACAACTACTCGCATTGTTCTAATCCTTTTTTGTTGAGGTGCAGGTGCTAATTTCTTATGCTCAAGAGGGCATTGTCATGCTTTTTGAACATGACTTGTGATGCAAAATAGATGTTACAGATTTTGCAAATCCGTTCAAGCAGCGATGATATTATTGTTATTCACTTTACTTTTCCATAATTCTCAAAATATCGTATTCCTACTCTACCAATACCATTTATCTTGACCGCAAATGACTCTTGAAGCTTGTCCTTGTTTCATACCTGCAACATGACCGCAAACATACCGCCCTAGTTATTTGAAGAGAGGTCAACTTTTGACTTCTCTTCAATTAACTAAATGTGCTGACATTCTGACCAGCCATCTGCAGTGTACAGACAGACACACATTAAATAAATCTTTAGTGTTGAAAGCCTAAAAGTGATATAACTATTTTAATTTGCACTCATTAAATTTGTTAAAATAATGTAATAACCAGTGAATTTTAAAGATTAAAATTGTAATAGATAAAACATTGTTGACGTCAACTTATCTACCCCCCCCCCCACCTTTTCCTCTTGTCAACAATTAACAATTGTCAAACATTTCCACCCCACCCTCATTTTGTTGACAAAATTACTGGACGACCCCTTATGATTTCATATGGTTTTGATAATATTACCCCATTTTCTCCTTTCAAATTTAAATTCGTGGGAGTGAATTTAGTTATTATTTCTCTCTCCACCCTCACCCCCACATAAACAAAGGTTCCGCACTGGGCAATTATTCACCTTCGGCCCGCTTTAGGTATAACACTGGTCCCGTAATCAAGTTTAACTCTTACTCTTACAATTATGGGAAGTCTACCTAGGGTACAGGGTTTCTTTCAGCTATATCTCCGCCCCCCACTCACCCCGGGGAAAGACAAGTATGTTTGATGATCCGTATAGTTCAGGCTTATCTTCTTGAAAGCTCACATTATTCGAATAGGGGCTGTCCATTAATTATGTCAACAAAATAGGGGGGAGGGGGGTCTGAAAAGTTTTGACAATAATATTGTTGACAAGGGGGGGGGGGGAAGGTCAAGAAAAGTTGACGTCAACAATGTCACTTTTTTAAATAAATTTAATTTCATAAGTTAAAAGTTTATTAAACTTTTTTTCTAAACCTTTTACTTTTATTCACTTTTTGTTGTAGTTGTAAACTAGTCTATTTTAAATATTGGTTTTTTTTTTTCCATTTTATTTTTATTTTTTTTGGGGGGGGGGGGGATCAAATGTTGACGTAATTTTATAGGGGGGGGGGGTCTCTGGAAGTTTGACAAGTTGTTGACAAGGGGGAGGGGGGAGGTAAAAATCGCCAAAAATTTGTTGACATAATTAATGGACAGCCCCTTATAAATATCGCAATGTTTCGAAAATTTGCTGATTATAAGCCGAAGAGTTACTTCCCGTTTGCATTTATCTGTATTTTTTGTTTAATTATTTTTTTGCAAACTCACAAGTTTAAAGACTTTAATAACGCTGTATTAAACTACATTTTCTTCGATTTTAAGTTCTATAATTTTTTTTATAAAGTTCTCTCCTAGTATAGAACGCGAGCAATCTTATTTTCAAATTATATTTCATAATAAGAGTATGGCTTTTAAAGTAAGGAATCGGAATGGTGTTAATTATAAATTGAATGATGGCTTCATGCTTTAAAAAATATAGTTATTGTTAGAATCCGTGTTTCTTTCAGCTATCTCTCCGGGAGGGTACTGCCCCCCCCACCCCGCGCCCCAGCCGGAGCACAATGTGTAATATGGCAATTGCATAGTAACGGGTGCCTATTAGTGGAATCTATGAAATATCGATAGGCTCGATATATTTGATGATCCGTATATTTAAGACTAATCAAGTTATAGTATATGAATAAAAAACGCGCTGACCGCTCCAGTCTTACTTCCCGTTCTTCGCATATTCACTATTTTTATTTATTTATTTTTTACAACTTCACAAGTTTAAAGTCTTTAATTATGACACTGTATTAAAATACATTTATTAAATACCTATAAAGGTCTACAATTTTAATAATAGTTAGTCAAGTATTAAACATGTGCAATCTGTTTTCAAATTATAGTTCATCGTAAAAGCATGACAAAAAAATTATGCATCATGCTCTTTTCTAATTTAGAATTTAAAGGGCGCAAAGCAGTAGTGCACATTTCATAAATTATTATTAAATCAAAAGTGCCTTTGTTTTCTTTAAATGTGCTACCTTTGTTACAAAGTTTCATGAATAACAGATTTGTTTTTATTATTTAAATATGCCTACTTAGCCTATATTTATTGTTATTAACTTCCCAACTGTTTTTCTCTTTTTAATGTCAGAATAACAAACAAAGTGCCCTATCCATCGGCATTGCACTTATTTTTAATATTATTTATTTTATTTTAAGATGAGAATAAAGTAGAAAAATAAGATTTTTTTGTTGTGAACTAGCATTTTGATTATCATGCCAATTCCATTTTTTTTGTACGTGTTAAAAAAAAAATCGTATTCCTCATATGTCAATTTTAAAAAAGTATAGCGAAGAGGCAATTTAAAAAAAGTTATAGTAGTTTGAAATTCCAAATAAAATTTCAATCTACTGAATATTGGGAAATTTATACTTTATTTGCATTCGAATTTCCTTTCGATTAAATCACACTCACACATTAATAAATATAATGTCTATTGTAAACAACTCATGTCTTCTTTAAATAGTTATGCCGTTCAGCTGCAATTTATAAAAATGACCAGTTTGAAAAACCCATAAAAATGTGTAGTGTAGACCTGATTACCCTGGGGCACGCCACAAACGGAGTGAATTCAGTTTATATAAGGCATAAGGCACTGTGCTAAATAATGCCTCCCACAAAACTTTAAAAATGTTCTTCCCTGTTCAAAAGGTATAAAAGAAACACCAAATTCAATTACCGGTATACTCAGAAATACACCTCTTGATTTTGAAAGAATCAAAAATTTTTTGGAAAGCAGACTCCCGAAACCCCTCCACCGATCAGGATTTATCGGCGGCATTAATTTCCGCCCTATTTCTCGATGAAAATGATCGCCGATTTCGGTATAGATTAATACACTGCCTAGTGGCGTAGCTACTATGTCGATTAAGGCTGCAATGAGCGGCCAAATATTTTTGCCATCCCCCCTTTCACGATTCAAACTCTGCAGTTGTCCAAAAATGCCACACCAACATATACAGACGTCACTAACAGGGGCGTATCTACAGTGTTTGTCATCAAGGGACAAGATTCATATTTACGCCCCCCCCCCCCCCCTTTCCAACTCTGAAACCCATTATTTTCAACCAATTAATTCCCTCAAAGCCAATTTTGCCCCCCTCCCGGGTAAGTCTGGCGCTCCGAGACGTATGTCCCATCTGGCACCCCTTAGCTACGCCACTAGCAAGGCCCCCCCCCCCCCGGGGGAAATTCTGAAAGAAACACCGCTAGGGTATGAATCTGCTACTGTCCACAACACCGTCGAACGCCTAAAATGGAAAGGTTCAAGTTTACTGTAACTTGTCTAAAACAGTTTAATAAAAAAATGATTTAATGTGGGAGGGGTGGCGTCATTTTTTTTCCGGTTTTGTCCAGGGCGCAACTTTTTCTACGCACAATTCTGATAAAGATTCTTGCTGCCTAGTTCAAACAGTTTAAATGTCAAATGTGATGCAAATATACATGATTGAGGGGTTGAAGCCAAAAATTAAAAAAAAATCGAATCTTATTTTCACGTTCTTGGATTTGCACAAATTTTTAAAATCAATTATTAAAAATAAATAATGACTGGGGGTGGGGGGTGTGGAGGGATTTAGATTTTTAAAAAAATAGACTACTGATTGGCAGCACTGCTGCGCAAACCGCAAACCTAACCGAGTCATGGCTACCACACCTTGGGAAATTTCCCAGGATCTTGGGAATTCATGACCCCCATTGGGATCTGGGGAATAATTTTGAAAATCAAGCAAAACCTTGGGAAATCTTAACAGTGGAAGATATTTTTTTAAATATCTGGAAAAAACGTAAACAATTTATGTGATAAAAATTAAAGTTAAAAATGAAGCAAAATTATTTTTAAAGTAACAAGGAAAATATTAATTGTTTTAATTCCTTTCTGCATAACGAATAGTTTTACTTTTTAAAACCACTCATAAAAAAAAAAAAAAAAAAAGAAATCTCCCGAAATTACAATTAATATTGTAAAGTATCAAAAAGTTAATAATTAAAGAAATACAATTAATTTTTTTATATATTTTTTTTGCGTTGAAGATTTACAAATTATATCCATGTGTTGAATGTTGATCAAATTACCCGTGTACACCATATGCATAGGACGGTTTCAGCAATAAATAAACTGATCATAAATGTTAAAATCTCAAAGGAAATCAATATAGCCTGTTAATATTATTTTTAAAAAAATTTAAAATGGGGGGGGGGGGGGGTTTGCGGTAGGCTCCGAAACTTTATCATTAGGGTATTAGACATTAACAACCATAGGAAAAAATTACGAGCCAAAGAGTGAACGTGAGGTATGGACTCATCAGAACTGATAAAATCAAAGCAATAAGTTAAATGGTAAAATCAAAATTTTAACTTAGAATGGCTTAAAGATCCTGAATTCAAGAACTGGCTACAGCAGGTCATAGACAATACGGATTCTAGCTTTTGCTAATGTTGCAAATTCATAATGTAAAATGCAAATAGGTCCTGAGGTCATTAAAGAATCATACACACTCGTGAAACATAAACATAATTTTGAAATTGCAAAGTCTACACATAGCATAAGTCAGTTTATTCAAATTCAAATAAAAAAACCCATAGAAGATGAAGAAACAGCGACGGACTAAATCAAAAGAATTTTTTAAATATTGTTTTATTTCATGAAGCACTTGACAGTTTTACAACATTCCTCCGCATGTGAAGAAATAATCTTCTGACAGATTAATTGCCTTAAAACAAAAATAACTAATTCTTTAAAAACAAACTCAGTTTGAGATAGAATCCTTGCAAAACAGCATCCAAATAGATGAACCATGACTTGCAGGCCTACTAACTGTATCCCAAAGGAAACTTTAATAAGACGTGTTAGAGATGGCTATGGGTCAGTTCACAAAAGATATAAGAAAAGGGTTAGTACTCTAAAAGAAATAAATGAAACTCCCCCCCCCCCCCTGTCCGCAGAGATTGAAGAAGAAGAAGAATTTAGTTCATTGTAAATCTTTATAATATCAGAAGAAAAATTATTGAAATGCATAAATAAAGAGTTTAGAAAACTTTTAGTAGCCTAACTCTAGTTACTAGTGTGTATTGATATTTTGCATCTTAAATTTATAAAAAAAATTCCCAAAAAGAAATTGTTTATTTCTTTTACGCGATAATTTTTTAAAAATACCCTTTTAAATAAATTTCAGTCAATTTCTGTACCATGTATTTCAGAGACATCAATTCAAGCTATAATTGCATTAATTACATAGAAAAAACCTTTAAAAAATCTTGGGAAATTAATTGACAAAATCTTGGGAAATTTTTAAAAAGTGAGCGGCAGCCCTGCTCTCGTTCAAAGTTCAAACTCTCGTTAGTCTCGTCATGAGTAGTTCATATTGAAAGATGCTGCCATTGCAAAACATTTATTGAAATTAAGAGCTTTCTCCCCCAACTGCCCGACCTGCTACGATGAATAAAAGTTAATGAGCATCAAGAAAATTATTGGTTTTCGTGAGTATTACCAATAATTAAATCAAAGGAATTTTGAAATAATTTTTCCGATGAATAACTGTGCAGTATGCTGGCGGAGCCCAGCGCCTTGCAACATTTGTTGATTGTCGGCAACATGAACCCTTGCCGCCTTGCTTTGTCCCTTGTAGTTTGCAGGCTTGTTTTATGGGAACACTATACTCCTTAGTCACTTAAGTCCATAACTAATGAATCCGGCTCTGCAGATATGTTTGGATTGTGGATTGATAAAAAGACCATGGACTTGGACAATATTAAATGGCTTAAAAGTTATAAGACTAAGTTAAGTAAGGACACACAGTAAGTAGGGTAAACCGTAAGTATTAGAATTTTACATTAACATAACAATTATTTTAAAATGTATATTTTAATACCTTATTAAATTAAAAAGATACTAACTTTAATTAGGCATGTAAGTGGGGTTGTAATTGTAGTAATAGTAACTAATGGTAATAAAAGTTCAGTAAGTGAAAAATATTAAATTAAGCTTAGGCCTAGGCGTAAATACTAAATAGTAATTAATAGGCTATAACTATAAGATATTAATAACTGTTGTTTATAATTATAAATGATATTGATATGTAGGCCTAATTTTAGTAATATTCTCCCAAATGAGTTGTCATTAATAAGAGAATAACAACTAATTCAACTAATATTTTTGAGATTACTGTCATCATAAAACTATTAATTTTTGATTCAATAATGTACATCGGTAAACTGACTAAGTGCCGGTGTTACAAACAATTTTTAACATAAAATTTAAAAGCTATTTGCCTTGCTCACTACATAAACTTTTCAAGTTTGGTTATTATCTTTTTTAAATTTTTCATTTTAAACTTCTTATAATTATTCCGATGTTTACGGATTTAACAATAACGAATCACTTTATAATTGACAGGGATAATACCCATTTCCGGCTTCTCGATCAAAATAAAAAAAAATTTTTTTTCGTACCCCCCCTTTTTGGGGGGATGCATAACTTTTAAGAGACATGGTTAAGATAATAACTTATATAACAAAAATACTAGTACAATGAATGCTGAATAGGTATCTCTAATCATTTTTAGGTGTCATAGCTAATAAAAAAGTATTTATGTGATATATGCTTACCCGGTGACAATAATAATCCTGATCGTGACACAAAAAACACATCGTTGCATAGAATTCATAGTAATCACCGGAGGACAATAACTGACACGTCACCGATGAAAAAAGCAATTATTGAGGTCAAAAATGACAGAACGCATTTTTCCATAAATACTGTGTAGCCGTAAGCCAAAATTGTAGAACAAGTATTTTTGACATTTTGGGACATGCGCAGAACTATGCGTCGATGGACTTTGAAGTACCTACTATAGTAGGTACTTTGGTAAATATATATTTTTTTATGACCCAAAGACATAATTGAATGGGGCTTATTTTTAACTAAATTTAGACACTAAAATCACATTTTTGGCTAATTAAGATAGATCGTACCTCATTTCATTAGGTTAGGTTTAGGGTTCAAGTTAGGTTTAGGTAGGGTTGCCAGATACGTGGGACATGCAATCACATATGCATAAAAGTGTTCACATACATGTAAGATTCTTCAAATTGTACTTTGTAAGAATAATGCCCTTTACAGAGTCGAGTAAGATTCTATTCCTTTCCTTTGTCTATTAAGTAGGCACCCCAATACTCGCTTCGCGAGCGGTAGGAAGACGCGGGCTACTCGCCGCCTATCGCTGTGATCAGTTGGCTGTGGCTGTTTTCGGTAGTTGTTGGGACTTAGCGTTGTTTTGCGTCATTTCTTAAAATAGACGAACCTCCTTATTTTAATTTGAATACGCGGTGCATGACGGTTACGAGGATATAAATAAAGTGGAAATCCGACTACTCTGAGCCGATCTGTTGGAAAGTGAAAGTGGGGTAAGTGATTTCGCTGTGTTTTTTTACTTTTTTAAACTCTGGGTAAGACTTGGAAACTACTTAATATCCTAGTTCATATATATTAAAAAATGAATCACTCATTCAAAACAATACAGATTATTGCAGGAATTAAGGATTGGTCCCGAAAAATGACACAAATTTTGAAACAGCCGGTGGCGGCCATTTTTTTTCCACTCGAGTTACCGGAAGAGGTTAATCTCTAATGTAAACAGTGGTTATTATTATTATTATTAGAAACGTTTTTCAAACAGTTTAATAAATATTTTCTGTATTTTAATAAAGTAGTTTGATTATAAAAAAATAAATGTACACTTTTAATAAAGGATTTCAATAATAATTTGACTAAAGGCCTTAGATAGTCCATACATGAGTCATGAGTAGGCTTTGGCTTTGCTTCAAAAATATTAAATGATACTGATTCTGATAGTAGTATTATTATTATAGTATAGAAAGATTAGAGTGAGGTGACATGAAAAGAAATTAAGATAGCCTCTAGTTATTAACAAATATAATGTACATCAACTAAAGAAAATTGTGTAGCCTGTTAAAAATATTGATTTTTTTTAATGTGTTCAGAATATCTTCTTTTATTTGTTTAGTGTTTGTCAATAGGATTCCACACATGATGAGGACATGCTCTGCCAACCTGGAGGAGATCAACACACAACCTAATTTTATTTTGACAATGGTGGAAGATGTTTTTAATCTACCAATTAATGAGGATGAAGAGTAGCTAGAGCTCCAAAGCCGCGAACCATATCCTGAATGTTTAAAATGTACATCAATGACGACAACTTACATGACACTGAATTTTGTATAGCATGATTTAAATTGACTTTTTTAATATATGAATATTCTATTACATTTAAATTGTCACTATTTATTTGTACTGAAAATTTCATTGCAGTAGCTTTATTAGTTTAAAAGTTATCTATTTAATTGTAAAAAATGTCTCGGCCGCGGGCGCTTTTCATGAAATATTTTTTCTAACATTGCATAAATTTTTCTGCTCTGCCTTATATTTATTTTAAATTTACTTTGCTTTTAGATGGACAATATCTGTTTGTATAGAAAATTTCATTGCAGTAGCTTTATTAGTTTAAAAGATATCTATTTAAGTGTAAAAAGTGTCTCGGCCGCTGGCGCTTTTCATGAAATATTTTTTATAACGTTACATACATTTTTCTGATCTGCATTTTATTTATTTTAAATTTACCTTACTTTTAGATGGACAATATCTGTTTGTATTGAAAATTTAATAGCAGTAGCTTTATTAGTTTAGTAATTATGTTATTTCTTGAAAAATTAAATTTTTCGCCAATTGTCGTTATCCACGACATATGCTCATAAAGTCATATTTAATAAAATATAATAAGTTAATTCACAATTCATGTGTTTTATTTTGTTAAACATTGTATTGTAAATGTCTCCTGCAAATTTGATAGCTCTAACTTCAATAGCCAAAAAGATACAAGCAAAATAGTACCAAAAGAGTAATAATGCGATCACAGTTTTAATAATTAAATACAAAGCCAAATAGTGGGGGAAAATAAATCACTAAAAAATTCATAACTTTTCTCCTATAAAAGATAGAAAGATTATCTTGGTGTCATTGGAAAGCTTAAAGCCAGCTCTTTCCAATGATATGCTCTTTGTCTGTGTCAGATGTATTTGAAAATTTGAGTTGGAGTGCCTATATTAAGCATTAATCAAGGAGAACACTCTATCCACAGAAGAAAAATTCACACATTTTAAGTAACTCTGAAAAGCAACATTCATTTGGGCAACTTTGGAAAAATAAACTCCACTGTTCATGCAAGAGTCTTTAAAAAAACTGTTCATTTTTGTCTTGTACAAATGATTTAAGATTGCAGTATTGGTCAAACAATTGCACATCATCTACAATAATACCCTTCTCTTTCAGATACAATATGCATGCCAAAAGGTCATCAAATTACAGTCTTTGATTTTATCTAAGTACATCCAATTAAAGCATTGAAATTCGTCCAAAGGTTTCAACCACTTCTCTAAGTAACTAATGCATGCTTCATACACCAACTTAACATCTGCCATAAAAGTATTATACTCTTCTTCTCGACCACTTTCCCCAAGTCTTCTCAGCATCTCCCTGACTTTCAGTGAAAGAAATGTCTCCTTCAATCTGTTTTTCAAGAAGGTTGTGTGAAGAAGGCTCATAACCTCTAATACTTATGTTTCTTCTCTTTCAATGTTACATAAAAATATAAAATGTAAGAAAAGCCGGACATTTTACAAGATTTTAGCTTTGCCTGTCGGACGGAGGACAATGAGCTATGTCCTCCTTTTGCCGGACATCTGGCAAGCCTAGGTTTAGGGATATATTTAAGAATTTCTGGTTAGGTTTAGGGTCATTTTTTTTCATTATTTTTTGACGTTTTATTCTTAATTTTACCGGTCACAGCAATAAAGCTGGCGGCCATGGTAAAAAAATGCGATACGATCTATCCGAATTTACCACATTTTTAGCTATGGGTTGTTCCTACAAGGTGACTTTCCCATGGTCACGTGACGTAAACAACTCTATCACTGAGTGTTTAGCCTCAAATCGGTATTATTCAGAATAGTATTCTACCATCATTATGATAAGTTTCTTTTCCCATAAAACGCATGTAAAATGGCAGCATTTTAAACAAGATGTAGGTAGAAAAGTAAATACTGACAACTGCTTCCTGCCTTTTGTAAACGCAGGGATTTTAACTTCTGCATACATTGGTCCAACACTCTCTTGGATATCAAATCCCCGGTCTGCCAAAAATGATATCCCCAGGCAAAAGATTATCTAAAAATTTAGAATTTTCAGTCACATATTTGTCACTGGTTCTACCTCCCCATCCTTTAGAAATAAAAGAAATGTATCCTTGTGGTGTTATACCTATAAGGTATTTGATGGTGTGATGATGTTTATAGCTGGAAAAAGTCTGAGCACGTGCGAGGAGACTTCATGGTTTTTCTATGAAAATTTTTCTCTGAAAATTTCAAAGCAGTCAATAATTGCTGCTACCTTATTACAAAAGGCCTGAATAAAATCCCTTGGCATGTTTTTTTGTAAACACTATCAGGCCAGTGGACAAGTGGTGACATGCATACAAACATGTCTAATAATTTTAAAAATATTCTTGAAGCAGCTGAATCTGAAATTCCAAATATATCTCCAACAGCATGTAGTGGCATATTTAAGTGGAATCTCATGAGGGTTAATACGAGTTGTTGAAAACTGGAGAGTGTATGCCTTGAACCACTTGGAATTTTAGGTGAGAGATAATTGAACAAGGCTATCAAAATATTGTAGTTGGGAAGCCCAGTGTAATATCTCACCTTCTCTTCATTTTCTTTAAAAAAGGCCTCACTAAAGGAAGATAAATTCAATTTTTCTTTCCAAGAATTAATTTCTTCTCTGAGAGAATATATTTCTTTATCTTGGCTAGAGATAAATGTTGATATGTCATTTTCGGTTTGAAAACCTATATTTTAAAACTGAATTTCGTTGTTGTTATTATCATTAGATCGCTCGATGATAGCCTGTGTCTGCACCATTGTGTTTTCTATTATTCCAGTCACAGTGGGTATAGCTGAGGTGGATGCTTTTGCCTGCTTGCGATTGCGAATTCTTTTAAATCTGTCCAAGCTGCTACCTTTTAAAGCATAGCCCATGTGTTGAGTTGGTGCCCAGTCATGATTCTGCTCTTGATAAATGGGTGCAGGTTTCCCTAAAAATAAAATGAAAGTAAATATACAATTTTGTCCTAATTTCATATTGTAAAAAAATTAAAATAATAATTTGTAAACTGATTTATCTATAAAAGTATGGCCCAATGTATCACCTTTAATATGATTAAAAAGTTATGTCTGTTTTTTTGATTTTTTTACTTATTGTGAAACTATCTCATTTTTTCCCAATTTCATGTTATAAAAAATATAGCAGTAATTTGTAAACTGATTTATATATATAAGTAAGGTCCTATGTATGGCCTTTAATATGATACCTATTAGTTCACATTTGATACTGAAATAAAAAAGTTGTACAGCATGCTCCAAGCGCTCAACTACACAATGGTTTACTTTTGCCCTGTCCGACATTGTGCTTTTGATGGATTTAAAAGTGTGTTTTTTAACGTCTATCTCTTGCAAACCATATGCACAGGAATATACTTTAATTATATCGAGGAGTGACTGGTATATGTGTTCAACATAATCTTCCACGCATCCACCCGGCAAGTGTCCTATATGCATGGTTAATGCATGGGATTTTGTGTCAATGTGCACCTCATTAATGTGCGCTCCATTCAGTGACGTGGCATCCCAAGCAAGAGTGATAGGGCTTGAATTGTGCAAAAAGTAGCCAACCTGAACATCAGCCAAAATACCTATTTTGTATGCCATTTGCGCAACAACAGTTTTCTCTGGCTTTGAGCCTATCTTTTGTCCAAAAAGCTCTTTTCCAATAAAACTTATAAGAGGTGTTCATGATTGGATGGCAACATGATAAAGTAAGCATTGATAAATGCATTTTCTCATGTGGAAATTATATGACTTTCCATCTGCTTTGACTTCCACTGCACCAGGCTCATTATTTTCATCTATTAGGGTATCCTGAAATTCCTGGAAAGATTTAGATCTGTATTCCAAATCTTTTAATTTTTTTTTTTAACGTATTGTTTTCTGTGTATAGAGAGCAGCTGTAGCATCTTGAACCTCTTTTTTGATAGAGACTTGTAGTGATGTATATATTAATTTCATTTGTTGAAAAGCCTGATCTCTGTCATCCGCCACTTTTTTTGAATTAGCTGCTATACTTTTATATTCTGCAATCAGTAAATGCAGAGCTGCATTTTGTTTCTTTAAATTATTAATTGTCATTTCTGCCTCACTAAGAGAATCTTTCATACGTTGCAAAAGCTGTTTGCGGATGTTTGCAAATTTAAATTTTGCTTTCCAGGAAGCAATGGCAGTGGCTGACCTATTAAGACTGTGTTGCACCTTACTATGATATGGTCTTGATTTATAAACTGCATTTCTTATAATACTTATTGACAGTTTCTTGCAAGTGTTTATTATTCAGGCTCAGTGTTGCATTAGTTTTTTGTAAAAAATTAAATTTTTTTGCAGTCTGTCTTAAGTCTCTTGGGCGACGGAGATTTATAAGATTCAGTTGAAGATGTTGCCTGCTGGATGCTTGCAGTCTCTGTAATTATTTTAACAACTGAACTACTTTCAGCTGCGTTTAATATATATGGAACTTGAAAAAATTCTAGACAGAAAAAGAAATGACTGCCACTCCTTGGTCATATGCTTTTTCTTATTTTCCAGCTGTTGCAAAAGACGCCTGAGAGTTGCTTTCATGGCTGGTCTGTTATATGATTTGGTGGATCCATGTAACTTTAAAATGTTGTACTAACAATATCTAAGTCGTTTTTAAATTTGTAGATTAAAAAAGCCACATGTCCTTTTTTTTTAAAATTTGACGTGTTGGTTCCTACAGAAAAAGTTTCTAAGTGCAAAAGGAAGTCCCCAGTTGTTTTGATTTGATGCTCTTTTTGGTGCAATGATGTCTGCCATTTATTACAGATAACTGCTTTGACAATTGAAGATAAATTAGAAAAAATATTGGCATAAATAAGGCCTATAAGTTTATCAGAACCTCCAGCTGACTGACTGATTCTGAAATTACACTAAATCAGAATGAACATAAAAATTTTGAGCTTGTTCAAGCAATCAGCAACAATCATTTGTACCACATTTACAGTATTACATTTTACATGCTTAATAAAAGAATTATATGTAAGCTCGTGTGGTAGAACTCACTGAACAAACTCAGGAAGGCGAGATGGGTAGCGTTGTTTATTTATACAAGAATAAAACCGAAAACAAAAAACCCAACCAGCCAATTAGTGCGGCTAGTGCTGCAACTTATACTTTGAAATGCAACACTGTTGTCTCGACAGTCTTGACATTTCACTAGCACTGCAAACAGTCAACTGGACAACTCATTTAAAAAACGGGGAGTCCACTCTAAACAAAAAGGAAGGCCAGCAAAACAAAAACATACATTCACACTGACGAAACAGACTTAAAAAGGCCAATGGCTTACAGGCACCCCCACAAAAATGTAAGCAGTCTCTGCTTAAAAACAACATAATGTAAACAGCAAAGAAAACTAAGAAAATATTTTTCCAAAAGTCCAATAACTATTATACTGAAATAAACCTCAACTAACAAAAAGATGCAATGTACTAGTTTCGGTTACAAAAACAATTTAAAGGTTTAACTTTTGTACAGGTTTAAACCTCCTTCCAGATCTCCTAACCAAGTTCAGCTGATCACGGGCCCCATGGGCAATGTTTGGTACTGTACGAGTAATGTTAGGTTGTGGGATAGCCACACCAGGCTCAGTGAGATTAACAGCCGTACCAGGCTCACTGAAACCAACAGCTGTACCAGGCTCAGTGAAACTACCAAACCATCCAACACAAACAGCCTCCTCTGGATCAGAAAGGGGCCTGTCTTGTGCCTTACTAAATATCGGAACACTGTTCCCCATTTGTTGGCCTGTGAACTTTCTTAGTTCAGCAGCAGTCGCATGAATAGGTATACTGGACATATTCTTCTGAATGACATAGGGTCCACCTTCAGCATCGGGTAGGCAGATGACCTCGTAGATGACGTCCTGAAACCTGTCCTGGATCTTATTTCTCCCAGGTGGGTGGCTACGCATTAAAACTTTGTCCCCGACTGCAATTTTGGTTGAAATATGGCCCTGCTCTCTTGCCTCTGCATTCCGTTGGATGGCTAAAGTTGCTTGCTGTCTGAGGTCTGCAAGCTTCTGCAGGTGTCTGAACAGATAAAGGTCTTAAATCCACTAGGGTCACTAGTACCCTGTTTGAATCTACGTTTAGAAATAGACATAATGCATTTAACTGCACGTCCATTCCCATGAAAGATTTCAGAAGATGATACACCTTGCTCTGCATCTATTTCTAAGAGAGCCTTCCTTGCAGCATTAGCAAAACCATCAAGGGGGTGAACATTGCAATTCAATTCTAGAATGTTACTGTCAAACAGTTGCTCTAATTGTTGAACAACGCTATGGTTGACAGGTACCCTATCGGTTACTGTATTTTTTATTTTATTTATGAGACCCTGACAAAATAAAGCTGTCTGGGCTTCAGGGACTCAAGGGTATTTTGCATAGAGGTAGGTGACATCCCTCAATGATTCCCTAATGTGTTCACTGTAATCTACAGCCCTGCCACCAGCTAACTGTCTGTCTACTATAAGTTGTTTTGTAGGTGCAGTGGATATATGTATTTCATTGATGTGATAGCCATCAATGCTGGTAGGGTCCCACGATAATGTAACATTATCACAGGATGATAAGGCCTCGCCCACTTGTAAGTTGGCCAAAATTCCCAACTCACAAGACATTTGAGCCACTCTTGTCTGACTAGGTACTGACATCAGTGTTTGTTCAGTCATTTGCTGAATGGAAAATTGAAGTAAATCTCCAACAGCACAGAACATTATATACCGTAACAGTGATTTGTACATCACCATTCTTGTGGCCATATCATAAGTCTTACCATCTTTTGTTTGTATTGTGTTTGCATTATCAGCATTATCTTCCAATAATGTACATGTTAAATTGTCAATTATTTGATTTGTCTAATTTCTTTTTGTTGTCTGTGTATGTGAGCCTCATGAGTCTTAATAAGCATTTTATGCTTCTTCCTTAAACATTCTAAATATTTGTGGGATCTTTTAAGACTACTAATTATGACTTTAAGCATCCCTTGCTTCTTCTGTAAAAATTGGCGATTTAAAATTGAATTTTTCTTCACTATTTCTCTATTTCTTAGTTCTTTTATTTGGAGACTACTAGTTGGTCTTTTTACTTTCAGATTAACTTTCTTTGCTTTAAGCTGCCTTTTAATTACTGCTTTTTTGACTTTTTATTATTTTATTTTTTTCTGTTAGTTTCTCATTAACCTTTCTCTTTAAAGAGCAAGTAAAGCAATCATTTCGTAAAGTTAAAAGGTCACTGGGGGATGGACCTGGGTCACTGGTGGATGGACCTGGATCACTTGTGGATGGATCTGATCCAGGTTCTGAATCCCTAACATTTTGAATCTGTTCACCTAAGTTAGATTTTGGAACACTAAAAATAGAAAAATTTTCTGACAAAGTTTCACTATTTCATTCGAATGCACTGATTTGTGTTTAATTAAATGTGCATACTTATCATGATACACATTTCTTATTTTTAATGATAACTTATGAATATCATTTTTATTGACCTCCATAACATTAGAATTTGGTAGCTTTTTCATTTCTAAAAGAATTGCCTTAGCAGTGTAATGTTGTGAAAACTTTTTTTATTTGCATTGTAACATCATCTTTATTCCAGATGTAGATGTTACGTATATTCTTGGAGATTTAATAATTTACGTCTGTCTTCTAATCAGTCAATCATCCTCATCTCTTCAATAACACGAGACATAAGTTAGGCATCACTACAATATTTATTTCTATCACTTTGATGTATTTCACAATAATAATATATTGGATAAAGATAATATGTTGTCCTTCACATAATCAAAAATCATATGATTTACACACGATGTTATAGGATGAACAAATAGAATAATTGCGAGAGCAAAACATATCAGAAATCCACACTTGACAATACATTTGCTATTCCCCCTGCTTCCTGTTTTTATTACTTTTCAAAAACAAAAATAAACAAAGTTATTATATAAATATATGATCTGTTACATGCATTAACCCTGTTAATGATGTAGCCATTGGTAAAAACAAGGTCATTGCCAAGATTGGCGTAAGTGCTTAAAAGATCAGTTAGATCACTAACAGTCTTTTTGATTGCTTCTGCCATTCTGGAATTTCATTTTTAAAAATCAATTAAATTTAAAGAATTATAATTATAGCAACAATAAAAAATGAAATTCTCTCCTTTTAGAAAATGGATGAATAACATGTCAGGCACTGTCACATGTCATACAGCCTACAGATTATTTAAAATTATTAAGTTTAATAAAACAATTAGAGTCATTGAATTCATTCAACTAAGTTTTTGAATGAGCTATTAAAAAAAGTCCATGCCATCTGCCTCTGTCAATGGTTAATTACTTTAACTATAATTGTCAATACCAGGTTACTTTTGCACAAGCTATTTTACAGGCGAAATTTAGTAAGAATAGAAACTTCACCTAAGCTTTATACTAATAATGATACAGTTATGAGTTATAACCAACTAGACTATGTTAATTGTGTGTTGCAAGTAATGGCTAGTAATGCACACTATAATATACATAAGTAAAGCCACAGTTGCCCCTGGCAACGGTTGCACACTACACTACTTGATCAGTATCACTTCTTGCCTGGCAATGGTTTGACACTACACTACTTGATCGTCACCTCGTGACTTCTTCACTTCATTACTCGGCTATCACATGACCCATATATATTCAGTATGTTTATTCAATGTTATTTATTAAGTTTTTACTGTTATTTCTAGTTGCAACTCTTAATATATGTGTTGAAATGTTAAAACAAAAACAAAAGTGACCTGAAACTAATCTGCGTCTTCCGCCATTAAAAAGGAGGCGTGGTCATATCCTAATCGAAATTGGGCTAATCGACCTAGTGACAATACAGGTCACGGGGACAAGCATAACTAATGTATGACATGAACTACCTCAATGAGAATTGGCACAAAGATATTTCAATATCTAATGCTTTTCACAATTTAATATGAAAGACCAGCTCTTTTTATTTCACAAAAAACGAAACAAGAAATTAGATTTATATTAAATTTAACCAAATATTTTTATTGATGCTTAACTTTTCAAACTAAAACTAAAAGCTAGTTCACAAAATAAATTTCTATAAAATTATATTACAATATTGATTAAATTTAGCAAAAATAAAACAATAGTTATTACATCTGAGACATATCAAGATTTTGAGAATGTAAATAAAACATTTATTAAATCAGAAATATTGGAGAACATAAATTAAACAAGTTATTTTATCAGAAACCTTGAAGAACGTAAATAAAACAGTTATTATATCAGAAGTATTGGAGAATGTAAATTATACAAGTTATTACCGGTTGTAACAATCTTCATTATTGGGAATGATGATTGTACTTGAGAAACTGGATGCATCTGGTTAGCTTACTTATTTAATTAATTACCACGATTTAAGTTCCTTCACTAATAGAAGACAGGTGAGATTTTTGTCATCACTATCTTTATTCACAACTTGACATAATCCACAATAATCATTAATCTCCGATATTGAAGAACAATAAAGATATACATTGTCTTATTCCTTCACATTTGGAAATAATACACAATTCTACACGATGTCTTAAGATATAAAAATTGTACCACGGCTAGAGCCTTTTTTGATGTACATACTCCATCTTCTTTTTTCTCGCATCCCCTAATTCATTCTACTTCCTGTTTTCTCTTTTCTTTTTATTTATTACCCAACAAAACAATAATTTTCCGAAACAAATTATTACATAAAAGTATGATCTGTTACACCGGTATATCAGAAACATTGAAGAATGTAAATAAAACAGTTATTATATCAGAAACATTGAAGAACTTAAATAAAACAGTTAATATATCAGACATCTTAGAGATTGTAAATAAAAAAAAAAAAGTATCATATTAATTTCAAACTGGATAATTATCTGTGATGATCTTTAAGAAGGTCACAAACATATCCTGATCACGGAAGTTGTTTCGGAACACAAATTCGCGTAGATACGACTGGAACAATTCACAGGATGAAAACTAAGAAAATATTTTTCCAAAAGTCCAATAACTATTATACTGAAATAATATGCCGCCCAGCCATTAGACATTATATGTGTACCTTGGAGAATATATTGTTGAATCAACGGCTCCAGTGTGGCAGTTGTGCGGTCGGGAACCTCGACGAGAAAACTTTTGCCCGTGCCGCGTTCAATGCTGCCAAACACCAAGTGGCCATCTCGATATTGATGATATTTGCGAGGAAAATACTTGTATTCATCAATCTCCACCACTATTGGTTGTCCATTATTGTCAATGCGTCCAATAGGCTCTGGATTATTTTCCAGCCACATGACACACTCTTCTCGCATAAAGTTGCACCAATCTACAATTGTGTTCGTTGTTGTAACTGCTGTCTCGGGCCGTTATAAATGAAGAATTTAATCTCTTATCTTTTGTCTATGGCTCGTTCTAAAAACAGTTTATAATAAAGGACGAATAATACGACACACAAAGCCAGAGCTAATTACAATTAATACGTTTTTAATGTATGAATTTCAATTTAATTACAACAGCAAAAGAATGTGATTAAAAATCATTAACTTACAGTTTGCAGCTACCGGTACTGTGTATAAAAATACAATGAGCACAAAATTGTACAATGAGGAAATAGAAAGATCTACACACAACAAAGTATTAAATAATGACACACAGCACATCTCGTGATTAAGGAAAGGAAAATCTCTTCTCTTTTTTTACACGTTCATTCGTTCAACCTTTTATAATCTACTTCAAAAGATCATTCTAGAAAATAATACGCTGTCTCACTGCTTCCAGTATTCTCGAGATCATTCTACACCGTTCGACAGAAACGGGCAATAGTAAGCTAAAATGTCAACAAAGTGATATTTTTCTAGCCACCCCCAAAACAGACTTGACTGAAAAGAGGTCATGCATGTGGAATGCGGGCCAAGCGTGTATCAAAACACGTCATCCTTCATAACAATGTGTATTTAAGCGACATGGTATACCACAAGTACTACACAGAAGACTGTTTTTTAGCAAAGCACGTGTATCCAACCACCTTATACAAGCATCTGTGTCAATCAGTTCGGGTAGTAATGAATCCATATTATAAGTTTCATGTCTAGCACGCATGAAGATGATTGTGTGAGCAGCCATGATGTATTCTGTTATGAATTGTCTCAAAAGTCAACTATATCGTCTCAACTGATCAAACCTTTCTCGAGCTGCAGGTGTTTTCTTCTTGGCAGCCTTCCATTCGTGCTTTCGCCCTTCTCTCCACCAGGGTCTGCAGAATTTTGTTCAAATACGGTCTGAAGTTTTGGTTTCCATTTGTTCTCCGAATTGCTCGCTTTGCTGCTTCGGGAAACGTGCCTATGACGCTATGAGGATCTCGTACTCCACATTTAGGTCTTCTGGTAGTATGGGTCTCGGCCAACTTGGCTTTCACATCTGTCTCGTACTAATCAGATTACAGGGCATATTGTAAATGTTTGTGACGTCAAAGAACTGTTTGTTCTTAAAGACTCTGATGGTGAGGGAGTCAGTGCCTTTGCACGACTGCACATCAAGCAGTTTCATCGCTAAGGAATGTTTGAATGCCGTGACCAGCCCTCTGCATTGCTTGCACTTGCAGTGTGTAACAGGGAGTAACAATTAATGTGAAACTGCTTACCTTTCAACAGCGTTTCTTGGAAGTGTGTTACGTCCACGTCCCACTCGTGGAGTAGCTTTGTAATCTCCCCGCCCTTTTGACTGATGTCACAGACATTCAGTTGTATAATCCAGAGGTATGTGGTGGGGGCGACCCTTGGCGCCACGCATGCCACGTTCAGTAGCTATATCCTCCGCCAACCTGTCCCCCGACATTTGCCAAAGAAGATTTTGGATGTCCAACCCAGGGGCGGTAGTTTTTGTCCCCGCTAGCCCAACCCCGGACACTAGCGAAAAAGGCAATGACTGAGTTGCCAGCTCCATCTTTTTAAGTCTGATTGTACTAGCCATTGAGTTCTGTAAGCTTGGGAAGAGCGCCCCCCACCCCCCCTTCTTAGCTTTGCGTCACCAGTCCCCTTTCCCAAGGGGTCATTTGATCTGACATTGGGCATTGAGAGGGTTTTTTTTTAGCTTCAGGTGGTCGATTCCACCTTACTAGTCTGTCACGCCACATAGAAGCAAAACACGTATGATTGCCGTCAGGTCACCCTGGCGGCGCTATGTTTTCACAGACAGGGGATTCCTCACGACTTCCTTCCACTTAGACCTAATGCTTTTCTTTTCCATGCTTGGATTCCCAGTTGTTGTAGATCTTTTTCCACATCCATCCATCTAAGCCTAGGTCTGCCTTTGAGCCGTTTTCCTCTGGGGTTTTGATGATGCACCCTCTTCTCTCCTCTGTATTTTGGCATTCTCTCTAAGTGTCCTGCCCAGCTCAGCCTGCCCTTTTTTATTTCTGCTACTATCGTGGGATCCTGATATAGATTATACAATTCTCGTTGGTTCGTATTCTCCATTCATTTTCATCCTTTGTTGGTCCAAATATTCTGAGAACTTTCCTCTCCCATGTGTTTAATAGGTTTTCTGCGGTTTTTGTTAGGGTCCAAGTTTCACTTGCATATGTTACAACTGGTTTCTATAAAGTTTTATAAAGTTTTCTTTGTTTCTCTTGTAATGTTTTTAATTTTGAATATTTTCTGACAACTGAAGTGTGCCCTGTTTCCGGCTAATATTTTTTCTTTTATTTCTGTACGTAATTCGTTTCTTTCATTTAAGATCTTAGGTATTTCAATTAGTTTACTTTTTCAAAAGTCTGGTTTCTAATTTTAATGGCTTCATCTGTCTGTTCTTCTATTATAGTCATGTATTTTGTTTTTTGGTTGTTAACTTCCAGCTCTGCTTGTAGTGATGCGTCTTCTAATTCAGTAAAGGATTTTGATATGTATATAATACTTTTCCCTAGCAGTGCCATGTCATCAGTATATGCAAGATTTTGAAGGAATAGATTTTTACGCCCCCAATTCTAAAACTAATTATTAAAGCCCGCTTTGGTGCCCCCGCTAAACTAGTGCCCGGGGATGCATTCCCCCTCTGCCACCCCTTAGCTACGCCACCGGCCACAGCCCACTGGCATTGCCCCCCATCCACCATGTTTTTTAAAAATTGTATCTATTTTTTAAGCTTATTTTTTATAGGCCCCATAATTTATATGTTAGCAAAAGGGCTTTTAAAGATGTTCATTTCTGAATGACATCGCGAGCGACGCCGTGTATATTGGCTAGTTTTTAGGAAAAATTAAAATTATGAGGACATTACTCTTCAGTACTGATTTTTTAATATGGATAATCAAGCGTATGTGTACTAAGTTTGATCTCATTCCAATCACCCTTGAACATACAGGAGCATTTGTTTGGAATTATATTGAATGAATGTGTAGACAAAAAAGCCTAATTAACGCTAGAAAATCCACAAGACGATACAGCAGGGGAAGAAAAAAAAAACGGCACCAAGGCTTTCAGAAAACACGGATGAAGATTCACACAGACTGGGCAAGGAAGCAGCATGAAGACTTTCAGATGACAGAGAGAGATGTGGTAGAGTCAAATTAGGCATGACAGTAGCATTAGGGCTTTCAGAAGACAGAGAGGGAGGTGGTATAGTCAAATTGGGCATGACATCAGCATCAGGGCTTTCAGAGGACAGAGAGGAAGCGGGCTCAGGTAATTCTGACATCAATGACAGCTACATGACGGTCAGATTTAATGAGGGAGAAAACTCTGTTGAGATGACGTAAGGCAGTTTGAAAGGCGTGCTCCCCAAATAAAGGAAAGAAAGATTCGATGTCCTTAGTTATTTCGCTTGTAAGATGGTAACGGGACTCAGGAGTGCTGGCATTTCTCGTAGGAATGACTTCATGTGTGACGCTGTGATCATTGGAGACAAGAAAAGGTGGATTGACAAGAGTGCTTTTAAAGCGTTCATTATTACAATGGTATAGTGGCAGACAAAGATCTGAGCGTAGAGCAAATGTGTGTCGACAAGGTAAATGAAATTTAAAGAAGAAATCACAAGAACAAGAATGAATAGTGCAGTCGTACAAAGAAGAGCCAGGTGTTAATGATGACAAAATTTATGTGTCAGGACAAGTTAGTAATAGTTGAAAGAGAAGAAATTGTTCTATGACGATTTAGAAATTGTTCTATGACAATTTAGAAATTGTTCTATGACAATTTTTGCCCCAAAAGGAGTAAGGTCATTCTGAATTGTGTTAACAATATCAGAAATATATTTAGTGTTGTATTATAATGAAATAGAATTTATGCAAGCTGAGACATCTCTAGCTTGCCTTGTGCTCTTTTGTCATTCTGAGCAGTTCATTTATACAAACACTGAGGGGTGACTTAGAAGTTAGGACTTGCTTTATTTTTTGATGAAATGACTCACCATGATTAGTGGTGTTTATGTGAAAGGCTGGGGATTCTAAAAAAGAAGCGGCCCAAAGCTGGGGACAGTTCCACCAGTTGGATTGAAATGTCAGATATTTTATCCCTAAGCACACTGTACTGAGACAAAGCACTGCAGGATTTTTGATACAAGAAATTTGAGGAGAGGTCAGCTTTCTCTGCTGAAGAGTTTTTTTAACAGTTGTGGCTGTGTGAAAAGCACAGAGTCTAATGGACACACCTGGAAGACATGTGTGAATGGCACATATTTCTGCCATGTCCTTGTCTACAAATACAGACTTAGTCAAGTAAGAACTAAATGAAGAGACAAAAAAGGACAGACAAGAAGAGAGAATGAGGGTGTCTTCTGATGACAGAAGCGCATGAAAAACCGGCCTGCCTTGCCCACTGCCATCAATTACAAGGATATTTAGTAGTGGATATTTGTTTTTATTAACCTTGTATGTGCGATCCATTATAAGTACCTCAGGAAACAGAGTCAGGGTTCGCAACATATCCAAGAACTTTAAGTTCCCACCTACATTTGTTCCATATTTCAATATCCCCCCCCCCCTCTCAGCCTGCAACCTTTCCAGAATTTCTTCTACTTTCTCTGATTCTTCTTGGCTTTCTTGATAGTTAAGTTTCTTCTTCCAATTGCGAACATCTTGGCTAAAGATCTGTCTCTCCTCATCTTTTTGCACCATCTCCTTTATGTCTTGGAAGGAGACAGATTTTATTGAGAGAAGTGTCTTGAGGGGGCTAGATATCGTTGCTTTCCTATTCTCTGGATAGAGAATATAACAATGAGTGATGCACATATGACCATGCATCATCAGTAAAAGATGACAATATTTAAATCAACTGCATCATCAAGAATGGTATCACGAAAATCAGTCAAATGTTTTACATTACTTTAACCAATTGGAATAGAGAAATCAGTGTGTTCAACAACTACAGCTGAAAGAATAATTATTTCTGACAATCAAGGCTCAACTTGGAGAATGGTAAGGGAAGCTGTCTTTTTCGTTTCCTAGTAAAATTTTGTTTTGCCTTAGGTCTCCCCTTAGGATGAACTTTGTCAAAATTAAGATTTCCAAAAGAACTAATACTAGTTTCATTTGAAATTGAAAGAACCTCTGCATTATTTGCAGACACTGTTTCCTCATGGGATTTAGAAATGTCATTTTCATGCACAACAAAATCAATTACTTCACTTTGATTACTTTGAACGAAACTTGATTGTGGTTCACCTTCATCAAAGTTTGATGCAAATTCATTTTCATCTAAAATAAACACTGTCAATTTTTAACCATTATTCATTATGTCAAGTGTTGTCCCAATATAACCAGTGTCCAAATCGGTTCATTTTTTATGTCTTGATCAGTTCATACAGCATTAGGCAACACAATAAAACGATAATTTCTCTGTCTGCCCTGCTGGACATTTTTCTTTAATACTGTCTGCTAAAAACCGGAAATACAGAACTTCGGCAATGAATATTTATTTATTTGAGAAATAAATTAATAAGAAATACCAACGAAATTAAAAAAAAAATTACAGACACAAAAATACAACATTACCAGGTAATCTACCTCTTGAGCGCTGGCCAAGAAAAAACACAGTTCCGGTTTGAAAGGCTATTTAAAAAATTATTCTTATATTGTTTTTTATGACATTTTATGTCTTAATTCCAGCACATATATAAACTAATATATATAACACCAGACAATTTTTAAAAATAGAAAAACTTAAAACAAATTAAAAAATTTTTAATAAACAATTTAAAGTGTGAAAATGAAATTATGCATAGCTGTGCCCAAGGTGACAATGAAGTTTTTAAAAATATAATTTCCACGAAAACAGTTGCAGAACATGAATTCATGTAAATATGAAGGGAAAACAAAATTTTTGTATAAATCTTTCACTTCACTCTTGTAATGTTGTTGCATGTCGGTCTAGCACTTCAATAAGATAACAGTGCCCACTCTCTTCTTTCCACGCAACCGAAAACCCAGTGACCCTCTCTCTACTTTCCACGGTGGTATTTCGTGAATTTCAACTACAAGGGATTCTCCTTGATTGCTGAAACCCTCAATTTCAGATGCATTTGCAGCCAGCCAGGTTTCACACATAAAATTGCACCAGTCCGACACAATGGTGTCACTTGAGACGTCGGCCTCACATGCCATCTGAAACTGTCATATCACAACACCAGCAGTAAACTAAAATAATTTGCTTGATGCTGAGGTGACTTCCTGCCTTCTCGTAGTGACTTTCTGTAATTGCTTGCAGCAGATGCCCACCTGAGACTGTTCAATGTTGTGTTGATATCGGCACTCTTAGTGATCTTTAATAAGCGTGGCACAAACGCATTTCAAAATCAAAGCTTTGCACAATTTAATAAAACTTTTTAATAGGCCTATCAATAGCCTACTATCCATCATTGTCACACCATAATATAGGCCTCACATAATGCCATATTATGTGAATTAGTTGAAAAATATATATTGGACTTACTGGATATTGGGCAATTAATTGTGCCTACATCTGCTCTGTTAGGGGCCAACATAGGGTCTATTAACCTATAGACTCCATTGAGTTTTATAGACCTGCCACTTGCTGACTGTAGATGTAATGGCATGAGGTGGGTATTCAGAGCCGGTCTCTGCTGCATCCTATTAAAAACTCGTTCTGACAAAATTGTCACCACCGCCCCAGTGTCTAATAAAAGCTGGGTTTCCACACCACAAACATTACTTGTTACATACACATCGCTTATAGCTCGTTGTTTTTCTTGATTGCTGTTTTACCTAGAGGCGGCCTGATTTAGTTTAAATGACGAGGATTTTGTCCTTCTGGTCCCTTGTTTGGGTAATTCCGTGAAATATGACCGATTCGGTCACACCCAAAGCACCTGGGTTCAGCCCTCCGATAACCTCCCATTTCTCGTGCCGGCTGGTTTACTGACTCTCGCTGTTATGAGATGAATGCCCTAAGGTCCTCTCTCAGGCCGCTTATCTCTCTGGACAAGTGGTTGGTAGCTATTGATGCTAATTGCTGTCCCGGTACACAAACATTGTCTCTCAGATTTAGGATCTGGTCCAGAGCAGCTCTCGCCTTGTCCAATGTGGGAGGAACAGCCATAGTGCCAACTTGTGTCACCATGGATGGGTCTGGCAGCCCACGAAGAAACTGTTTAAATCCAATGGCATGACGTGTAGCCTGGTCTGCCATTGGAAGGCTTATCTCTACCAGTTTCTTTATGTCGGTAGCATACTCTGCGGTGGTCTCTGATCTCGGGAACGTACATTTTTCCAAAAAATTTTGAAAGTATGCTGGTGCTCTATGGTCTGTGAATTGATTAGCCTGGGCATCTTTAAGTTTAACGTAAGGCTCTTACTCAGCTTCACTTAGCATCTTTAAGTTTAACGTAAGGCTCTTACTCAGCTTCACTTAGCTCACTGTAAGCGAATTCAGCAGCAGCATCCTTCAACGCAAACCTGCGGTAAAGAAGTTTATCTTCCTCACTTCGCTTGAAAATTCTGGCCGATGTTTCAAACTGAACGATGATAGTATGCCATGTAGAAGTTCCACTGTAGGTCGGAAGGTGGTTTAAGTCCTGGGAAGTCATTGTACTTGCTGTAGTTTTTCCGCACTTTGTGCTTCTCATCTCAGGCTAACAGAAAATTTTGTCTCTTCGGAGGTTACCGTCCCACTGCTGCCACCATGGTAGAGAACCTTGGTGGTCTCTGCTCTCTAACTACGTTATCTGCATGATAACCTTGTTCACTCTGACTCTCATACTGCAACTATCAGGTAATAACACTTGGATGGTTATAGTCTTTGCTCCTTATTGATCTACTACTTCGCTTTGGCTTTCTCTCATCTCACACTCAACTCTGACTGTCCTCAGTTTGTCTCTCTGTTTACTGTGTCCTCATGACTGTCTTCTACTCCTATTTGTCAGAGCTCTCCCCGATTGTCTTATTTTATTTTTTAAACAATTTTAATGGGTAGTTTAATGCAATTAGCAACAAAACATTTTAACTGAGATATTCAAAATCAAGGAATGTACATCTTCTAAACAAATGCTAATAGAGCTCAAACTAAATTGATTGTGGCCATGAAGTAATGGCAGCCTTTAGTTGTCTCTTTGGACCTATTTCATGTATGCTGGGGTCTGAATGGCCTGGCAATCCTTGCAACACTAGGGTTGTTGTGACAAACCCCTTTTGATGGGGTTACTGCTTTCATGGTCAGCAGTTGTTGTGCGAGCTTTGATCTAAACCTGAGGTTGCTCTGTTGAGCATGGATTTAGGTTTCAACTTCATTAGCAGATAAGCATTAATGATACAAATCTGAATTATATAGGTACAAGAAGAGATACCTCCACTACTTATGGCTTGGTCTACCAACAGGGTAGTAAGACAAGTGCCGTTCTCCTAGGTCAACCCTAAATATGTATGAGTTATATGCATTAACACTGCTTGGAATTTCGACTTGTATTATCCCATCTTTTGTTCTTCTTTGAACTGATGTCATGTCTGGGTTTGAATTGGTTGAAATCATGTTGACCCGGCATTTATCAGTCCGCTGGCAGGCAACCAGTAAACCATTCTGTTGCCTGGTTAACTCCTCTCTTTCGTTTTATTTTCTTTAGAGGCCAGCCCTTGCGGTTCCGCCTAATTGTGTCACAGCAGTAGGTGTTACGGGACAGTAGATCTTAGGCAAGATTTGGTGAAGAGAAAAAATAGTCTAAAATATATCGTGTCCTTTATCAAGAAAGGGGTCAGTCATGGCAATGACATCCATGGCCCAATCCATTGTTGGAGCTCACCTCTCTTTTCCCGGTATACACTTTAAAGTTTAAAATATAGCTTCGGTGCAGCACCATATTTTTAATTCCCCAGGACATTTGGCCAATTGTTGCTGGGCATACAGTTTGGTTTGTATGACAAATTCATCCAAGCATTTGTCTGTAACATAAAGTTTGAAATAATTGTTGCGGCCCTCTTTCGTACTCTGTCACACCAGGTCCACAATAAGAGCAAACCAACAGCGTCCAATGAATATCACAATAATAATTCATTATTTGCATTAACTAATCGCAACAATGTCCATTCACAACGACATCGATCAATGGAGATAATAATAACTCTCAACCCTCTTTATATCTCTAACTACTTTTGACTCTACTCTCGACTCTCTCAACTAATAGCTCACAACAACTCCCGATCAATTCACACACTGCCTTTTTTTCTCTGTACACACCCACCCAGCATACACTAACGAACCAACTTCACGCTCTGACCTCATGATGAACCACTCACAAAACACTCAGGACATCATACACCTCCATCTGGTTGTTAAAAACGGCATGGTCCATGGTGAGGGCCAATCCTAGGTTGCCTTCGATTTCCTTCAAGGTGAGCATACATGTTTTGATGAGTGGAGTCTGATAAAAAGAAAATGTTTTTTAAGGTTTTTTTAATGGGCACATGCTTTTTAAAAAAAATTATATTGGTGGTTAATAGTTATAGACCAGGGGTCTCCAAGCTTTTCAGTCCGAGGGCCACATTAACTATCACACACTAGAGGTCCAAATAAAAAGAATCAAAATTTTTAATTATTTATTTAATATTATTTTATTCAGTTATTACTTAATAACACATTGATAGATTACACATGAAAACCTGTTTTAGTGGAAATGGTGAAATTGTTTCTTGGATGCCACAATAGCAGACGTTTCTGGCTTTAGATTTGATATCCCTAACATCAACAGTGACCTGAGAATATCATGAACATAACACAAATATCATAAATGACAAAGTCGCAAGTGTTGTTGCCGTCCGACTGCCAAATCAATGCATTAAAACTTACATTTGCATTCTGGGTACCCATTTTGGCACAGTGGTGGAGCAGACTAGACTCTGTCAGTCTCACAATAATGGGGTAGATTATACTCCCCAAGAAAATGTAGGTGTGTGCTTCTGATGGAGACCAGTCTGTAATGCTCTCTTGTAGTGGCACCAAGAATTTTCCCCTTCTGGACAAAGTCTGTGGTTGGGCTCTTTGTCTGTACTCATCAATATGAAAGAATCCACCCAACACTCCTTGTTTCATTTTAGAAACATCAGGGGCATTGTCTTTTACATTTTTCTCATAGGTGTTTATTTTTTCAATAATTGGCTTTGTGAGTTTTCGATTCAAAGCTTGTGTCACGAGCTCCCTATGCTAAGTGACCCTTGGTCTATATTCTTATACAACACCTCTGACACCACCTTGTTTTGATGTGTCCAAGGAAACACAATAACTATACAATAAACAAAGTCTTCAATTTAAAGTAAAATGACTAAAGCTAATTTATTCCTTAAATGTGCTAAGTAGAGTAATATGCGATATACAATGAGAATAATAGCATGCACTATGAAGAAATACACTTTGAAGTAATAGGATGATTTTCATACATATATGATTACTAAAATGACATTATAATAGTGATTCTCAATATTGAACACTCTGAATCATACAATCGAAACGCTACCATACGACGAAGTGGAGTCTTGCAAGACTGTCGCCCCCTCTACAGCGTGAATCTATCCTATGGCCTATGGTCGTGGTTGTTAGCGTCTCTCGTTGTCTCTCTGCACTGGCATCTGCGCACACACTCCGTCACGAGTTTGTGACGATTAGTTAATGACGTTAAAAGGTGGCTATTCCTGAAATATATGAATAAGTCACCTACACCAAGTGATCAATGCTAAGCCCTATCTAACTACTTACCGTAGACTTCCAAAATACTAAACTTCTACATAACGTAACTATCAGTCACACGAACTACCATAACGCTCCTCCATACATACACCTTACATACACTTACCTCTCTATGTTGATACTGTTCTATGTTGATACTGTTCTATGTTGATACTGTGGCAAGGCTGGTACTAGGTAAGTCTATGTGTCTGAGCTCTGACGAGAGAAGTCTCATGTGTGGGCCGTAGTGCTCAGTGAAACTACCGAATTAGATGTCCTTACTTATACCCCTCGTTCCTACCCATACTTCTTTGTTGGTCCAAGAATGCTATCTCTTAACACATTCCTGACCCCTATCGTTTCCAGTCAATTAGGAATTTCCGTCCTTAACCCGAAAGTATCCATGCCCCAAAACTTGTCCCCCGACCCTGTCCGTCGTGACCCATACGTTACCCTAACATTGGAGCTCTCTCTCCTGTCCCGCCCCAGTAAGTCAACCAGTGGACACCCCCGCCCCAGTGACCGCACCCTCACCCGCCCCAGTAACGGTCACCTTGTGACAGCTTGTTTGTTTGATTTTTTAAAATTTTCCAAAGCATTAAACATTCTCTTTGCGATATGTTTAATACAGTCCTCTTTTGTTACTTCAATATCGTAACATTTCTGCACTTCGTTGAATGCTTTTGCATCCTTGTCACACGCCATTGTGCCATAAATTAAATTTCTCTTCTCAACTGATCTTGAAAAGAACATCCTGGCTGCCACAGTCTCCATTGCATTAGACGAGCCGTCTTCATTCTTCTGACATTTATGTTTTGTGTTTCCATCCAGGCTAGAAATTCAAGTGAACCTGGCTTTGGCCCAACTGCACACATTTTACAATAATTGCTAATCACCTGCGTGTCTAAAACTATGCCACTGTCCACGTCGATCGCAACACCAATGCTGTTGTGAGATGAATGGCCTCGCTTTTGCCAAGTGACATCATGGGACACAGTGATGATAACCTTTTTTGCTTTTGGCTTTGTCTGGTTGAGGGTCTGCAGCTTTAGCTCTTTCACTAACAACACGAACAGTGTGGCACATTGTTTTATATGCTGCTTCTTTTGCTGTTGTGCTGACAGTTTTTGACAACCTATAATAGGTTTTATGGTGCATCTGTGATTTTATATTCATGACTGAAAACATAGAATGCAACTTGGTGTAGCCAATACCATTGTCGTTGCAACCTATAATTGTTCGGTAGTTAATGTCGAACTGCTTATTGACTTGTAAAGATGTCAAATCTGACCACTCTGACATGCAATCTGGACAGTACGTTTTTAAATGGGCAGCCAGACTATTTGTTTTTGTGTAAAAAGCTGTAGACTGTTGCCTCTACAATTTGCACATCCCACCGCTGATTTGAGAGACTGGCCGTAGACTGTTGCCTCTACAATTTGCACATCCCACCGCTGATATGAGAGACTGGCCATAGACTGTTGCCTCTACAATTTGCACATCCCACAGCTGATATGAGAGACTGGGGGAAGCTTTGATGTACAATTTCACCTTCCCCCTTAATCTCCCACTTAACTTCTAAAGCTTTGAGCTCCTTCTTGGCCTGGGTAGCCATGCTGTCCATTGGGTGTAAGTGGCATTTCAGCTGCACTAGCTATTTACTTTATTTGTCTTCCAGTTGCTGAGACACACACTTATTCACCCGGGCTTGATCGCTTAGCCTGCCCAGGAGAGAGAGATTAAAAGTATACAGCACCATTTGCTGTTTATGGAAGCTAGAGTACACAGAGGCAACATCCTGAAGAGCATTCATAACATGCCCCAGGTCATCCTCTGTCTTACCACCTGCTATTCATGCTGTTGCAGTGTCAGGTTCTGCACATCTGCTAAAATATTGCAAGCGTTAATGTGCTGTCGGTCAAGTGGTATAGAGTTTCAGGATAATGTCAAATTATTGTCATTAAACAATACTTCACCGACTTGAAGGTCAGAGAGGATTCCCAGCTCATATGTCATGGTTGCTGCTATGGATGCACATGGGATGTCTGACAAGATCTGTCCAGCCAGCTCTCGGACAATGAAGTCAATTACTGTTCCAGCTTTTCAACAGGCACATCCTGGTTTAACATGCAATGATAGATAAATTTCCTCATGGGAGGTATCATATGTATATTGTTGCCTACAAACTATACCTTGAGTTCTTGGTGACTTAGCTGATGTGGTAATTATGACTTTACCCTTCTTAGATGCCTCCATCAGTTCATACATCTTCAAGAGTGCCTCTCTCCTTTTCTCTGTCGTAGCCTTCTGGTAGCTTTTAGTTGAAACATCTCCTGCTGTAGTTATGACCTTCTTCTTCAGCATGCTGTTCCTTCAGCTCAGTACACTTTTCCATCTTGGTTGTTGATGCTCCCAACTGTCGTTCCAAGTGTAGTACCTTGGTCTTCTGTGCTGTCTTCTCTCTTAAGTGGCTCGGCTCTTACTGTCTTTCTATTAATGGTCTTAATGTCCTCCTAAGGCTGACACTTAGTAACAAAGCTTTTCCTAATTAAGTTGCTCTGGTGCAACTTCTTTCATGGTAGTAAAGCCTCTAACTGCTGCTGAACTACCTGTAGAATAATTTCATTTTGTATTTCATTATTTACGAAGTTGCCCTACATCTAAACTTGTTAACAACTATATTTTACTAAATATTTTACATACCGTATTTATCGGCGTATAACACGCACCGGCATATAACACGCACCTCATTTTAAAAAGGAAATTTTAGTAAAAAAACTTAAATTTCAAATAAATAACTTTAAAGCAAAATAAGGGTAGCTCAGAACTTTTTAAAATTAATATTATTAACACTTATACGGTAAATAACGTAAAATGACAGTAAAAGCAACTGTTTGAACAAAGAAACTTGGATCTCATATGTTTTTACAAAAGTTTACTCAGAAATCGCTGCTATCTGGGAAACCAAGAAACTCTTCATCTTCACTGCTATCTTCAATATCTTCGAACTGAACACTGCTGCTTTCACTGCTGCTGTCTTCATAAATCAGCTCGTCTTCTTCACCATCCAAAGAATTGCTTATGCCACATTTCTTAAAAGATTTGATGATAATATCTTCCTTAACTGCGTCCCACGAAGTCTTTATCCACTGACACACTTTTGAAATGCCAGGTCTTTTCATTCTCCCAGAACTTGTACTTTCATGTTGGCTTTCATCACACATGTATTTATTCCATTCTTCATGCATGAAGGCTTTGAAGGGCTTATTAATGGAAATATCCAATGGCTGCAATTGTGATGTAAGTCCTCCTGGAATGACTGCTACTTCTGTTTTGCACATTTGAAATTCTTTCTTTGTTGGTTCTGTAAGATGAGATCTGAATGAGTCCAGTACTAACAAAGATGGCTTCTTTAACAATGCACCTGGGCGCTTCTCCCACACATTTCTAATCCAAAGCTTCATGCCTTCTTCATCCATCCAACCTTTGGGATGAACATGCACCTGTATGCCACTTGGAATCTTCTCCTTAGGAAAAGTTTTCCTAATAAAAATGACCAATGGTGGTAGCTTGTTTCCGTCTGCAGTGACCGCAAGGACCACAGTATAACGGTTTTTTTCATGCCCTGAAGTTTTAATTGTTACTGTCTTGGCACCTTTTGCTTCAACAGTTTTATTTGAAGGAACATCAAAAGTGAGTGGTACTTCGTCCATGTTGCCGATTTGACCAATTTCAAAATTCTGTCTCTTCCTTTGTTTGATAATAAATTTATGAAAATTTATTATCTTCTCTTCATAATCTTCTGGCATACGCTGGGCAATCCTGGTTCTTGTTCGCATCCGAAGCTCATGCCTCTACATAAATCTTTGGCACCATGATGCTGTCCCTTTGAAATCTTGTATTTGCAACTCTTTGCTGATTTTCACTGCTTGAATGATGATAATTTTTGTTGATAATGCAATGCCCGCTTTTCTATGATTAAGAACAAATTCCTTCACCCTTTCTTCTAATGTTGGCCATTTAGCAATACCGCTGCGAAAATTGCATTTTGTTTTTGATAATGTCTTGAGTTTTTTCTTCCATTTTTCGCCACTCTCATATTGTGCATTCTGTTGGTGGCTCTCCAAAATGCCTTGTTGCAGCCCTATTTCCATGTTGCTTGGCATATTCCACAACCTTTAACTTGAAAGCAGCTGTATATGCTGCACGCTTTTGCTTTGATTCCATTAGGGATAGGGATACCGTAGTACAAAAATATGATGAGATGTATCATTAACATTATATCGGCGTATAACACGCACACATCATTTGCACCCTATTTTCAGGAAGAAAAAGTGCGTGTTATACGCCGATAAATACGGTAATTTTTTTTTACTGCTATTTTCAAAATTTGGGGATATACATTTTGGGAAATGGGACTTCATTGCACGCACGGCACATGTAACATTGACTCTAGCTAGATACAAGGATCATCCGCACATGCCGGGTGTTAGATTTTATTAATTTCCTAAAACTCTCAAAAATTTAGAATATAGTCTCAGAAATGATTTACAATTCAGATTCCAGTGAAAACTGCCTAAACTTATTAATAGTATGCTATCCCTGCCCCATTCACATTATACTTTTTACAAAATATTCTGGACATAGCCAAAAGGGATAAAAAAATCTGTAAGTTTTTGTTTCAGATTATTCCAAAACTCAATGTAAGTTTGATACTATTATGAAATATTCCTTTGGGTGTGACCATACAACAAAATCTGCATAAACTAAACACAGAAATCCTACTTGCTTTTGAACTTGAAAATAATAGCTATGCGTTGTTTTTAATTTAATTGAACCATCTCTATTCCTTGTTAAACAGAAAGCATTTTTCTGAGTGGCTAACAAATGTCATAATGCTCAGGCCTAACATCTTTTAAATTAAAGGGACACGTAATTTCAATAATGCTAAATTTGGCAGTTGGATCGGATGCAACCTGAATATTTAGATAGATAAAGATCTGGATTTGCAGCTAGTTCAGGGGATTTTTGGTTGCTCCATAAACCTGTTTTGATTGCTTTATATCCTGGAGATGTAGCTTGCTTTAAAGTTTCAAAGTCAATACCTGCTTTGTCTTCATGTTCTTTTCCATAGCTTATAGATGCTGTGTGAATTTCAGTAAAATGCCACAATTTAAACTTAAACATAAATTCGTGAAGGCGCATAAGCTTTGCTTCTGATGCTGTTATTCGAACTCGTCGCACTTTAAACCATTCACTGGTACCCTGAGTTTGAGTTAATTGTGTAGGAAATCTGTCACTGTTTTTGTCACATTTAACTGTCGAGTACAAAGAATCTAATAACTCCCAACGCAGCTGAGATAGAATCTCAAATCTCATTTCTGTCATCTCTCACTTCATAATCATTATATTTATATTTACATAATGTGGTGAACATGCGATTTGAAATATTGTTGGTGCCAAATGCAGAAACAAGTTTGTTTGTCTCAGCATTGACACTGTAATTTGCTTCAAAAATTTGTGTGTGTGTTTTCTTCATTTGTCAACCCTTGTTCCACAAGCGTGGTAAGGATGTATCACTTGTAGGTCCATAACTTTCTTCATTTGTCGCCCCTTGTTCCACAAGCATGGTAACGATGTAACACTTGTAGGTCCATAACCAAACTTCTCAATCTAGTCTAACAAGGCTAGAAGAGTTCCAGCAATGTGGCTGCACCAACCCATGCGTGATGCAACACATTCGCAGCTGATGTCTATAATAAACCCTGTAATGGTAGATAGTGTCACAGTAACATTGTAAAATTGTGACACCTGAAAGGAAGCCATCACGCGAGCTTTAAAAAAGTAATAATCTTTAGCGCTATGGTCTTGTATATCTTGAACATGTCCACTGGTAAATTAAAGAATTCCACTATCAAGTGGCTTGGATGTTTGAAGATCATTATCATTAACGTTACTCACACTTACACCAATGGAATCATCATTTACAAAAGATATGGATTCGTGGAAATAATGATGTAAATGTCCTTCATTAAAAATCGAGGTACTGGTATCTAAGATGATGAAAATGATTTCCAGCCATTTATTGGCAAGATAGGAGTATTTGTGGAACTGCCTGAGGTGTTGGCTTGTAGTTGTTCTTTTGGCCTTTTTTCAAACCATTTCCCATTGTTGACATTAACATCAATGTCCCTACTTCTTCCTGTAGTAATGGCATCTTCAATTCTGAAACAAAATAAAAATAAAATATTTAAAATTAAAGACCTCTGACTCTACCTACTCTAATCACACTCATATTCATTTTTAATGGTAAACATATTATAAACTAACACTACTAGTGTCACTATCTAAGTCTAAAATACTAATACTATCTAATCAGAGAGTAAAAACTCTCATTCCAGTTGTCCCTATAGTTAATGACATCAGGATAAAGTGAATTTCACTGATGGCCTAGTTTTTATAGGGGATTTTTTTTTAACATGGGTGTAAAAAATTCTATGTAGTCAAAATACAGGTCTTGGGTGGCATTGATGACATGATAGGGCAATGGTTTTGTCCTGGCCTCTGCAAGTGCTTGCCTCCAGTCATCTGGTAACTCTACATCACGCTTGCAAGTCATTGCAAGTAATCAGTGCCATCTCCCGATCACACTCCATAAATGAATGTCCCTGAATCGGAAAAGCCATCTTAACGGAATGCAACCTTTGCATATTACGCACAAGATAGTGTATGAATCTTAACATGGTGTAGTTTTTATTTTGTCCCCTACAACCATCACAGAAGAAATGGACATCTCTGACTGCATTCGAGAGGTTCTGATTAAAAAAATTATTCAGTGCAGAGCAAACATCATTAGCTCCTATTTTAGCTATGGTCTCATCATATGTTAAGAGATAGACTTCATCAGGGGAGGGTACATATATATATATTAAAGGTGTACATACTCAACTGGCATCTGTAATACACATCATTTGTTGATTTATTTGGTATCTGCAAATTAACAAAATCAAAAGCTAGCGCTTCAAACTTTGTTAGCCCTGGCTTGAAGTTTTGCTGCTGTTTTTCTTGAATAGAATAAGCTGGCCTTTTCTTTTGCCTAGAGTTTGTTCTTCAATGAGCTCTCTTTTCTTTTCTTCAAGCACTGGCAATTATTCAGAGTTTATGCGCAAGTTTGAAAATGAATTCATCACACATAAAGCATGTATTTTTTCTTGGATACCCAAAGCCAATGTTGAAGTCATTGATGAAGACAGATCTGTAAAACTCATAACTGACGTGAAATTTAAAAGAAAAAACAAAAATTTAAATGAATGAAATAACCATGAACCCAAGTCAGTAACAAAATGAGGATCATTAAAAATCTAAGTTTTTAGACTATAATGGGCTTAAAACATTCACTCTAATTAAGTTCAAAATAAGAAGAGGAATTGTTTATTTTGCTGTAATTAATACCGTACTTTCACAGTTTGACAACTTTACACTGATATAAATTTTGAAAGGGTTTTACTGTAAATTTGTACCCAAAAAAAATCCAGTTTTATGGAAGGTTTTGTTGGTCGGATTAAAGGATTAAATGTATGAGCAGGCAGCATGTAGCCCTCTGGTTGCACACCCCTTGTACTATTACAAGAATTTGCACACACCTCAGAGGTCTTAACACCCTTAAGGGGAGGCTTACAATTTTTGTTTGACTTCAAGTTGTAATTTATTTTACTGTGTCTTTTAGAAATGTAATAATTGGGTAGATAATACTTACTCATAAACTTAATTTCTGCCTAATTGTAAGGATTAAAATACTATAACGATGTGCCTATTGCTTGTCCTTAAAATAAATTGAACTAAATAATGCATTTAAATAGTGTGTTTAATACAAGACAGAATGATACCTCATTCTGCAGCTAAGTCAGTCCGTGAGTGCTGCTTAGGGTTAAATAAACATTTTATTTCTACAATGATAGACTCATCTGGGTGATACAATAATCCATCAGCAGTACAAGCAATAAACGGTTGCAGTAGAATTACAAGGTCAGTGTTTCTAAATACAGATCGAGAAAATTTTTAAAATGTAACATATTTTTAACTATGGGCTCTAAATTCTTGTCAAATCAAGTTGTGAGAAATATCACCAGACAAACTTCTAATAATCTTTTGACCTATACCATCAGGATGTTGTGAGTTTAATATAGCATGGATATTACTTGCTGTAATCCTTTTTTTTTTCTCTCATCGTTCCAAATTCGACACTTTTGTTGACTTGTTTTTTTCTTCTAAAAAGAATAAATTCTGCTACTTCTAGGTCTCCTTGAAGAAACTGATGGTAGACTAAAATGTCTTCGGGATTTTTATATTCATCAGCCTATTTCCCGTATCCTGCTGGCACAAATGCTGGAAAAGGAAATGTTTTCAATACTTATTCCACCACAGCTCTTGATTGGAAATAGAAATAACACTAAATATTGGTGTTGTTTGAGGCAGACAAGCTAAAGAGGTGTAGTTTACATATGTATCCATTATTAAGTTCTGAACAATCTCTATTTCATTCCCATGAAATGTAGAAAGCATACTGACATCCTTCTTATCTTTCCATTTCAAGGCCATCATTTCACTCGTGTAGCATGCAATTACTTGACCACGTATGATTTTTCTTCGAAGGTCAGCAGGCATATTTTGTCGATTGAGGCGTACTGTTCAAACAGCATCAGTCTGGTTGTCTGATAGTTCCTTGAACAGAGCAGGAGAACTGTACCAGTTGTCAGTGAACAGGCAATAACCTTTTCCGAGCAAATCATGAATCAAACTGAGAACAATCCTGGATGACTTGAGCCCATCTCTTGATTCCAATAACTGCATTGCGGTGCCAATGTGAACAATTGAATTCCAAATATATCCTGTTTTTGATTCACACAACTCATAAGACTTCAACCCAAACCTTGCTCGCTTCATAGGAATATATTGTTTCATGGCAAGTCGTCCTTTCCAGAGCATCAGCGATTCATCGACAGCTATGCATTGATCAGGAATGTAGACAGTTCAAAAGCGATTTATTAGAACATCGAAGAATGGTTTGATTTTCCAGAAAGATCTTTCTGCTGCTGTTTCTGCATAAGGTAGGTTTCCATCAACGAAATGGAGACATTTCTCAATCACCGAAAAACATTTCTCACTCATAAGTTTGCGAATGTATGGTGTTTCCAGTAAAGGTTTCGTTGTCAAGTACATATCTTGTTCAGCCTTCTGAACTATTCCTTGATAAATAATTATCGCCAGGTAGATCATCAATTCATCAGTAGTAATATCCACCCACTTGCGCATCCGAGAGGTCCTTTTCAAGTTTCCGGAGGCCAGTAGTTGTTGGGCATATCGGTTGGATTCAATCACAATATTGTTTTTCATGTCAGGTGTGAGGAACAGATTGAGATAAAGCAGAGGAGTATCAATATCTGCAATTGGTTCTATTCGTCCTGGAGTTCCGGTGAAAGTCTTCCTGGATCGTGCCATAATCTCCTCTTTTGACCATGCATACATTGAATCATCATATTCAACTGTACCATCACTGTCGTCACTGGAAACTGCATCAACTATTTTGTTTTCATCTCCGGATTCGTCTTCAGAGGTCACTTCACACTCTCCGTTAGAAGAATCGTCACTATCACGCAGTAATTCGGCACGAACATCGTCTGCTGTAAAGTCACGTTTGCGAGTAGTCATGGTGAAAATCAAAGAAATGTTCTTATAAAAAAAAGATATTGAAAATATCGAATAAATAAATGAATTTAGTACAAACGGAACGAAATAATTTCTAAAAGATTCACGCCAGATTCACGCCACGTGCTTTTCTATCGTCTTTCATAACCATCAAAATAAAATATTTCAAGGGATCTGAACAACTGGAAGGTCTGTGACATTTGTTGTTGTGTAGAACTCTCAAAAAGAAACACTTTTACACTGTTATTTACTGCCACCAATGCACATATAACGTTGCTAAAGTGTTGTTTGCAGTCTTCTAAAAAAATAGGTGTTTTTAGGTATTTTGGGTATTTTTAGGTATTTTTGAGGCCTATGGCTTCCCATAGTTTTGAGCGAAGCTGGGGGTAGTGCAAAAAAAAACCAGCTACATGCACTGTAACTACGTCATAGCATTTTGGACGAGAATAGCAGATCATAATATCATTTGGACGATTATAGTCGGGTCTACCGTGTAAAGGTCAATAGATCAAGACGACTATAGTCGGGACAACTGGTAAAGGGGTTAATAGTTATAGACCAGGGGTCTCCAAACTTTTCAGTCCGAGGGCCACATTAACTATCACACACTCGAGGTCCAAATAAAAAGAATCAAAATTTTTAATTATTTATTTAATAATATTTTATTCAGTTATTACTTAATAACACATTGATAGATTACACATGAAAACCTGTTTTAGTGGGAAGGGTGAAATATTTTCTTGGATGCCACAATAGCAGACGTTTCTGGCTTTAGATTTGATATCCCTAACATCAACAGTGACCTGAGAATATCATGAACATAACACAAATTATCATAAATGACATAGTCGCAAGTGTTGTTGCCGTCCGACTGCCAAATCAATGCATTAAAACTTACATTTGCATTCTGGGTACCCATTTTGGCACAGTGGTGGAGCAGACTAGACTCTGTCAGTCTCACAATAATGGGGTAGATTATACTCCTCAAGAAAATATAGGTGTGTGGAGACCAGTCTGTAATGCTCTCTTGTAGTGGCACTAAGAATTTTCCCCTTCTGGACAAAGTCTGTGGTTGGGCGCTTTGTCTGTACTCATCAATATGAAAGAATCCACCCAACACTCCTTGTTTCATTTTAGAAACATCAGAGGCATTATCTTTTATGTTTTTCGCATAGGTGTTTGTTATTTTTTCAATAATTGGCTTTGTGAGTTTTTGATTCAAAGCTTGTTTGTTTGATTTTTTAAAATTTTCCAAAGCATTAAACATTTTCTTTGCAATATGTTTAATACAGTCCTCTTTTGTTACTTCAATATCGTAACATTTCTGCACTTCGTTGAATGCTTTTGCATCCTCGTCACAAAGCATTGTGCCATAAATTAAATTTCTCTTCTCAACTGATCTTGAAAAGAACATCCTGGCTGCCACAGTCTCCATTGCATTAGACGAGCAGTCTTCATTCTTCTGACATTTATGTTTTGTGTTTCCATCCAGGCTAGAAATTCAAGTGAACCTGGCTTTGGCCCAACTGCACACATTTTACAATAATTGCTAATCACCTGCGTGTCTAAAACTATGCCACTGTCCACGTCGATCGCAACACCAACGCTGTTGTGAGATGAATGGCCTCGCTTTTGCCAAGTGACATCATGGGACACAGTGATGATAACCTTTTTTGCTTTTGGCTTTGTCTGGTTGAGGGTCTGCAGCTTTAGCTCTTTCACTAACAACACGAACAGCGTGGCACATTGTTTTATTTGCTGCTTCTTTTGCTGTTGTGCTGACAGTTTTTGACAACCTATAATAGGTTTTATGGTGCATCTGTGATTTTATATTCATGACTGAAATTAAAGAATGCAACTTGGTGTAGCCAATACCATTGTCGTTGCAATCTATAATTGTTCTGTAGTTAATGTCGAACTGCTTATTGACTTGTAAAGATGTCAAATCTGACCACTCTGACATGCAATCTGGACAGTACGTTTTTAAATGGGCAGCCAGACTATTTGTTTTTTTGTAAATAGCTGTAGACTGTTGACTCTACAATTTGCACATCCCACCGCTGATATGATAGACTGGGGGAAGCTTTGATGTACAATTGTGCACGAGTTGTCATCAAATATTCCCTCTGTTGCATTACTGTACACAGTAAACTTCTGCTCCGCTCTACTAATGTTTAGGGGTTCAGCAGTTTCTATTATGACTGCAGGCTCACTCAAGTCAGCATCCATGGATGAACTGGGGAAAAAAGTAACACATAAGCATCAACTATTAATTATTTGTATTTATTAATCTGAAGTAGTTTGCATTAGGTCTACAATCTTACAATCTAAAAAAAAAAAAAGGGATTTCTAGTTGCATGCCCCATTGAAATAAATAGCCATGAATCAATTTCCATCATTAAAATGAATTAATTAGCTGAGGCCTTCTGTGATTTAAATAATTAATTTGTTTTGCAATATATGCCCCCTGACATGCTCTCTAAAGTAAAATTCATCAAACATCATGTTGCATGTAAACAAAAAAAATGTTTCTATTTTAATGTATACTAACTAAATCAGTTACAATTGTTAAATAACCCCCCCAGATAAAATAAACAATGGACACACCAGGAGGCATGGTCACACCAATAACACTAAGTCTACTAATTTTTAAAAAGAGACTTCTACCATTAGTACTAGTTTTAGTGTGAACAATGACAATGGCATGACCATCGTGGTACAAATTTCAAGTTTTACTACTAGTGATTAGTAATCTTACCTTGAATTCAAAACTTCAGTTAGATTCCCTGAAGAATTACTCTAGGCTTTTTATTTTTTTTACTTTTACCAAACCGGTATCCCTTTTTAGGCATCTTAGAAGAGCGTATTATGATTTATTTCTAGAAAAAAATGTTGGAAATCAATGGGGTCGGTAAAGAGTCAGGCTGAGAAATGAGCCGCTAGGAACGAAATTTGAAGAAAAAAAACTGGGCTGCGAATGCGTGAACAAATAAAGAGTCATGGTTACTAAAATTTTACACCAATGAAAAAATTGGAAAAATAGTCAACCAAGGAAATATAGTTGTTTTCGATACATTTGATGGCTCAAAAATTTATGGTCAATATACTAACCGCGTGTAATTCATAATAGTAAAAGAGCCTGCGAAATTACCTTTCCGTTAATAAATTATATGGCATTTTCTGATATTTTTAAATATTTTAGAGTTATATCCTAGAGTTTTCTAGGTGTCGAACAAGGTCACAGACCTCAATATTTCACAATCTTTATAAAATTAGCTCAACTTTTTCAGTGAGGTTAGGAGTTCAAAATCAATTATTTATTGTTATCCCGGTTATAAAATAGCACCGAGCTTCCGCTCTTATGGCCGGCATCCCACCCAGATTCACAGGGACCCTACTTCAGCTTGGTACCCTCCAAGTCAGCCCTAAAGGCCTTCCCCCTTTAGATACCTCACCAAATGTTACCATATTAGTTTCCCTGCTCCTTGGGGAATGCAACCCCGGATTCCTGGTTTGTCCCTTGACTACGTCTCGGGTCTCACCTGGTTTCCAGGACCCCCTCCCTCGGGCTAATCCGTTGGGAAAGCATTTGACTTAGATGCACCACCGCCCCACGTAATTTGGCGTGTGCTTGACCACAACTTGCCCCGGAAGAACCATCTAAGTCGGGCACTAGTAATTTGATAGCCTTAGCTCCGCTTAGTATTTCCAGTCCTGTCTTATTTCCAGCCTTCCCATCTTTGCCCCTAGTTTTATCCGCTAAGGACTTTCTTTTGGACTTCCACTTCCCTTTACGTATTACTCTACTCAATAGCGACCATTCCTAGGACACCATTTCCACCTCGACAATCTATCCATAAGAAATGTAAAGAATGGGTACCCCCCCTTCTTCTTTCTGTACGGATAGTTGCTCGATCTTCTGGTTGTCCTCTTCATTCAGCTAGGGCCTTTCTGTAATACTCTGCGGTTCGTCGCAAGTCCTCCAGTTGGCCGTACGCCTTGATCTCTGCATTCGGGCCAAATATTTCATCTCTCAATGCCCTGAGGCCTTCACATTCCGCAATGTGCTTCACTGTTTCTCTCTCATCTCCACAATGTCTGCACGTCTCCGATTCACTTTTCCCCATCTCTTTGAGGTACTGTTTCGTCGGGCAATGCTCCGTTCTGACCTTTGCCAACATCACTTGGTCTTTCCTGGTCAAGGTCCACCACTTGTCAGCTCTGTCAGGCTTTTTCAGGTATTTCCACACTTCTCTACCCATCGTCTCTAGCTCCCATCTCTTCTGCCACTGTACCATGGCGTTCGTTTTGAGTATTGCTTTCACTGCATTCAACGACACTGGGGGTTCCCGTTTCCTACACGAGATTCCTTCATGGGCAAGCTTGTCTGCACCTGCCTGGTCCACATTACCCATATGTGACCCAATCCATTTCATATGGATTAGTACTTGGTGTTCCTCCATAATCCTTCTCACCCTATTCTGGATCCCATTTATGCACGGGTCGGCATTTATTTCACCTATGGCCCGAGCACTAAGTCGTTGTCTGTGAACACCACCGTGTCCATTTCATCTATCTCCCTGGACCTGAAAGCTCTCTGCAGTTTTCTTAGTCCCCTTCTCATAGCTAGTGCTTCTACTTCACACGTTGTCTTGTGCATTCCATGAACGTTGAACTTTAAAAAAAAATGAAATAATAAAAATTTCAATAATTTTGGTAAAAATTAAGATTTTCTCGGGCGCCTACCTCCTATTCAACTTCTAAAGCTTTGAGCTCCTTCTTGGCCTGGGTAGCCATGCTGTCCATTGGGTGTAAGTGGCATTTCAGCTGCTCTAGCTACTTACTTAATGTGTCTTCCAGTTGCTGATACACACACTTATTCACCCGGGCTTGATCGCTTAGCTTTGCCAAGAGAGAGAGATTAAAAGTATACAGCACCATTTGCTGTTTATGGAAGGTAGAGTACACAGAGGCAACATTCAAAACTTGCCCCAGGTCATCCTCTGTCTTACCACCTGCTATTCCTGCTGTTGCATTGTCAGGTTCTGCACATCTGCTGAAATATTGCAAGCGTTAATGTGCTGTTGGTCAAGTGGTATAGAGTTTCAGGATAATGTCACATTATTAGACAATACTTCACCGACTTGAAGGTCAGAGAGGATTCCCAGCTCATATGTCATGGTTGCTGCTGTGGAGGTACATGAGATGTCTGACAAGATCTGTTCAGCCAGCTCTCGGACAATGAAGTCGATTACTGTTCCAGCTTTTCAACAGGCACCTGGTTTAAAATGCAATGATAGATAAATTTCCTCACAGGGGGTATCATATGTATAATGTTGCCTACAAACTATACCTTGAGTTCTTGGTGACTTAGCTGATGTGGTAATGATGACTTTACCCTTCTCAGATGCCTCCATCAGTTTATACATTTTCAAGAGTGCCTCTTTCCTTTTCTCTGTTGTAGCCTTCTGGTAGCTTTCAATTGAAACATCTCCTGCTGTAGTTGTGACCTTCTTCTTCAGCATGCGGTTCCTTCTGCTCAGTACACTGTTCTTTTCCATCTTGGTTGTTGATGCTCCCAGCTGTCGTTCCAAGTGTAGTACCTTGGTTTTCTGTGCTGTCTTCTCTCTTAAGTGGCTCGGCTCTTACTGTCTTTCTATTAATGGTCTTAATGTCCTCCTAGGGCTGACACTTAGGTATTTTTTCTTGGATACCCAAAGCCAATGTTGAAGTCATTGATGAAGACAGATCTGTAAAACTCATAACTGAGGTGAAATTTAAAAGAAAAAACAAAAATTTAAATGAATGAAATAACCATGAACCCAAGTCAGTCACAAAATGAGGAACATTAAAAATCTTAGTTTTTAGACTATAATGGGCTTAAAACATTCACTCTAATTAAGTTCAAAATAAGAAGAGGAATTGTTTATTTTGCTGTAATTAATACCGTACTTTCACAGTTTGACAACTTTACACTGATATAAATTTTGAAAGGGTTTTACTGTAAATTTGTACCCAAAAAAAAATCCAGTTTTATGGAAGGTTTTGTTGGTCGGATTAAAGGATTAAATGTATGAGCAGGCAGCATGTAGCCCTCTGGTTGCACACCCCTTGTACTATTACAAGAATTTGCACACACCTCAGAGGTCTTAACACCCTTAAGGGGAGGCTTACAATTTTTGTTTGACTTCAAGTTGTAATTTATTTTACTGTGTCTTTTAGAAATGTAATAATTGGGTAGATAATACTTACTCATAAACTTAATTTCTGCCTAATTGTAAGGATTAAAATACTATAACGATGTGCCTATTGCTTGTCCTTAAAATAAATTGAACTAAATAATGCATTTAAATAGTGTGTTTAATACAAGACAGAATGATACCTCATTCTGCAGCTAAGTCAGTCTGTGAGTGCTGCTTAGGGTTAAATAAACATTTTATTTCTACAATGATAGACTCATCTGGGTGATACAATAATCCATCAGCAGTACAAGCAATAAACGGTTGCAGTAGATTTACAAGGTCAGTGTTTCTAAATACAGATCGAGAAAGTTTTTAAAATGTAACATATTTTTAACTATGGGCTCTAAATTCTTGTCAAATCAAGTTGTGAGAAATATCACCAGCCAAACTTCTAATAATCTTTTGACCTATACCATCAGGATGTTGTGAGTTTAATATAGCATGGATATTACTTGCTGTAATCCTTTTTTTTTCTCTCATCGTTCCAAATTGGACACTTTAGTTGACTTGTTTTTTCTTCTAAAAAGAATAAATTCTTCTACTTCTAGGTCTCCTTGAAGAAACTGATGGTAGACTAAAATGTCTTCGGGATTTTTATATTCATCAGCCTATTTCCCGTATCCTGCCGGCACAAATGCTGGAAAAGGAAATGTTTTCAATACTTATTCCACCACAGCTCTTGATTGGAAATAGAAATAACACTAAATATTGGTGTTGTTTGAGGCAGACAAGCTAAAGAGGTGTAGTTTACATCTGCATCCATTAATAAGTGTGTTAAGGATGCTTTATTAACATCCTTCATACTGATGGATGTTGCAGCTATAGGTATGGGCTGGTGCCAAACTTACAAATTTTCAGTTGGAGCTTTTAACAGTACATTTGTTTTTAACAGTTCAATCCTACTATAATCTGCTACAGCTGACAGCAAACTGCAGAAACCATATCCCACGAAAGATTGTTGTCTTTGAAGAAGTCATCCACAAGTTTCTTCACATCGGCTGCCTTAGTTGTTGTAAGAGGCTTACAAAATAAAAAATCTTTCTTTATCATGTCGTCTTTCACATAGCGCACGAATACAGCAAGCTGGCAGTAGTATGTAATGTCGGAATCGGGTATTATTTTGGCGGGTATTTCTGGCGGGTTGATTAAGGGGCTATAATCACATTTTCCCCTTGTTATTGTACAATTGTGTTGTACCATGTTATTTATATTGATTTTTTTTTATATTGGTTTGATTTTATATATTGATTAATTTTTAATTAAGTTTGGTTCTCATAATTATTATATAACAATAATTGACAACAAAGACGTAGCGTTTATTCAAATTGATAATCAGGACTATCAAACAAATCGTAGTTAAAACGATCAGGTGATATCTCCCGCCGTCTGAAAGTGAGAACTGGAATCCTCTGCGGTGGGCTGTCTGTTATGACAATTGGCCTAACCTCTGAGCCAGGGGTAGGAGGCCTATGTCGGAGACCGGGTGGGGTCAATTGTCGAGAAGGTGGACGGGTGTCCTCCGACTCGGGTGATGGTGTCGGACTCTGGCGGGTTCTCAATCGATTATACCGACGAACCCACCTACGTGCGTTTCTGTAAGATAAGGAGATGAGCTCCTCGACTGGCAAGCTGGCCTCCATCTTCATCTTTTCTCCATGTCATCTCGCATCTTTCCAAATTCCCCACGTCCACAAAAAATATCCCCCTTCAAACTTTTACTATGTCCACCTCCATCTGTCTCACATCTTCAATTTCCATCCAACACAAAAATCCCCCCCTTCAAACTTTTACTATGTCCACCCACCTCCATCTTTCTCTGTCTCACATCATCACTTTTCCACTAGCACAAAAATTCCCCCCTTCAAACTTTACTATGTCCATCGACCCTTTAACTATTTTGTCTTCTCTAAACACCTCCATCTCATCTCATGACTCTCCATTATTCTCTCCATTTCACCATCACAAAATGTTTCCATCCAACATAGCATGTCATCTCTTAACTGTCACCTCTCAACTAGGACTCAGTCCATCTATCACCGCTTAACTGTAACGTCTAAAAACTTTACCCTTTACAACGATCAAAAGGGCCCCTCTCATCTCTCTTTCTCCCTCATTCTCTCCGGCTCAACATTTTCATATCACTCTCACAAAAGATGGCCATCTATTACACTTAAATGTCTTTTGTCAAAAATTTACTCGTCCCAATGAGCATTTCTTAACTGTAACTTTTCATCTCTCTCCATCTCAATAATAGCACTCCCGCTCTCTCTCTCTCTGTCTCTCTCTTTTCCCATTTTTCTCTGTCTCCATCAATCTCCACGTTTCAACATCTGCATATCACTCTCACAAAAGGTGTCCATCTCATTTCATCTCTTAACTTTATCGCCTCAAAAATTTACACTGCCCAAGGATCATTTCTTAACTATAACTTTTCATCTCTCCCCATCTCCATAATAACGCTCCCGCTCTCTGTTTCTCTTTATCGGCATCTCCATCAATTTCCCCCACCCTCCGCGTCTCTCTCTGTCTGTCTCTCTCTCTCTCTTTCTCTCTGTTTGATCGCTCCATCTCCCCATCTACCATCTCGTTGCATCTCTTAACGACCTCTTCACCACCATAACCATGTCCAGTTGTCATCTTATAACTGTACTTTGTCAAGATTTAATCTATCCAACTCTAGTCTCATTACATTTCTCAGCTTAACTTTCCATTTCCATGTCTCTAACATCCATCAAGCTTGGATTTATTTTTTCTATTATGTGCCTTAACTAAGACTGTTAAAGCACATACCTAGTTTACATATTGTTGGTGATTAATTATATATATAAGGAGGAAAAGATATATATATAATTATATATATCCAACCCTATCCAGTTCTTCTAGTTGTACTTTGCACTCAAGGTCACATGATATTTTGAAGTCCCGTCTTCATTCTATTCCATTACCTGAGTGCTGGAATGTTGCTGGAGTTTGGTTATTTTGAAGACTGATTATGTTGGTAGTGTTACTTAATCGTTTTAGGGTTATTCACCTTTGTGTCCTTATAATTAAGAATAAACACACAATGTGGTACGAATTGCTTCAACTATATCCATTGGGTTGTGATACGTAGAAATAAAATGTATTGGTCTTTGGTCCAACAAAGCAATGTTATTGTGGAAAAAAAACAACACCATTTTCTTTATCTTGGCTAGTTCTTTTGGAAAATGCCTTCTGTGTGTCATAGCTGTTCCAACAGCAAATGTTACATAATTGTGGTATAGATCAAACGGAGTAACACTATTGTAAAATCTGTCCATGACAATTATGCGGTTTTTATTTGCCATTTAACCAGAGGTCAATATCCTAATCACAACACTGTCCCAATAACACCGAGATCTGTAAACACATTGTCAGATTTTCCTGTGTTTATTTCTAAATTTAAAATATATCCAGAGTTAAATTCACAAGCCATGTAAGCTTTTAACCCTCATTTGGTTTTGATTTGATGTATTGTTTGAAGGAAAGTCTTCCTGTACATGGGATCATTCCTTTGCCTAAGCTCATATGTTGTAAGGGAGAATTATAATATATAAACTTCGGCAGAAGCATGTTTAGCATGTGCCTAACCTTGTACAGTTTATCACTTTTGTCCAGAGTGTGCAAAACCCAGCAGTTTCAGTCACGAAGGACTTTGATGAATTGGACCAGTGGTCTTCACAGCCTTGCTTTATACAATATATGTTTCATTTGAAATCACTGTCCAACGAATGCTTTTAGCTCCGGTATTGTTACAACTGTAAAATTTAAATTTTAGCATAATATCTACTTTGTTTTTTTTTTTTTGCTTTACTTGTTTTACCCGTCTATCTCTTCACAGAAATTATTCCAAATTTTAGTGTCCAGAAACAGTTCCAAAAATTCAATGCATTTATTATCAGGAGAAATAGAATCTGGAATATTCTTTAGGCTAGTCAGTTCAACAAATGTTCTGTTACCTTCAGAGGTCTCAGGCATAAATATATTTGCTGGAGACCAATCTTTATCAAATTTATTTGTTGAAGGCTGCGGCTATTCGGACCCGGGTCCCTTTAAACCATTTGGCTGTTTGGACCTGGAGTTGGTCCATATAGATTAAATGGCTATTCGGGCCAGGTGTGGTAACAGTAATAATAGTAGTAGTATGAGAATTAAAATATTTTTGTCCTTATTATTTCATAGATTCATAGTTTTATTCCTTTAAGTTTTTTTTTGTTGTTATTTCTGCTGTTAAATTTCTTGGTACTGTGGCGTTAGTTTTTTTTTCTTCTAATTTTCTTGTTTTAGTCATGTAGTAGATCAAGGTTTTTATCTAGTAATCAAGATGATAAAGATACATTTATTTTTATTAGAATTTTAGAAAAGTAATATTAATTTAATTATTAAAATTAAATCCTTATTAATTTACATTTATCTGTATTTTTTAAGTTAAAAGATTTAATGACACAGTACTTTAAGGATTAACTAGTCATTCATAATGAATTAAATTCAACTATTACTCTAAAGAGAGCTTTGCTTAATCAGAACCAATTAAAAATTGTAAACCTTTTCCCCCGGCACTGGGAGTAACACACCGGACACTGACTGTTTTTCCTTATATCTCGAGTCTCCTTTCTCATACTCCTAATTCACAAGGTAGTTGGAATGAACATCTTGGAGGATGCAATTGTATAAAGATTGAGAAAGAGACTTACTTTTGGATGGCTAGTCTTTTTGTTCTACCATAGAAATTCCCAAAGCCTTAAAAAACATTCATAAAAGAAGTTGAAAATCTTTCGGAACCATTAACTGCCAATTTGCAATAAAAATAAATTTACAAGAACAGGTCAACAATGATTATCTCAGCAAGGCATTTTCAAAATATTGTAGCAATTAAATTTTTGTTAAGTCATAAAAAGTAAGGTTTCTACTTAAAATAGTCCTCATCAAAACAATTTCACAGTACCATTCTGTACTTCAGACATGTAACACATTTCAAGTAAAAGAAACAGTGATGCAATATCTAGTCTCAATCATGTATTATTTATTACCAGTATCAAGCAAATCAATTTTTTAAAGATTTATGAGAAATCCCAATGGAGAAATCTGTGTGTTCAACAACTACAGCTGAAAGAATAATTATTTCTGACAATCAGGGCTCTACTTGGCGAATGGTAGGGGCCGCTGTCTTTTTCATTTCTGAGTAAAATTTTGTTTTGCCTTAGGTCTCCCCTTAGGACGAACTTTGTAAAAAAATTAAGATTTCCAAAAGTACTACTACTAGTTTCAGTTGAAATTGTGTCTCAAATTTCTAATGTCTCAGCCTATCTAACATTTTTTAAAAGAATTATGAGAAATCCCAACAATCTTTGCAAAACTAATTTGACACTTTTATTTTGGAACTGAAGCCAACACAAGCAAAATGAAACCAAAGACAACGTTCACTGTTCACAACCAACCATCTTTAACAAGGCATCGTCAAACAATTGACACTCTGCGCAACAAAATACAGGATTAGCCTTTAACAATGAATCATGCACATATGACCATGCATCATCAGTAAAAAATGACAATATTTAAATCAACTGCATCAAAAAGAATGGTATCACGAAAATCAGTCAAATGTTTTACATTACTTTTACCAATTGTAATTGACAAATCTGTGTGTTCAACAACTACAGCTGAAAGAATAATTATTTCTGACAATCAGGGCTCAACTTGGAGAATGGTAGGGGCAGCTGTCTTTTTCGTTTCTGAGTAAAATTTTGTTTTGCCTTAGGTCCCTGTTACGACCTGGATCGTTAATTAATTCTGGTCTGGCAGGATGGCGACTGTGAGATGTTGTGTTAGGGCAAGATTGTGGGGTCAGAGGTGAAATTGGTTCGTGTTGAGCAATTAGTGTAGCTGGGTGGGGGTGAACAGACGGAGGGGATAAAAACTGTGAGCTGGGTAGTTAGGTTAGTTAACAAGAGGTAGACCCAGGAGGTAGTTGACAGAGTAGAGCCAGAGCCAGTAGTAGAGACAGGAGTAGTAGAGCCAGAGTAGATCGTTAGAGTTAGTGTAGAGTCGAGAGTAGTAATAGAGATAGTAGATTTGTTAGAATCATTGTGTGCTGTTTTACTGCGAGATATATTTGTGTTACAAGTGTATAGTTTAGTATATAGTAATAAACACATAATTTACTGTGGACACTGTTGTTGGTCATTATTGTGAACCTTAGTGTGACAGAGTATATTCGTTAACCCTAGACAGCAACGGAGTAAACAGTAATAGATGAAAAGTTGTAACAGTCCCCCCTTAGGACGAACTTTGTCAAAATTAAGATTTCCAAAAGTACTAATACTAATTTCAGTTGAAATTGTGTCAAATTTCTTATGTCTCAGCCAGCAAACAGTTTCATTTCCTTTTTGAAAACATCTCTTGTATTTCTTTGGTTGATGGAGATTAAATTATATATTTTTTGCTTCGTTGACATACCTGATGGATAGAGTGGAAACTGTCTACAAAAAAAAGTTGGACACATTTCATAATTCTTGCACAGGAGCTCTAGCAACACTTCATCGATTGGTAGATTAAAAACCTCTTACTACATTGTCAATATCGATTCGGGTGTTTGTTGTTTTAAAATAGACAATAAAAATACCCACCATCTCCAAATGCTTTAAACCAGTGGTTCCCAAGATTTTCAAGTAAGGTCCTATGGTCTATGATTGTTACTGGCTCTTTCTTACTTCTAGTGGTCGCAAAGTGTTGGCATCCGTTGACTGTCAACACGGCCACACACTTGCAATGATTTGTCTTTACAAACTTCTACCTATAAAGCCCCCCATTCACCAATGTCCCCATAGATTGTAATTAAAGTCTGACATCTTACGGCTTAATGGTAAATTTGTATTTAAATTATATTATTTTAACACCAAACTACTAAACGGTTGAAAAAGATGACATCATGTCGTCTTGCATACTTTGATTGATAAAACCGACTAAAGGGAATTTCAAAGTGTTTTGTTCGCTAAGTCAACAAGTGGATTTGATAATTATATCCAAACACAACAACCACAAGCAGAATGAATTATGAAACGCCGAAGGAGCATCAAGTGCTCGACCAAAAATGACAAAATGCTGTAGATTGCACATTATTGCAGCTTTCGTCCTATTTAATTAGATAGTCAATAAGTTTGTGAAAATCATATGTATTTATTATTACTTGTTTATTCATTAAAAAACTTTAAAAAAAATATTTTTAATGTTATATTTTAAATTTAAAAAAATTTGTTGCATATCTGCAAGACCATGCATCAGAGACTCATTTTATTCAGAAACATAATTTTTGAAACAGTTGTTTTTCTTATTGCAGCAAAGATTCACACCACATTTCTCACACAGTTTGTGCAAGCCCTTTTAATTTAGGGTATTTACATCTGGCATGTACATCAGTCCATGTTAGCCAATGTCCTACTTGATCCAGTAGAATGTCCTTTGGTGGGGTATGCTCCGCTTGTCAACATTTTTTTAGCTGCCATCATTTCTTCTACTGTACAATTGCTTGGGCAACCTCTTTATGGTATTTCTTTGTCCAATTTCCATTAGACAGAAAGCCACTTCTTTTTGAAACTCTATAAATGCCATTTTTGTCTAGGCCATTTTCTTTGGATTTTGAAATACTCGTACATAAAATCCATGATTTTGCCAGTGCCATCTCAATGAAATAATATAAAAGGTGAACACACCACTTCTTGCTTTTTAAATCAGTTTTGTGTCTAGCCATTATAGCATTAAGCAAGTCAACACCACCAATGTTGCGCTTGTATTCTTTGTTGACTAATGGATAGCTAATGTCTATCATTGTCCTTGTTGTTTGGTCAAAGCATCTTATGGTAGTCAATGGTAGCTTGCCTGCAAATGTGGACAGCAGAGTGACAACTTTGTTATCTTTCCAGATGTATCTATTTCATCTATTTCTCTGACAAACTCATGATGTTCCTCTAGCATCCTTTTCCATATCCCTTTCTGTGGGAAGTTTGCAATTGGGTATTTCATTATGGCGAACATATTTCTTTCTGTGATTAAAACAAAATGAACATCTTCAGAACCATTAATTTAACTTATTTAACCTAGACTATAAGCCAAGTATAGAATACAGGGTGGCTAGATCTTGAAGGAAATTAACAAGCTGGTACAAGCAGTCCTCTGTTTTTTTCTTCCAGTTACTTCAGTGGTCAGGATCTGTTATTCTATAGATATAAGGCAAGCATTATAGTGCTGCCCATCAATCGGGTAGAGCCCCAAAAGGTGAGGTTTTCTGAACATTACATGACATCAACTGCCTGAATGTCCGACAAGATTCCAATCTCTAAAGCCATGTTTGCAGTTGTTGAAGATCCTGTCAGGTCCTTTCCCGTTCTCTCCTTCACTGTAAAGTAAATGCTATAACCGCTCAAGCTCTTTTCATTGGCAATTGGTTTAACAGACAATAGTAGATACTGTTTCTCATCTGTGCAGTCAGTATAGGGATTTCTGTGGAGTTTTTTTTTTTGCATTTGGTGAAAGGGTCAATGTTTTTTTTGTTGGAATAGCTTTCTTGCTGTTCATCTCCATTTGTTAACATTTCTGAGAGGTTTACTCAATAAACATTATCATTCAATGTTAATTTGTACATTTAAGAAAATAATTTTTGACCAAAGTAACCTTAGTGTTCTCTAGCTTTTTTGTATAGCCAACCAAAGGAACCTTATGTTGGATTAACTTTGGCCACTAACTGTTTTTTAATATAATTCGTACTTATAATTCTGCTCTGAACTGTGGTAACTTTTAAAATTTGTTGCAATATTTACTTGCCTTTTGTTAGGCAATCATTAGACCTTTCTGCTTAATTTTTACACTTCGGCTCCTCTGTTTGGATTTTGGTAAGGCAATTTCTTGTTACTGCACTTGAATACAAATTTACTATTCGTTTCATCCAGCTTTACATCTTTGTGACAATATTTACATATCAATTGGGATGATATTTGTTATTGCAACATATCTATAATTCTATAAACATTCAAAGATTCCCTTTTGTTACAAACATTACTTCTGGAAGTATTTTCAATGTCTTCAGCTTCACTTTTGTCTGAATAACAATCATTTAATCCATAATTCCAATTATTCCATCAGATGCATTGTTTTGGTTGTTAAACTATCCTCATTGGGTCCAATATTAGGCTTAGCATATCTATTTCCACAAAACTTGCATTTCTTGAATATTTTTTATCACTAGGCATGTCCAGCTGCATGAGATGTGGGTGTTACAAGAGACCTCCACCATTTCCTACTTGTTCTGCCAATGGGATAATAGGATCTCAATTGATCATGGATATCTACACTACCCATGCCTTTGTTATTGTAAACAGATGTACGTCCACCAGCTGTGGTTTGCTGTGTTGTTGACATAGTTAGCTGAGAATATGTGACAAAGCTTGTACTGACCTTTTGTCATGGAAGAAACATACAACAAGGTTTCCAATTTGCCTAAAGATTTTAAAAAACAACAAATAGTGCTTTGTATTTCAAAATTGTTGAAAGGCCAAAAATTGCATAGTCTGCATACATAGTCTGCAAAAATCAATGCCCAAAAACCAGTGGTAATTCACGTTTGAAAATTTCTGTAACTTTTTCCTTTTTCAAGAAAATCTATCATTTATATGACCAATAAACTTCAGCATGGCTTAAAGATTTAGAATATTCTAATTAAGGTCAACAAAGGTCAAGATCATGAAGTCACCATTCCCACAAATATTTTGAGGACAAAAAAGTTTTATAAAGACATTAAAAGTTTTAATAAACTGTAAATTGTCCCTTTCAAGTCATCTGAAACTGCATGGCTTCTGTTTCGTGTGGTAAAGTTCAAAACATCGTCCAATACAAAGCCCTAGTTGGCCTGGACATTTCGGACAGTAGTATCCTGACTCACGACAACTGCCATTGAAGCAAACCCTACATCTTTTGGTGGGGATTTGCCTTTTGGCCTGTTGAAGGAAGTTGGTAAATGAAGAGTTGTTCATTTAATCTAGCAGTTTCAGAAAGGATGGTGGCCCTTCTTTGGAATATGAGATGTCTAATGCATTGGATACTATCTAAAGGTCTGTCGGCCACCAAATTGCTTGTTACGGTAGTCAACATTTAAAAGGGCTAGTTGAATGAGATGTACACCTAGCAAGACATACCACCAAGTTTTTCTTGCTGCACTGATTGGTTCCAGGACCTGGTCCAGTCTGTCGATACCATTGCTTGGTTGTAATGTTGACTCGAAACTTCGGTTTGACTTCTGCACATTTTCTTAGCAGTCTCTGTTGAAAAAATGTGTCATATTGACAGTTTTTTTTGTGTCCATGAACATTGGGCAAGTTTTTTCCCTAATGTGATTGTACCTGTTTCCCCTTTCTGTGCTGGGATGGATATAAGCTCCTTAGAGACTCTTGCTGTGTATGACCTGTACCTGTACATATGGTGTTTTTTTGGTGGAAAAGGAACCTGATGAGAGGTACAGAGTTGTACCAGTTGTCAATGTACAGATGGTAAGCAAATTTCTGCCCTAGTTCAGACATAATACCTGTTACTTTCATTAACAGATTTTTTAAAGTTTCATCAGATGTATTGTCAGTTAAAGAAAAATCATTAACTGATTCTTAAAACAATTTATGGTTATATCTAAAAGAGTATCTGCATATTCTATAGCAACAGGTGTAAAATCTAGATAATAAGATTGGTCTAAATCTAAATTAAGCTACTAGTAGTAAATAATTTCCTTTTTTTTTTATTTGCATGTGTTGTTTTAATTGATTTTTATATTGAGTGGTTCTCAAAAGTATTGTAAAGACAACAAAGACGTGGCGTATAGGTTATATAGTATTTTATTCAAAATCAAGATCAGGATCATCAAATAAAAGATTGTAGTCAAAACTATCACCAAAGGAAGCTGATGGTGTCGTTTCCCTAGGTGATGCCTCCAATTCAGGTGTAGGAGACCTGGGAGGCACCCGGAGGCTGAATCTGATGACCGGAATCCTCTGGTAGTGGTGGTGAGGCCTCCAACTCTGATGTAGTTATGGTTTTTCTCGAAGTCATGACTAAGAGAGAGAATATAAACAATAGATAAACATTATAAAATAGATTCATACTAAGTCAATACAACACTACTAGTGATGGATCCTATGTGGAAACATCCACTAGTAGTGAACACTGATTTTAACTTTCATTAATTGTTTAATTGCTTTCTTTACTTCCTCAAAAAGATACAAAGATTGCCTCTGAGATTAATTGGTCTGTATCCAAACAGGTTCTTTGAGATAATCTGCTTCCAGATTTCTAAGAGGTTCAATTGTGTTAACTCTAATCAGGCTGTTCTTGCCCTCCCTCTGCCTGCCCTCCCTCATCCTGCCCTCCCTCTGCCTGCCCTTGGTCTTCTTCAAATAAAGGAGCTTGGTTATGCTGCACTGGCACTGGTCCCACTATTCTGTGCATATGGAAGATGAGCTTCTCTCTAATTCTGGTTGTCGAAAACATTGTAACAACTCATCTTAATACTTATGCTACTCCCAAAGTCCACAGCGACCTGGTTGATTGGTTGTGGCAACATTTTCTTAACTGGGATTTATGATTGGAACACGTGTTAAAGACCGTTTTCTTTAGGAATTCCATTTTAGAGGCAATATCCTGTTCTGCTATCTGACTAAATAACTTCATTCTGATGCCAATGGTTGCAAATTATTCTCCAGTATTTTGTATTAGTTCCTACTAATTAAGTCAAAATATTAATCTTTGAAATTCTGTTGACTTTCTCCCTTCGTTGAGTAAAGCCAAAATATATAAAGCCTGTTAGGTGCCTCAGCTGTCAATAAGCATGTTTTTGTTTTTTAATTTAAAATTACAGAAGCTGCCTGTTTTATCTTTACTGTAAAGTGTGTTTAAATAAAATAAACACAGCAAAAAAAAACAAAAAAACAAACAAAACAACATGATCATCTAAATCAGATAGTTTGAAGCTGGGTTTTAAATCACACCCACAATGTGGTACATAAAGCTTTGATTTTGCAATCTGAAATGAATGGAGTTAAATGCCTCTTAACCAACCACATTCAGTTTACAAATTTCAACAACCTTATCAACCCTGAATTTAACTGAAGTTTCATGTGGAAATGCAGTATAAAATTACTTGTAATAAAGGAAGCTGCATTCTTAATTTGTATAATCCGCTGAAGTCAGCTTGGATCTGTTATTGGGAAATGCAGTATAAAAATACCCTTTATGAGGAAAGCTGCATTACTTAATTTTTTGATTACCATAAGGGTTTAAACTTATCAAGTACTGCACTAAGAGCTGAGAACTTCAAAATGTATTTAAATATTGTTGAAAATATACAGTTTGAGGCACCATCAAAGGCTTTACCATAAGGGTCTTTTGGGCAGTTTTTCATTTTCCTGTGCCACTCTTTATTTCCATGGCACTGTCTTTATTTCCTTTTGTCTGATCTCATTGGAGGTCAGCATTTTGAAATCTGTCTGATTTAAAAACCAACCAATTTTTAACCATGCCTTCGACGGTCCCAAGCCCGTGTCAAATGGGAGGGAAAATTGTTGGTCTTTTCTTCTATTAATTTTATTAGATCTGTTTATTTTTAATATCGGTAAATTCTAACAAAAAAATGTTCAAAGTTTGTAAGCCTCCAGTGCCTTAGTCACAGAACAGCCTACCATAATTGTAAAATTCCTTGTTCATAGTCACAAGACTACAGCTATGTTTTATGATAATATAAAAATATAATGGATATTTTTTGCCATAAGATTGAAATGAATAAGAAAAAATTAATCACAACACATTCCAGTTATTTGGATCAATTAAAGAATATTATTATTTAATCTTGTTGTTAAGATTCCTTGTTACAAGTCAAAGGTGTACAACCTACCAGTGGTACAAGATTCCTTGGTACTAGTCACAAGTTCCTGTAGGCAATGAACTTTTGTTTATATATTCCATTCCATAGACTAATTAAGTGCGTAGGCCTATAACATTGTAATAAAGTATTATAGTTTAAAATAATCATCCTACTCCTAGTATATAAGTTAGCATATTTTAGTTTTATTATAGTAAATATAGTTTAACATAATCATACTAATCCTATTACCTAAGGCTGTAAGTTAAGTTCGTTATAGGATTAGGTACTAAAGTTACAGCTTATATTATCTATACAGATAATGCGAATATCATATACTCCCTATATTAATAAGTTGAAACATAAAAATATTAGTCAATTACTGTTACATTTTACTTTTAGAAAACTCAGGAAAGCAATAATAAAATTACCTAATGCAGAATTCCAGGATATTTCTACTATAATTTATTTTGTAATTGTAAGCACTCAACTGCTTTCCTTAGTTTTTTTTAGTGAAATGTATTTATCCTACAATTAAGTAGCCTACTATTTTTTATTATTGTAAATTTGATGGTTAATGTCTCAGTGCTAAACTTATATAGTTGCTTTTTTTAACAAATTCTTTTAACATAAACTATGGTTATGAATACTATAATTATGATTGTGTGTGTAAAAAATGGAAGCTTATTTCCACCATATAGAGTCAAGAAAGACTGCTTTCTGGTCTAAAAACAAGAGAGGATGTAAGGAAATTGCTAATCCCAATATCAAGGGACCTTTTAACACTTTACAATGGATTTGATTGAACATATTTTTATTACACAAATGAATAAATACAGGAAAGTGGGCCCAATAAACTTTATAATTTTATAAGATTGTGGTCTTGAAAACGTTAGTACTAATGTTATATTGAAAATCAATATGTAAAGGGAAAAAAGCAACAACTTGTTAGCATTATTTTCCTCAAGCTTTTCAATAAATGTCTATGACATCTACCAGTAGGTTTCATACCTCTGACTTGGTTAAATGATTTCTTTTATTTAAAGAAATTATTTTTTTTTTCCTTCTGTTTTATTTCAATGTAGCACCAAGTATTTTCATTTTATGTGATAATATGTTTTCCTTTGAAATTAAAAAAAACCCACTATGTTATTATTCACAATTGTTTATTATTTTGAGGGTTAGCATTTTATTTAATATCTCGTCTAAATTACTTGTAACTTTTTAACAACATTTACTATACTATTCACTTGAAATTTTAATGTGCTGTAATGTTGTATACTGATGTGTGCTAGAAAAATATCACTTTAATTGCATGTGACTATCACAATATTCACATGCAATAAGTATTTTTAAATTGACAAATGTCTTTTATTTTAAAACAAATTGCCTTAAATTTATATCTTTTTAGAAACAAATGTAAGTTAAGGTGCATTCAATTAGCTTAAAAATGATATATAACAATTTTAAGGGGCTACAAAATTAACAACCATGACACATTGATAAATTGTGTGTATTCAAAGAAATAACATGCTTTTGTTATGGTTGGAACAATACTTTTTTTTTATAAATAGAATTTTCTTTATTTTATTGTTATCATACAAAGTTACCTCCAATTCATTTAGCATAATATAATTAAGTCTAGAAAACACAATTTAAAAACAACTTAATGTTCCTATTATTATACTATTGTTAATTTTATTGTTTTAAAAAGTTTAACATAAAAATAATTACATTAATTAAATGATTAATTTTTATTGGAAATTAGCAAGTCTCCTCAAGTATTTTAACTTGTCATCCATCCCATCGTATCCCTGTACAGCAGTGGCAACCAACACGTGCTGTTCTTCATATTTTCTACTTTTCACTTCTAGACGGCCTATACGTGCATTAGCCAGTGTTAGTCTCTATCTTTTATCTTTAATTTTAACATTCTAAAACCGTTTTTATTAATTGCAGGTGGCTTGAAAATATTGAGTCAGCGGAAAGAGCTATCCTGTTGCTTCCAAATCTGGAAATGTATGTAAAGGCTGTTAAAAGCAAGACCCTTCCCGAGCCGAGCCCTCTTGCAAATCTTTTAAGGATATCTGCTGTGCCTTAGCAGATCCTCTTTTAAAGACAAAGCTATCTTTCTTCATAGTGGTTGCTCGAGAACTACAACCATTCCTTAAGTTGTACCAAACAGACAACCCTATGCTGCCCTTTTTGGCAACAGACCTGGGGAGCTTGATTTGATCCCTACTAAACCTATGCAAGGTTTATCAAACCAGAGATAATGTCTGCTGCCAAATCTATCACAAAGCTATATCCAGCTTAGATTTTTTGGACGAAAATAATCACGTGGATAACAAGATAAATGTAGGATTTTCTGCCAAGCTTTTGCTGAACAAAGATTTGTCAGATAGACAACGGTTTAGTTTTAGAGCAGAGTGCTAGGCATTTTTAGTAGCCATTTTAAAGAAAATTATGGAAAAGCTTTGATCATTTATCCACAGGTAAGAAATATGTCCTGGCTGGACCGAAGGCTCATGGCGTCTGAAACAGACAAGCAAAATGGAAAAGCTAAATTAACCAGAGTCCTGAGTCATGTCCGAAGCTAATTGAATGGAGTCAATAATCACAACAAATTTATTGGAGCACAGAAATTTCTCCCCATCTAAAAGCAGGGGGGATGAATTTTTCTTCTCAGCTTTCAACAATAAAGAGGAGTTTTCTGATCTGTGGGCTATTATTCAGACGCTCCTTTTGTTGTCACATGGCCAGGCGACAGTAGATAGAGGGTTCTCCCTAAATAAAGCGGTCACTGTCGAAAATGTAAAAATTGAGAGTCTCTGTGCTCAAAGACTGATCATTGATCACATTGATAAGGTTAGAAGAGCTGGAGGACCTCATCAAGTTACAATTACTAAAGAGTTGTTAAATTTTGCCTCATCAGCTAGGATGAAGTATACTTTTTACCTGGAAAAGTAGAAACAGGAAAAATGTATTCTCCTTGAAAAAAAAAAGGAAAGCTTGAGATGGATGACGTGGAGGAGTTAAAGTCCAAGAAAAAAGCTTTGGAAGCAGATGTTGCCAGTCTGTTGGTCTTAGCCAACAGCAAGGCCAAAGAGGCTGAAGTTAAAAGAGACTTCTCTTTTATATGTGCTTCAAATGCGTTGCGAGAAAAGGCATCAGAAAAGGAGAAAGAAGTACTTAAACTACAAAAGCTTATTGAAAACAAAGGAGACCTGCATTAAAAATAATGTGAAATATTAAATGATGACTCAAGGCTTCAAGCTGAACATATTTTTTTCTTCAAATTTCTGGATACAACTGGACAGTCAGGACTTTTAAAAAGACATTTGCTTATTGGTCTGTGGCTGATAACTGTGTTAACAATTATTTCATACTTTAGTTTTATATTTCCTAACACTAAAGGACATCTCTACAAGGATAATTTTTTAAGCTGAATATTATGTATATATTGTATATACTTAAGTGTTATGAAGAATTTTGAATCTATGCTATCATTAGGTGAGTTGTTTTTTTTTCTCTCTTTAGTATATAATAAAGAAATAGGTCTTTGAATTTTAAAAAAATGGTCTTTGAAGGTTTGTGAATTCTGGACCTTGAATTCTGTATGAACCCTGGCAAAAGCATTCCTTACATCATGAAATGTGGTGCCAAACTTAGCAAAAGCATTCCTCATATTATGAACTGGGACGAATGTTAATGCAGCAAAAGATTTTAGTCTCATATTTATATTTGTTTGAAAATCTGCCAATAGTCCAAAAACTGTTCACTTTCCTGACAAGATTTTGACACTGATTGAACTAAGCCCTTCTCCTTTTGGGAAAGCAATCCTCACTGCATTCACTCAGGTCTTTCACATCAGCATTTTGGGAAAGCAATCCACACTGCATTCACTCAAACCTTACACATCAGCATATTGGGAAAGCAATCCACACTGCATTCACTCAGGTCTTTCACATCAGCATATTGGGAAAGCAATCCACACTGCATTCACTTAAACCTTACACATCAGCATATTCGGAAAGCAATCCAAACTGCATTCACTCAAACCTTACATATCAGCATATTGGGAAAGCAATCCACACGGCATTCACTCAGGTCTTTCACATCAGCATATTGGGAAAGCAATCCTCACTGCATTCACTCAAACCTTTCACATCAGCATATTGGGAAAGCAATCCTCACTGCTTTCATGCACGACTTTTCAAAATCATCCAAAATCTTTTGAGGTGCCAAAAAATTGGGACTAGCATCTTCATTATTTCTACCATTCTTTTATATGTATCTAAGATTTTTCTTGGAAATAAAATATAAAGACATGGTGGATATGAGTTGCCCACTTTGACATGTCAAGGGTATAGTTGGTAAAACATGGTTGGTACTTTGTCAAAAGTGCTATCTCCATATATTGTCTTTATTCAGTTCCTGATCACCTAAAAGTAGAATTATGTTTGGATCATCTGCCTCCGAATCACGAAAAACCAACTCACTTTATGGTACTTCACTGGACACTGGAATTACAAAATTTGTTTTTCCTGGGTCAGGTAATTGTCTTTTCTGTGCATCAGAAGATTTTTTGCAAGGAATGTTTTTTTTAGGTATATGGGCCAGTACCTCATTGCTTAACTGTGACATTACATTTGAGGTATAGCGCTCACTGTTGATTTGATTTCATTGCTTGCTTCATTATTCTTCTAGAAAAGTTGCCTACTGCTTTTTGAGGACAGGAATCATGACATTGCTCAGTTGGTGGTCTTACTATGGTGTCATTTTTTTTGTCTTAATGGTGGAATGACACTTCGTACCTCAAATCTGCCGGCATCTACTACTGAGCACTTTGTACCTCAAATCTGCCGGCATCTACTACTGAGCACTTCGTACCTCAAATCTGCCGGCATCTACTACTGAGCACTTCGTACCTCGAATCTGCCGGCACTTCGTACCTCAAATCTGCCGGCATCTACTACTGAGCACTTCGTACCTCAAATCTGCCGGCATCTACTACTGAGCACTTCGTACCTTGAATCTGCCGGCATCTACTACTGAGCACTTTGTACCTCGAATCTGCCGGCATCTACTACTGAGCACTTCGTACCTCGAATCTGCCGGCATCTACTACTGGGCACTTCATACCTCGAATCTGCCAGCATCTACTACTGGGCACTTCGTACCTCGAATCTGCCGGCATCTAGTACTGAGCACTTCGTACCTCGAATCTGCCGGCATCTACTACTGGGCACTTTGTACCTCGAATTTGCCGGCATCTACTACTGAGCACTTCGTACCTCAAATCTGCCGGCATCTACTACTGAGCACTTCGTACCTCAAATCTGCCGGCATCTACTACTGGGGACTTCGTACCTCGATTCTGCCGGCATCTACTACTGAGCAGCCCATCTTTATTGCCAAAATAAAACTAAAAACTCAAGCAGGTTACAATTTGCTTGCCACTTTGACTTCTTGAAAAACCCATTTATGGGATTAAGAAATAAAAATAAGTCATTAATACTATCTTCCTACAAATTAACATAAACTTTCAGTCTGTAGCCATGGTGAAGCAAAACCAAGTTGTTACTACACTGCTAGAATAGCTTGGCTTTGCTTCATCACTGAATTGATAGGGACCTCAAATATACTTGTACCACTAGTTAAGTTGCAGCTTTTACTAAATTTTAAGTAAACTTCAAGGAGGGCAGCCTAGGGGTAATAGTTTGCAATAATATTTTTAAAGCCATTATAAATTAAAAAAGATACATTCAGTTGTATACTTTGATAGTTGTTTGACACTACTTTGATTTTGATTAGGCCTAGTACTGCGATTTAATTAATAGCATCCAATCAAATTTTTTATATGTATAACTTCTAAGTTAGTATTATTTATATGAAATTTACGGATGAATGCTCATAGGCTAAAGTCAGATAAATGCAAATCAAAAAAGACCATAGAAACTATTTTAAAAGATCAGGAAACAGAAATTGAAGCCATAAAATTTATCATTGAAAGTCAAAAGTTGGTCATTTTAAATTTGAAAGATAAAATCAAATTTCTAAAACAAAATACAGAATCTATTTTCAATTGGATGATATCCTGTGGATGTGGAAAAACCTGCTTCTATTAAAGATCCTATAAATAATTGTTATTCTCCTGCTGTTATTAGTCTTGTTTCAGATGTAAGAGTTCCAGCACAAAATTTTTCAAAGTGCATAAATCTAATTGCAGAAAACTTATTTGGACAGAGTTGTGGTCAGCTACCCAGTCTTAAAACTTGTTCAAACATTTGTCCTGAGGCCAATGTCATTAGTCATGTACAGGCCGTGGAAAATAATTAATCATGTGATAAAATGACTGTGCACACAAATGGCACGTCTAGATACCACCAAAAAATTGTTGGTCATCAATTGACTCTAAACAATGGCGCTGTGGTACATTTAGGATTTAATCCTGTGGCATCAGAAGATGCCAATACCATGTTGGATGTCACCATCAACCTTTTTAAGTCAATGGCCAATTTACATGCCAATATTCTAATGAATCCTCTTTAGAAGTTTTAAAGATCTTGATTAAACAAATAAATTGCACTCTAACTGATAGGGCTGATTCTATGAAGCTGTTAAGTCAAAAGCTAAAATGTTTTCTCAGTACACAGCTAGGACAAAAGATGCTAGTGCATTTCCTACATTGTAATGCCCATTTCTTGTCAGGGCTCAGCGGTGCTTGTGAATAAGCACATGGTCAAGTTGACCATTTGAAGTTAGACACTGGAAATCCTCTTGGTCGAGAGAAGCAACCATTTTACAAACTTTTCTCTAGCAGTGCTGAGTCTTCAGCTTGCTGTTTAATAAGGACAGCGTGTGATGTCTTAGGCAGCTTTTTCCTTGATAGGGACAGTGTGTGATGTCTTAGGCAGCTTTTTCCTTGATAGGGACAGCGTGTGATGTCTTAGGACCAAGAAGGGATCATAAAAATGGTTTCCGGGCCGAATGACTTACGTTCTGTCCTGATTTTTACTATACCCTCTTTTAAATCTAACAGGTTCAATGCTTTACCCTCTTAAATCTAACAGGTTCAATGCTTTACCCTCTTAAATCTAACAGGTTCAATGCTTTACCCTCTTAAATCTAACAGGTTCAATGCTTTACCCTCTTAAATCTAACAGGTTCAATGCTTTACCCTCTTAAATCTAACAGGTTCAATGCTTTACCCTCTTAAATCTAACAGGTTCAATGCTTTACCCTCTTAAAACAGGTTCAATGCTCTACCCTCCTAAATCTAATAGGTTCAATGCTTTACCCTCTTAAATCTAACAGGTTCAATGCCTCTACCCCCTTAAATTTAAATCTAACAGGTACAATGCTTTGCCCTCTTTAATCTCAGTTCAATGATATTTTTGCAGCTGGATCTGCTTTAATTTTACATGAAAAAAAAACCATACAGTTTTTACATCAGGCTTGCTGCCTGAAAATATCAACTTAAAATGCTGTGTTTTTTTTTTAAAAGTAAAGTTTACCAATACCCTCCCAGTCTGTAATTACAAATTGGCACATTTCTGATTTCTTTTTTTTTATTTGCTATTGAAGATTTTTGCAGTATATTTCCTAAAGTTAAACCAAAGAGTTGTAAAATATATATTATTACCTTGTTTTACGTGTTGTGCCTTTTGGAGCTTATTATTCTCATTATCTTTTATGTGTTGTGCCCTTTGGAGTTAAAGTGAAATTCGAAGAAACAATTTTTTTTTTCAAAACATTTTTGTACTCACTTTTGTCAAATGTATATACTATTCAATGCTATTTTGTGGTGTGTGTATGATTATTTTATATGAAGACTACTATTATCTTCACTGCCTAAGTCAGCGGTTCTCAACCTGTGGGTCGCGACCCCTTTGGGGGTCGAACGACCATTTCACATGGGTCGCCTAAGACCATCGGAAAACACATATGCTCTACATTTATGAAGTAACAATGAAAATAATACTGTGGTTGGGGGGTCACCACAATGCAAGGAACTGTATTAAGGGGTCGCTGTATTAGAAAAGTTGAGAACCGCTGGCCTAACTGATTTCATTAATTTCAAACATATAGGATGTTATTTATTATTTTTTGTATAGTTTGAAAAATTGTTAAAAAGTCTGAGAAATAAGTTACCACCCCTTGACTATTTTGCTACTTTTTAAATATGTATTGGTCTAAAGAACTTCTTGTTTGCATACTTGTATAGATCTTTGATTCTCTTTTAAATTGATATATGAATGATGTAAATTAAGTAATATTTTGTGAATTTTTAAAAATAGGTATTTTAAATGTTTTTTGTGGCATTTTGTAAAATTTTTAAATTTTACCAAGGGAGGTAATCCCTTGGTAAAATTTAAAAATTTTACAAAATGCCATTTTTAATTTCCCATACTCTTGAAAAAAATTGTGTTTGTTTTCTGTATAGTATTAGTATTAGTATTGCGTAAATATTGTAAAGGGAAATGAGTGCAGGTGACGTACATTTTTAAGATAATGACTCATAAATATGGGTCTTTGTCATTTCATAAAGGGTAATCAAAGAAATTAAAAAAAATACAATAGACCAACTTTCTTAATAATGGTCATAAAGTCATACATTTAATGTCCACATTCTTAGATCTTTCATCTTAAATACTCAAAAATCCTGTAGATTTAGTTTGAAAAATAGGGTTAGAGCACCTAATTATACATGTATTATTGTATTTAAATCTCCAAGTGTGAAGAATCAAGTCTGTTTGAGCATTGAATACCACTTTGTATTTTAAAAAAAATGGTTCAATTCGTTGGTTTTATCATTCGCTGTTCAAATAAAATTTGCCTCCACTGAGATTGATGGGAAAACCTATCTTTTTCTATGAATTTGTGTGCAAGGTATTTGAAAGTTTTTTTGTCAATTAAAATAATTCAATTACAACGACACAGAAGCAATTAAGCATGCATATGCCAATATATTGAATATGTAAAATCATACGATATTTTGTACTTTGTTTTTATCTTAATTAAAAGTGACAACCCTGAAAATAAACGAGTTTGTTAAGTTCTATGTAATACCGTAATATAATACTATCACGGTACTGACTGTTTGGATGTCGGTAACCCAAGAGTTATACAGCTTGAATATGGTAAACAGTATAATTTATAATTTACAGGTATCTCTGATAAATATCACGCTTCTGGGTTTAAATCTGACAAAATAAATTGGTCACCTTAGGGACATGCTAGTTAGAAGCCACCTCCCGTCTATTCAGGCACATAAAGGCACCAAAAGTTGCAATCGTAGCCGATGTAACACATGCCCCTAAGTGATTCAAGTTGATAAGATCACTTTCCCTCTGGAAATATTCAAAATAAAGGATGGTTTTACCTGAACAAGTCGCAATGTTATTTATACCATCCTTTGTACAAAGTGTGGTAAATTATACGTAGGAGAGACAGGTCGTCGCCTTGGAGACCGATTTAGAGAACACCTCTATAATTTAAATAAACAGGCTCTCTGTCCGGTCTCCAAACATTTCAATAGCACCAACCATGATGGCATTTTGGACATCGCAGTTACTGGTATACTGTATACTAGTAACACAACGAATAGGATCCATATGGAGAAAAAATTAATATCAAGATTTGGCAGGTTAACTCCATACGGGATAAACCAAATCCACAATTTTACGTAACTGCGATGTCTTTTTTCCTGCTTGGGCTTTTAAATTTTACGTCAAGTCACTTCCTTTTCATTCTTTTTCTTTACCTTGTTTCTGTCTGGTTTTCTATTTTTTAGGTAGGATTTATCTCTCTCTCTCTCTATGTATAATGTAAATTTGATTAATACTTATTTGTATGTCTTGTACTGATGAAGGCAAGTACCGAAACGTTTAATTATTTGTAATGTAAAATTATTATTAAAGCTCAATATATATTGTTATATCGACTCAGATTGTTCGTGTCTATTTAATCACCTTAATTATGATACTTATTTCACTTTCACTGTACCCGCTTGTTTAAAAACAAAACAAAAACAACTTTCTCTTTGGTTAATAAAAACGAGATTCACAAAGAACAGAAAAATTACAGACGTCGGAAGATTTAAAACAATGAACACAACACACAGCCAAGATTTATGCGTTGCTAGGAATTTATTGAAGGTTATATTTGATACATTGATGGTTATTCGTTAACTAAAGCTAGATTTATAATGCACTGTTAACTAAAGCTATGATTTATTGCTAACTAATGTTATGGTACACTGATGGTATATTGCTAACTAAAGTTATGATATATTGATGGTACGGTATATTATTAACAAAAGTTATTTGATACCTTGATGATATATTGCTAACTACTTGAACTTGATGGTATATATGGTAAACTAAAGTTATGATACATTGATAGTATATTGTTAACTAAAGTTGTGATACATTGATGGTATGTTGTTAACTAAAGTTGTGATACATTGATGGTATATTGCTCACTAAAATTATGGTACATTGATGCTATATTGTTAACTAAAGTTATGGTAGGCGCCTTGATGGTATATTACTTATTTACTAACTAAAGTTGTGATACATTGATGGTATATTGTAAACTAAAGTTATGGTACACTGATGGTATATTGTTAACTAAAGTTGTGATACATTGATGGTATGTTGTTAACTAAAGTTATGGTACATTGATGGTTTATTGCTAACTAAAGTTAAATGGTACACTGATGGCATACTGTTAACTAAAGATGCAAATAGACATGTCCACTTTGCGTGTACACATATATACAAGAATGCCCAGCTCATTTCATTCTTGGGTAGTGCATTACGAAAATGTTTGACGAGCCACTGTGCATTTCCATTGTTGGAGGTTTTAGTTTTAGATATGCTGCGAAACATCAAGTATCGAAGGAAAATCAAGTTTCAAAATTGATGGGGAAAAAATAATGAATACCATTTAACAGTGGCTCACTCTTAATGGTTGCAGTTGACATGCGGGAAAAAAGGTTCTCAAACAAAATGGTAGTAGTTGTCGTGCAAGAACAATGATTCTCAAACAAAATGGTTGTAGTTGACACGCGGGAACAAAGGCTCTAAAACTTGATGGTTGTAGTTGAAATACGGAAACAAATGCTCTCAAACCTTTTTTTTTGTTGTTAAATCTGAAAGAAATATAAATAAATTTTGTTAACCTTAGATTATGTTTGTGTCTAACAATGACATTATTAAAATAAATTCCGCGATTCAATAAAATCATATTGTTGGATTTAAAATGAGATAAGAGGACACTTTATACTTTGTACCGCTAGTCCAAATACGTTATACCGCCAGTCTAAACACTTTGTACCGCTAGTCAAAACAATTAGTACCGCTAGTACTTGTAGCCTTTAGTCAAATTACATCAATATGTACCGGCAATATATAGTTATCGTGTGCATGTGTCGATGACAGAGAAAATAAAAAAAAATCGTCTTTTAAACCGTCTTGATTGCGGCGTCTCTATAAAAACTACATCACCGACAGGAAATCAAGATAGCAATCTCGATTGCGGTGTCTCTATATAAACTACATCACCAACAGGAAATTATTATTATTTTTTTTTACATAATAAAATATTCTTCGCCGATATTATAAGAGAATTGATTTGGGCCCATGATTTATTTCATGTGACTTACACAGCACATTCCATGGAGGAAATGAGAAATAACCAATACCTTCACCAACGATGGAACGTTAGGACCGTAACATTTAACCAAGATAACCTCATGTAGACGGCATCCACATGGCGGCTCCTGACAGCGCTACTAAGATCAAGACAAGTTCTGAAATTTAGAAGCACAGAAAAACACAGTTACAATGACACTTATCAATATAACGAGGTCACTTGGTTTTATAACTTGCTAACCCAGCTATATAACTAGGTCACTTATTCATAGAAATAGGTCACTTCTCCTGATAATGAGGTCACGTTTTCATATAACGAGGTAACTTATACATATAACGAGGTAACTATCAAGGTATTGAGGTTATTTCTCCGTTTAACGCGGTCATTTATCATAGTAAGAGTGTAATTTATCCATATAACTACGTCACTTAGTCACATAAACAGCTCATATATCGATAAAACCTTGGTCACTTATCAATATAACTAGGTCACCTATCTATAAAATGCGGTCTCATTTATTCATATAAAAATGTCACTTATCTATATGAAGAGTTAACTTATCCATATAATGAGGTTCTTTATCCATAAAAGTAGGTTACATAGGTGTATAAAGTAACATATCCATATAACAAGATCATTTATCAAAAGCAAAAGGTCACTTATCAATATAACGGGTCACTTATAATTATAACAATGTCACCTACCAATACAACGAGGTAATTATCAATATAATGAGGTCATTTATCAACATGATGAGGTCACTGATCAATATAACGAGATTTCTTATCCATATAACGAGGTAACTTATCAACTAAATGGAACAGTTTGAGAGTCACTATATTAAATTAATAAAACTCTTAATGTCAAAGTTTGAGAGCAGCTGCAGTAAAGGAAGAAAACGCTATTAATTTTAAAGTTTTAGAGCCACACCATTAAATGAATAAAAAACATGGGGAAAGTTTGAGAGCCACTGCATTAAATTAATATAATTGTAAATTTTAAAGTTTGACAGTTACTGCATTAAATGAATAAAACCCTACATGGGGATATTTTGAGAGCCACTACATTATATTAATTAAGCTCTAAATGTTAAAGTTTCAGAGCCACTGCACTAAATGAATAAAACTAAATGTTAAAATTTGAGAGCCACTACAATGAAAAAATCCCCCAAATGTGAACGTTTGAGAGCCATTACATTAAATGAATAAAACCCTAAATGTGAAAGCTTGAGAGCCATTGCATTCCATAAATAAAACCCTAAAATGTGAAAAGGATTATCTTGTCTTCTGGCATCGTTCCCTCTCTTTGTAAGACAGCTGTCATCAGACTCAAGAAGTCTGGTCTTGATCCAAATAATGAAAAAAAATCTAAAGACCTATTTCTAATTTATCACATTCATCTAAAGTCATTGAAAATTTAGTTCTAAATAAGCTTTTTGCTTTCTTGAATGACCACTTTCTTCTCAGTCCTGATCAGTCGGCTTATAGACCTTTCACAGCACAGAAACAGCTCTCTTGAGAGTCATCAGTGACCTCTTGCTTGCTTGCTGTGACGTCTTGATTCTAATCCTCTTAGATCTCAGTGTGGCCTTTGATACCGTTGACCATCCGACCCTTTACAAAACCCTTGAGCATTACTTTGGAATTTCTGGTTCAGCTTTGGTTTGGTTTCGCTCCAACCTCTCCGATTGATCGCAGGCGATCTCTGTTGATGGCTGTCTCTCCGATAATGCTGACTTGGTCTTCGGAGTGCTACAAGGGTCCGTTTTGTGTCCCGTCATATTCACAATGTCTACCAGGCCACTTCTCCTCTTGCTTGGGAGGCATGCTGTTAAGAACCAGTCTTTCGCACATGACATGCAGCTATACAAGCATACCCATCCCTAACTTGTCAATTTTGCTATCCACACCTTGCAGGAGTGCATTGATGATGTCAAGTAATGGATGACTCTCAGCAAGTTTAAGCTTAACGTTGACATAACAGAAGCACTCCTCATTAGCAATCATGAAGCATCCTCTAACTCAGCTCTCTCCATCTCGTTTCAAGTAGGTAGCTCCACTATAGAGTTCAGATCCTCCTCTAAGAATCTTGGTTACATTATTTCTGACATTATTTCTGTCGCTCTGCATACACCGCTATCCGTCAGATCAGCTCCATCCGCCACTACCTCAAAGTCGGCGAAACAAAAACACTAGTCTGTGCTCTTGTTCTATCTCGTCTTGACTATTGCAGCTCTCTTCTGTCAGGTTCACCAAAACCTTTCATAGAAAAGCAGCAGAAAGTTCAAAACTAAGCTGCCAGGTTAGTTCTCAATGTAAAAAAACGTGATCACGTCAATCCACTACTCCACTCACTTCATTGGCTCCCTTTACAGGCATGCACTGATTACAAGCTGTCTGTTCTCTGTCATAACTTTTTCTCTCGTTTCTGCCCTTCCTATCTTACTGAACTTCTTATTGTCTATTCACCCCTTCGAAACCTTCGTTCCTCTACAGACCGGTGTATTATTTCTGTTCCCAGAACACGCACTAAAACATATGGTGAACGATCTTTCTCTTTATGCGACCCCAAACAATGGAATTCTCTCCCACTACACATCCGCAATATACCGACCGTACATGCCTTCAAAAGTACACTCAACACTTAACTCTTTAAACTCTACTATCCCGAATGTTTTCCCCCAATTGCCGATAAACGATGATGCTGGTTGCTGTCTGTGGCTTGACAAGTACAAGTTCTGGGATGCGTGGTGTGAATAAAAATGTGTTTTTGTTTTGTTGTTATATAGCTGTTTTCAATAAAATAAATATATGTTACTTTGTAATGTCATGATTATGTTTGCTAATATTTTTATATACAGCGCGGTGAGCCCAGCCCTTAGTCTGGGGTACCGCGCTACATAAGACAACTAATAATAATAATAATAATAATAGTCTGCCTTTGTTACCGTAATCAACCACTTAGTTCTCTCCAACCGAGTGGGACTACATTCTTCTTCTTCTATATGTTAAGGGCCCACGATCAATTTATTGATCATTCTGGCTCCTATGAGTGTAGTGGGGATTTGCAATATTTCTGTGCCTGGAGGTGATGAGGATATTTCACTGGTTTGCAAGAGTTACTTAGTGAGGGTATCATGCACTGAGAGGTTGGAAGGCCTGAAGCGATAGACGCAAATGAGTCAAGTGTTGTCGCCTCAAATGTTCCTTTTGAAAGCTTGTTCCAGTCCCTGATTGTCTTTGACAGGAATGTGCAGTTCCTATACTTGCTTCTCAAAGAAAGAAAGTGTTTGTGTTTTTATTTATTTTGAAGTAGGCCTAAATGTTATATAGATAATAATTTTTGTTTTTCTGTGTGGTGCGTAAATAAAAAAAATTTGAAGGTTTTTTAGACGCGTGAGAAGCATAGATTTTAAAATTTAACCCATACACTAGTACTACAAGTTGTAGCGATTGATCCACCCATGCAAAAGCTCTGTTTGAAATTATATTCATTTGGCTCATATAATTAAAAAAACAACAACATTTTAATGTCTGTGCTTTTTTGAAACAGCTGCTGTTATTCGCCATGCTTCAGCTCCATATAGCAAGACAGGTTTCACTGTGGTGTTGAATATCCTGATCTTGGTCTGAAGGGTCAAGTTGCTGCAGCTCCAGACTTTGTTTTAGCTGGTTAAATGCAGCTCTTGCCTTGCCAATTCTCACTCTTATGTTGGTTGCACCAATTCAGAAACATTTGTGGGTGTGCGCACCACACTTTACCAACGTTTTATCGCAGTCGGATCAATGGTGTAGAAACGCATATGGAAATTATATTTACATTGCTCATATAAGGAAAAAAACCCACGAAATTAGGGTCACCCACCAAAAACGGAATATTCTAAAATGTTTGTAACAATTTCAAAAAAATTCGCGGGCGTGCGGAAAATACTCTCCAAAGTTTTATCGCAATCGGATGAATGATATAGGAGCGCATACGGGACATACATAAATACAGAGATACATTCATTTATATATATAATATATGTATTGGCCTATGTATAGATTAAATGGAATTATTGTATTATTACCAAACGAAAAACGTACCCTTTGACTGTGTTGATTGTGCATTCGCCTTCGACTTGGAAGAGTACAGTTCTGCCTCTAAAGACAGTGATCAAGAAACGTCATTAAGTGTATTTAATGTAATATAAAAAGTTACTTAAATTTCAACGACACAGCGTGATTTGTGTTTATAGTGAACCAGACAAGAATATATAATGGTCATTTATAAACATTTATATATATAATAAACCAGTAAATCAATTCTACCATTTAAGATAAGTTCAGGTTAAATACATTCCAAATGAAAAAAACAGTATTCATCTAAGTTTACGTCTTTTAAAATACATTAAATTTAACAAAATACCAACCATCTAAGATACGTCCAGTACTGTTAATGTACATAATGCACGGTCCTTCAATCTCGAAGTATTTCATTGTCATTATTTGATAGAGGTCGTCCCTCGTTGTAGTAACATTGTAGGTAGGACACCTTGTATCGACCTTCTCAACTTGCGAGTAGACCAAGTGTGGTTTGTCACCAATCTTAAAGTAGACAAGAGTCCGACCTGTATTTTTCACTATCACGCAGTATTGAAAGACATGGTAGTTGCCAGGACGGATGTAAGCGTTTTTTCCTGGCATGTCCTTATAGTCAATTCTCAGCTTCTCCTCCACCTTCTCTGTTATAATAATACCAGGGTCATTTTTAAGCTGTGATATGTTGAAATGAAGTCGACTATGATTGAAACAGTACAATACGATGGATATAGTGGAAGGAGATGGAAAAAAGTAAAGTCATAAGAACAACTGAGTGGCAGGGAGAGTGACAAAAAAATGACAGGGATGGTGAAAGGGAGGCTGACAGTGGAAGGACAGAGGGGGTGAAAGTGAAAATTAACAAAGACAGAAAAAGGTAGAGTGAAATTTAGAGTGACAAGGAGGGTGACATGATGGTTATAGATGCAGACAGAAAAAGAGTTAAGAAGAAGTTTATTGACTTAAAAGAAGACACATCCAAATGTCATTATTTTGTATTTGACGGTGCGGCATTGTCGGACAACTGCAGAGTTTGTACTGTGAGAAGGAGAGCTGCAAAAATCTTTGGTCGACCATGGTGGTACTAATACTAGCTACGCCACTAGGCAGTGTATCTATGGCACCAAAAGTGGCGATCATTGTCATCGGGAAGAAGTGCAGAAATCGAATGCTCTGATTAATCTTGACCGGAGGAGGAGCCTGAAGAGTCCTCTGCCAAGATAAAATATTTGATAATTTCAAAATCAAGAGCAATGCTCCCTCTAAGGTTTACTGGTTCGTGTGCAAAATCATAGAGCTGTGTGCAAAGTTTTACAGCATCCATTGATTGTGTGCAAAATCATACAGTTGTGTGCAAATTTTGACAGCATCCATTGATTGTGTGCAAAATCATAGAGTTGTGTGTAAAGTTTTACAGCATCCATTGATTGCGTGAAAAATCATAGAGTTGTGTGCAATGTTTTATAGCATCCATTGATTGTGTGCAAAATCATACAGTTGTGTGCAAAGTTTGACAGCATCCATTTGTTATGTGCAACATTTTAAAGCCCACAAAACACACACACACACACGCATGTACGGAACTTACATAAATGAACTTAAGTGCAAAAACTTTTATATAAGTAAATGAATGAACTATAATTCAATAATTATAATGAGAAATGTCCCAATAGTTCAATTAAAGCTATATTTATTTTTTTATTATTTATCCTGTCGTTGGGTCAAGCAACTAAATTCCAACACAGCCACTACCAATGACCGCTAGTCACTTGATTGACTCATTTCTGGAGGTATTCTGGCGTTTGTCGTTCAACGATGTCCATCTTTTATACACATCGTCAAGGTTGATGTCCATCTTTTATACACATCGTCAAGGTTGATGTCCATCTTTTATACACATCGTCAAGGTTGATGTCCATCTTTTATACACATCGTCAAGGTTGATGTCCATCTTTTATACACATCGTCAAGGTTGATGTACATCTTTTATACACATCGTCAAGGTTGATGTCCATCTTTTATACACATCGTCAAGGTTGATGTCCATCTTTTATACACATCGTCAAGGTTGATGTCCATCTTTTATACACATCGTCAAGGTTGATGTCCATCTTTTATACACATCGTCAAGGTTGATGTCCATCTTTTATACACATCGTCAAGGTTGATGTCCATCTTTTATACACATCGTCAAGGTTGATGTCCATCTTTCTGATACGATTTAATCCCCATAAGCATGTCTAGATGCAACTCTTCCAGTCTATTTATAGATTGTATTTTTATTTTATTCATTAGGCTGAATCCACGCTAACAATCGGCGCTTGATGCAAGAAATGTAGCATAATTGTCCAATAGATTGGCAATGTCGCCGAATCGCTCATCATTTATTACAAATCGAACCATCTCGTCGAAAATCTGCATCAACCCACATTTATTTTTTTCTGCAAGCACAAATCTTAAGTTACGATAGTGATCCTTAAATTTCGGCAGAATGTCATCATAGTTTTCCAGGAATGCCGCATATCTATAAATTAGTGATGAAAAGTTTTTCTTGGCCAAAATTAAAATCTGAAGTGTCGAATAACGCTGACACCTCAAAGATTTGTCATTGCATCAACTCACTTTCAGTGAAACGAGAGTCCATGTGCAAACATATCATTCAACGGATATCAGCATGGAACGCATATTAATATCCTCGTCATTTGCAAGCAATTTAGGAACCTCTTCGTACCAGTGCTCATTTTCACCAAGGAATTGGACACGTAGCTTAGCGATCCTTGCTTTTACAAACTGGTATGCCTCGATGGCCGTAAGATTTTTTTTCTTTGTAGCAGCATGAATAATTCAGCATGTTCTCCAACAACCCAAAGACAACCAGTTCAGTTCGAAAATGTGAATCCCTTAGTTTATTCAAACAGAACTTATGAACTGGATCGTTATAAAGGCCCACCTGCTCCTCACAGTATTCAGTCAATATGTGTAAGTTAGTCACGTACTAAACATGTGCAATCTGTTTTCAAATTTTAGTTCATCGTAAAAACATGATTAAAAATAAGGATAGGTGTTAATTATAAATTGTATGATGGCATTAACATTATTTTTCTAATTTAAAATTGAAAGGGCGCATACAAATAGTGCACGTTTCATCGATTATTATTAAATCGAAAGCGTGTTTGTTTTCTTTAAATGTGCTACTTTTGTTACAAAATTTTCTGAATGACAGATTTAAAAAAAAAAATACTAAGCTGATATTTATTTTATTAACTTCCCAACTGCTTTTCTATTTTTAATATCAAAATAACAAACAAAGTGCCCCATCCATTGCACTCGATTTTTTATATTATTAATTTAATTTTAGATGCGAATCCAGTAGAAAGCTAAGAATTTTTTTCGTGAACTAGCATTTCGATTATCATGCCCAATTCCTTTTGTTTGGTACGTGTTTTAAAAAATTCTTATTGCTTATTCGTCAATTTAAAATAGATTCTTTGGATATAGATAAAAATATTTTAAAGTATAGCGAAGAGGCAATTTAAGAAAATTATAGTAGTTTGAAAATCCAAATAAAAATTTCAATCAACTGAATAGTTTAGGAAATTTTTACTTGATTTGCATATGAATGTCCATTATATAAAATATCACACATTAATAAATATAATGTCTTCTGCAAACAACTCATGTCTTCTTAAAATAATTATGCCGTTCATAGGCAATTTATAAAAATGACCAGTTTTCAAAGCCCATAAAAATGTATAGACCTTTCTAATAAACCTGTTTTTTTCCCTTCTTTTTGACTCTAGTAAAGTTAGAAAATATTTAGAAAGGTAGTCTATGCATTGTAATTATAAGTAAGTTTGTTTTTTTCCATTTGAGTACAGCATATAAAATAATGTTTGCAGTTCTTTTTAGTGATAGAATCCTTTTTAATTGAATTTTGTTTTTTGAAAATTCATTTATTAATAGAGTAGCTATATATATAACCATAATGTAAATAAAAATTAAAGCCACATAACTATTTTCTTTATATTATTATTTTTTTGTTATTATTTTTGTGCATAACACAAGCAGGTCAAGCTATTTCCGTTTTGCCTACACTGCATTGAAAGATGATAATTAAGAAAATATCCAAATAACATCTTTAAGCCCCTAAAATATCCGAGGCACTCTGCATTCGTAGGTGTTGCTGGGCGCACAGGATGGCTCTAAAGTTAAGTGACACCTACATTTTTTTAACTATAGGATCTCTTCCGTTGCTCTCCTATTAAGTGTAGAATATTGCACTACTAATTTCAGATATGTGCTAAAATGCATTCTTGTATTTTGAATTTATCAAAAAATGTCTGGGGACTATAATGAGTTAAGGCGCGAGAATAATCTAGGGCAAAAGCGCTATACCTTCAAGTGAGACACAACTAGAATGAATATAGTATAAGTCCCGCTTGTGCGAAATTTAAGATGTCTTTGGTCATCATTATGGATAATTATGGCATTTTCCACCCGAATATTTGAAATGCCCCCTCAATATTGTTTGAAAGAAACAACAAATTCAATTAAGTGCCAAAACAATGCATCCCTGCATTTTGAGTTTGTACCATTGTCTTTAAAACCCTAAATTATGCACCCCTTTCCTCACGCTGATCAATGGTACAGTATGGGGTTGATTATAAGCTTGTGCCTAATGATTACTCTGGGGCACGCAACAAATGAAGTGAATTCAGTTTATATAAGGCACTGGGCTAAATAAGGCCTCTCACAAAATCTTAAAAATGTTCTGCCGTTCAAAAGGTAAAATATTAATATCGAATTCAAGTAAACTCAAAAATACACCTCTTGATTTTGAAATAATACAAAATTTTCTGGGGAGCAGGCTCCCCAAACCCCTCTACCGATCACGATTTATTGGCGCCCTTTAATTTCAGCCCTACTTCTCGATAAAAAAGGATCGCTAATTTTGGTATCGATAGATAAACTGCCTAGAGGCACAGCTACTATTAGTGCTGCAGTTGTCCGGAAATGCCACATCTGCATATAAATAAAAAGTGACACCTGGATGGACCACCCCATCCGCCTTATTTCGAGGACACTAGCAGGGGTGTATCTACAGTGTTTGGCGTCAGGGGACAAGATTCGTTTAACGCTCCCCCCTCAAACTCTGAAATACATTATTTTCAACCAATTAATACCATTTAAGTCCATTTTTGCCCCACCCCGCTAGTCTGGCACCCAGGGACGTATGCCCCCATCAGCCACACCTTAGCTACGCCTCTGGCCACTGAAAACTGGCACTGTCCCCCCGAAAATCTGAAATGCCCTCTCCCCCCCCCAGCCCCCGGGTGAAAATTTATTAAAAGAAACACTGCATAGTAGCCCATGACGCCTTACGGGGGTGGGGAGGCGTCCATGGCTTACACTAACTTCCTGTAAGTATGGGACATCAACTATGGGGCACTTACTTTGATTCCATCATACTTACCAAGCACCATGGGATATCTGACACTCTTCGATTTCTTATATGAACGAGCCCGATTGAACCATACTGCTATGATGTTGGACATGTTGTAATGGGTCGAGGCCGGGACACCGATTTCCATCCTGAGCAATCTCCTGTTATTAAGGTCCTGTCGACACTTTTTATATGGATAACGGTACTTGTATTCGATGAACGAGGGCACGGTGGTGGTACATTCTGTGGTGTACATGTACGTTATCTGTGGAAAATAAACGAACAGTCAAGGCAATGTTATAGAGATTCCAGCACTATTAGTTATTTTTAATTTCATTTTTTGCATGTTTATTGGTGCTCGTCTAAGAAGACTTTTTATTGATTCTTTTGTTGTTTTGTTTTGTGTCTTACGTTCCACCTCCCCGAAATGCTTTTTAGAAAAATTCTTTTAGTTAGGCCTGAAATCAGAGTTCCTCTTATTATTTCAATTAAACAACAGGCCTGCTCGAAATAACATGCTAAGAACATTTGGTGCACCGTCTGCATCTAAATAGGAATGGGAAAATGCAAAATGCTCCTCATTTTTCCTTGGTTTATTTGTTTGTTTGTATTTTGCACACTTCTTCACACGGTGACGTTGGTGTGGAATTCGTAAGACGAAATCACAAGACCTGGGATTTTTCTTTAGGAGGATAAGCTGGTTCCCTAGACGGCAAATTGCCTCTCTCCACCCATCCAGTGAACCCATGGAAACATCTTGTGTGGTTGATATCATGGTAGAATAGTTTTATTTTGTTCTTTAATTAGAAAGCTATTCCAGGATGTGTACATCAAAGTGACGTCTGCCTGCAAAACGCTATGTTTTATACATCAAACTGCTGTCCTCAAGATGCTTACCCAATTTTTTGTATTATAGCTTTCCAAGACATAGTTATCGTCAAAAACGACTGCTACATACTGCCACATCCACCGGTCCAAGTTCACGTCTTGCATATCGAGAAGAATTGAAAACGTGACAATGTCCTGCTCTTCCCTGGCCACTCCGGGCTTTTGGCAAATCGGAAACTCTATTGTGCATTTGAAGTCTAAGATGACCTGGGATAACGTTTCTATGAGGAGGAACATCATCATATATATATAAATATATATATAAGTGAAAATGTGTGGTTTTTTTTGTTTGTTTCACAAAGGCCTTTACATGGATAGATGGATTTAGGCCAAACTTTAAACATATACCAATTATTATCCAGTATCAAATGCTGGTGGGGGGGGTAATGTAATTTTATAATATTCTTTTTGCGGCCGGAGGCCCCAAATTTGTTTTTTTCTTTCTAATGTGAGCTATAAAAGTGACCCATAAGTACACCTACATGAATGGATTGATATTGGCAGAACTTAGTACACATACACTTGATTATCCATTTTCAAATACCGAAAGATACTGAGGTCACATTATCCATTCATCTGGAGCTGGGGGGCCCATTTCATTTTTCCTTATATTAACTATATGGATATCAAAAGGCTTAATACTCCTGCATGAAAAGATGGATACACTTGATTATCACATTCAAATACAAAAGGTAATGAACTTATAATATCCACTCATTTGAGATCGGCGGCCACAAGTCATTTTTTCCTTATATAAGCTTTATATATGCCAATAGGATTAGACAACACTAGAGTTCTATGTGATTTCATGGATCTAGGCCTAACTTGGTTGCAAAACACTTCATAGTAATTTAAAATTAATAATATGTAATCCTTTCGGGGCCCGTCTAGAATTGTCCGAAAAGTTAGATAATTTAAAAAATCTAAATTTTAACTTCAACATTTATTTGAATGATTTGTAATAGCGCCCGTTATTTCAGTCACAGCTAAAACTGTACACCAATTGAATGGACCCCATCGGGAGCCCCTCTTTTAATTTAAATGATAACTGGTTATAAGTATGGCCTTACGTTGGGTTTGTTGAACGAACAAGATAGGTTGGTAACCGAGCAAAATGGGTTTGGTGACTGAACAAGATGGTTTGGTGACTGAACAAGATGGTTTGGTGACTGAACAAGATGGGTTTGGTGACGGAACAAGATGGGTTTGTTGAACGAACAAGATAGGTTGGTAACCGAGCAAAATGGGTTTGGTGACCGAACAAGATGGTTTGGTGACTGAACAAGATGGGTTTGGTGACCGAAGAAGATGGGTTTGATACCCAGCAAGATGACATTTAATAACGTAGAAAAAAATAATTTCCCCCGTTTCGAGGAGGCTACCTAGAATGTTTAAGAAAGTTCTGTATCGTACCACGGGGATGAAGAATGGGATCTAAAAGCTTATTGAAATGTTAGAAAAGTTTTCTTCGTTTCTCTACTTTCTTGGGGATTTTCTCAGTAGAGTTGCGTTATCCTTTAATAACCTTCATGAAATTTCGAGAATATTCTATAGAAGATTCGATTTTTTTTATGAAAACGTTTTAAGATTATAGATTTGTCTTTTTTATGTTTATTATGTTTCCCTAACTTTCAATGAAATTCCTAACATGTTATGGAATAAGATTTTCAGTTAATTTAGAAAGTTTCTAGAACGTCCCAAATGAATTTTCCCTTATGGAGACCTTAGCTAATACGTAAATGAAGTTATTGTTTTGTATTAAAGTAGACGCTCTAACGTGTATTGTTGGATCTTGACCGAAGTTGTTAAACATAGCCTTTATAACCTCACCATGGAAAACGATCTTAACGGAAACATGATCCCACCGAGGAACAGGATCCCACTGGTTAACCGGAATCAATTGAGAAAACGTGATCCCATCTTGTAACTGGGTCACAACAGGAACTGAATCCCATCAGGGAAGATATCCATTAAGATCAGTATCCTAACGGGTACAAGATCACATCGTAAAACAAGATGAAAAATTGCTTGGAATTCCATTGGGAAAATATGATCCCACAAACACACACAAACAAACACAGACGAACACAAACAAACACACAAAAAACAAACAAACATACACACGATGAGAAGCGTGTCAGTAGTTCCAAAACTGATATTACATAACTTCATCATTCATCAGTCGGTGTGTATTCAAATTAGATTTGGCAGGAGTGAGGACAACAGTCATGAAATGTAAGCACTGGTGAAGTAATCTTTGACCCATGACCCTTGACCTGACCTGACCTTTCAACACCAGTCAAAGTCTTACCATGATTGATGCAAATGACCACAAAAACCAGACAGAGGTGAAATATTTTGCAGGACATTCTACAGACATATACAATTTCCAAGATGTTACATGGAAATTTTTAGACTCTCCGAATCTGGAAAGAATAGAAAGATAATTTAAATTACTAATTTTCTCTGCACTAACAGTTTAACAGACAATTTTTATTTGCGAAAACATTTTAAATTTAGACAAACATTCTTTTTAAGGATACTCTGGAGACATTTGTCTTTAGTTCATGTAAGTGAGATTTTTTAATGTGATCTTGGGGCTTCTTCGCCCCCCCCCCCCAAACAAGATAGGTGTCTTTATTTCATGTAAGTAAGCGGTTCTCAATCTGTGGGGCGCGATCCCTTTAGGGGTCGAACGACCCTTCAAAGGGATCGCCCAAGACCATCCGAAAACATATATTTATAAAGTATTTTTTAAAAAATTATATTTGGGAGTCACAACAACAAGAGAAACTGTATTAAAGTGTCGCCGCATTAGGGAGTTGAGAGCCACTGAAGTAAGTGGGATCTTGGTTATTTTCTGTCTCACAACTTGTCTCTTGATAATCATATATCCCACATTTGTCGCTCTGCATACACGGCCATCCGTCAGATCAGCTCCATCCGCCACTACCTCACAACTAGTGCAACAAAAACCCTAGTCTATGCTCTTGTTCTCTCTCGTCTTGACTATTGAAACTCTCTTCTGTCAGGTTCACCAAAAAACTTCTTAGAAAAACTACAAAAGGTTCAAAACTCAGCTGCTAGGCTAGTTTTAAAGGCAAAAAAAAACGTGATCATGTCACACCACTACTTCATTCACTTCACTGGCTACCTGTACAAGCACGGATTGACTATAAACTCTCTGTTCTCTGCCACAACTTTTTCTCGAATTCCTGCCCTTCCTGTCTAACCGAACTTCTCTCTGTCTATTCACCCCTTCGACAGCTTCGCTCCTCCGCAGACGGGCGTATTCTTTCTGTCCCCAAGACTCGCACAAAAACATACGGTGAAAGATGTTTCTCTTACTGTGCCCCCAAACAATGGAATTCTCTTCCACTACGCATCCGCAATATATCAACTATCACAGCCTTCAAAACTGCACTCAAAACACATCTCTTTAAACTCTACTACCCCGACTGATTCCTCACATCTGACCGATAAACGCTGCTGCTGGTCGTCGTCCATGGCTTCACATGTAAAAGTTCTGGTGTGGATGATGTGAATATGCATTAGATTTTGTTTTGTCTCTATACATCTGTTCTTTATTACATATATGTATTTTATGTTATTGTCACGATTATGTCTCTTTTAAAATATTTTTATGTACAGCGCTGTGAGCCTAGCCCTAGGCTGGGGTACCGCGCTATATAAGACAGCAAATAATAATAATAATAATAATAATAATATTTGTTTTATGTGATCTGGTGGCGTCTCCACCCCAACCCCCAAAACCAGATTGGTGGAAGCAAACCTCCACCCACTCTCATGGAACTTGGGCAATTCTGCATGGTATTTAAATCGATATTTCATAATGAATATTATTAATACAAAAATGTACTGTTAAATAATTGTTGGAATATTGTTGACTATTCAACAAAGATATCACAAACAATTATAAATTTCTTTTTTCAGAAATAGTTCAAAAAATTAATTGAAGTACACCTGTATTTTTAAAAAACAATACAAATACAAAGCAGCTATGAGTGTTATCGTGATGACTGTGTGGTCAAACGTGTGTCTACCTTCCATATTGGACCAGTGTTCTGTCGTCGGCAAAGCCTAATTTTTTTAATGAGGGTTTTAATTATGTTTTTTCCATATTAATTTTTGTACCCAGAGAAATCCAAAAGACACCCCTTTGGGGAGGGAGAGATTATATTCCCCCAGCCTAATTCAAATTGAAAATAACTGCTTCCTTCCCCCCCTCCCCCCCACCAATGAAGACACCATGGTGTATTTTAGTATCTATAATTTTCTTTTGTTTAGCTGTGAATCAATTCCCCCCCCTTTCGTTTCTTACACGCTACACAATATCAGGAAGACATTTATCAAAATTTCCTTTGACAAATCCAACATAATTACCGACATCTCACCATTTAGGGCACACTAAATCCAATTACCAAAAGATATATAATTGAATCATCATAGATAGATCAGAGCACATTTAATATATGATCTTTAAAAAAATCTTCTTCTACTGAAAATTGTTTATGCCCATTAAACCTTAAAATGAAAGTAATATCTAGTGGCCACTCCTCAACATCACAACTAATAATAAAGCACCAGATCGACATCACAAATTATCATTTTCAAACCAAAGAAAATAATACGGTTAACTTTAATATTTCTTTTTTACAAAAAAACATTAAAATTTACCAAGTCAAAATATGAAACTAACGCTAGAACTGCATAACTAGAAAAATAAAGGGTAGTGACTCCCAATAAACACGCATTGGACTTCGATGAGTCACTTCCTTGTTTTGTCACGTGATATGTGTAAGCTTTCGGTAGGCTGTCTGCTACACATAACAACGCATAACAACAGGTAACAGCTGATCAGCCATTATCATTAATTTTAAAGCAAAATGTTTGTCTCCATGAGCGCTTCCCCAATGCTAATTAAAAAATTTAATTTTCAAAATATTCTTGAATACACTTGTTTTTTTAAATGACATTCATACATGTGACAATATTTATAATTCAGTTATGATTAAAGTAAGAAAGTTGGTACCGAAAGTTGTTCGAAGAAAAATTTGTGAGCGGGTTTGGATTTGAGCTTACCCCACTGGTGTGCCTAATCTAGCCACTTGTAAATGTGGACGAGACAATTTTTATTTTTAGCTTTAAATTTAATTAAAAGAAAAACCTACAGAGTAGCTCACTTGACCTGTTAATGTTATTTAAATTACGGTTATGTTTACTTTGTTCTTTCATTGGTGGTGCGATGTGGTGCACCTTGTAGATCCATTAAATTCAACTAAGGCTAAACTCAGCAGCTTCCTCTAAAGATGCATGAATCGCATTTTGTGAATTCATCTGCAGGACAAAGTGCGTAACAAATAAGTTTTGGAGCATGCCATGTTCTACGGTCTTATCAAGAGGCGCGAAGCTCTTCGCGTCTTACACCATGTAATGAGCATGCAGGAGTGATGTACTGGTATTCCAAAGGATATGCTGTGTGAAGAGATGGCAGAGGGGCCAAGACTTAATGGACGGCCGCGGCTGTGATTTAAAGACGTTTGCAAACAGATCATGAGGGAAGCGAACATAGAAATCAACGAATGGGAGATCATCACCGAGCAACTTTCCAGCTGGCCAACAGCAGTTTATGAAGGAGTCAAACATGCAAAAAATGCGCGAAACATAACCGTTGCAAAAAAAAAATAATAATAATTATTACGGAGGGCCAAAATTAAGCAGGAGTCAAGGTACTCCAACGAGTAGTGCAGCCAAGATTATCATTCCAGGATAGTAAGCCATTTAATTAAGTGTCAAAAGCTACGGTACTGCATCGTCTCACGAAGACGGAAGGAAGGATGCCATATACCTATTATTTTGAGCACATGTTTACATTTTACACATTTAATAAATGACGATTTCATACATGGAGAAACAAAGACTTTGTTCCAACGTTCATTAGACATGAGACGCAGACTTCAAGTGTTTACCGAATCAACGCTCTCAAATAATGAAGCTTCAAAGATAAAAATGAAAGAACATTGTCACCAAAAGACATCAAAAAAAAAAAAAAAAAAATCCGGTGGGAGACTATGTTAAACTAATTAAATCCAAAAAGACATAACAAAATGGCTTGATACTGAGACAGGACATATCAAATTATTCGACGTATGTTCAAATATAACTTTACCACCAAGAAGATTTTGTCATTAGAATGTTGTAGAATAAAATGCATTTGGAAATAAATAAGAGAGAACGATTTGAGGGAATAAAGAGTTTTTGTCAGATTTACTGCAGGGACGTCATTTGTGTAGGGCAGGGCTGGACATCCCCACTCTCTATTAGAATTTTCAGTTTAAAAAAAAAATTGCTGTGCACCGTGGCGCTTCCAGTAATAAAGAACTTAACAAGCCGAACACCTTTTGGTTAGGCCACCCCCCCTACCTGAAAAACCTAAATCGACGCCCATTGGTTTGCTGTGGGGCTTTTTGCCTGGTGATATTTTCTTGTGGATGTAGCTAATGAGTCATTTCGTGTGTGTACTAAGAGTATATTTTAGTCCAGTGTAAAATGAATTATTAAGTATTGTGATGAACTTTAAAAAAAAAATCTTCACAGTCAAATGAACCATTTATTCAGTGTTGTAATGAAATAATAGACCATATCCGAAACATAGTAGTCTGACATGAGGCCAGGCGAATATTTGACCGTTGTCTGTCAGTCTGTCTGTCAAATCATATTTCCTACCCCCGATATGTACCTAAGTATGTTAATTATTTATCAAACTCATTCTGAGGCGTAGCTTGTGCTGCCTTGGGCAAATGAAAGTATCGTTCTCCCCCCTCCCCCGTGGAATTATATCCCCTTACTTCCGCACAAAATTTTTTTGCATTTAATTTACTTTGTTCTTATTTGGATGAGTGATAAGTGCATTAGTACATTTTATTAGGCTATGTAGTTTCGCTGCACTGATTAAATTAAACGGCATTTTTTTTATTAAAGTATATTTAAAGATTTTGTTTTTAGTACTTTGTATATTTCATAAACGTATATTTTTGGAATGAATAAAAAGTAAAAACTTTTTAAATGTTGTAAATACAAAGCTAAAGTTGTATTTAATTTTAGAAAATTTTAGCATTTTAAAAAGCAATAAATTATATTTATGAATTTTACTTTTAAGAAAGGGATTTTTTATTATCAGATATGTCACGGGCGTTTATTAAATCAAAGAATCTTAGAGCTGTGGCGAAATTAGGCAATTTACGCTATGACGTCATTTGCGTATTTATTTAGATCATAATAGTTTTATTTTTATTTCGAAATATTAACAATGTACTAAAAATAACTGATGTTTGGGATTTCCCGATAAATGTGATTACACTGTACCTGATACTCCGTGCATTAATTGACTGATACACTTTCAAGGGTTGAAACTAGGACCGCTTGGAGTAGGCACCCCCAACAGCGTAACTAGGGCTGCATGGGGAGCAACATTATGTTTATTTTTAGACAACATGGGCGCCTAAACAATATTATTTAACAATCTGGGTATTAATTAAAAAATAAATAAATTGGTCACAAGTGGTGGCAGAACAATCACCAACCTACGCTTTGCGGATGACATAGACGGATTGGCTGGAAACGAAGAAGAGCTAGCCAACCTGGTAAAGCGTCTCGATAAGACTTCATCGTCCTTTTGCATGCAAATCAGTGCAGAAAAGACACAAATAATGACGAATAGCACCACTGGCATCACCATTGAAATTAAGGTCGGTGAGGAACGATTAGAGACAGTTGGCAGCTTCAAGTAACTCGGAGCAATAGTCTCGGAAGAAGGCTCCAAGCCCGAATTGATGGCTAGGATTGCGCAGACCACAACAGCACTAAAGAGGCTCAAGAAAATATGGAACGACAAAAATATAGCCCCCAGCACCAAAATCAGGCTGATGAACTCATTAATCATATCCGTTTTCTTATATGACTGTGAGTCCTGGACATAAACAGCAGAACGTGAAAGGAAAATAAAGGCGATGGAAATGAGATGTTTCAGAGGCATTCTTGGCATCTGCTATAGAGACCATATCACCAATGAACAAGTGAAAGAAAGGATTCGCAAGCAACTGGGCAGTACGATGACCTCCTGGTGTCTGTAAAAAGTGCGAACTTGAATGGTATGGCCACGTGACCAGAAAACAAGGGCTCGCCAAAGAAATCTTGCAGGGCACTACTAGAGGAGGAAGAAGAAGAGGAAGACAGAGAAAAAGATGGGAAGATAACATCAAAGAATGGACGTGATTAAAAATAGGTGATGCTATGCGTAGGGCAGGAGACAGAGAGGAATGGAGAAGAATAGTGTACATGCCCCAACGGTCGAAGGACTACGGGACATGATGATGATGATATTTTGTTTATTTTTGAGCGCCCATTGAACCTTCTGGGTTTAAATCTGAAAAAATTGGTCACCTTAATTATGATATTCATTTCACTCTACCCGCCTGTTAAAAAAAAAAAAAAAGGTTCTTTAATATAATAAAAACTAGATTCTGACAAACACAAAGAACAGAAAAATTATACAACCAAGATTTATGCGTAGCTAGGAATTTATTGAAGGTTATATTTGATACATTGATGGTTATTCGTTAACTAAAGCTATATTTATAATGCATTGTTAACTAAAGCTATGATTTATTGCTAACTAAAGCTATGATTTATTGCTAACTAAAGTTATAGAACACTGATGGTATATTGCTAACTAAAATTATGGTACATTGATGGTATATTGTAAACAAAAGTTATGGTAGGTACCTTGATGGTATATTACTAACTAAAGTTATGGTACATTGATGATTTATTGCTAACTAAAGTTAAATGGTACACTGATGGCATACTGTTAACTAAAGATGCAAATAGACATGTCCACTTTGCGTGTACACATATATACAAGAATGCCCAGCTCATTTCATTCTTGGGTAGTGCATTACGAAAATGTTTGACGAGCCACTGTGCATTTCCATTGTTGGAGGTTTTAGTTTTAGATATGCTGTGAAACATCAAGTATCGAAGGAAAATCAAGTTTCAAAATTGATGGGGGATAAATAATGAATACCATTGAACAGTGGCTCACTCTTAATGGTTGCAGATGACGTGCGGGGCAAAGGGTTCTGAAACAAAATGGTTGTAGTTGACGTGCAGGAACAAGGGTTCTCGAACAAAATGGTTGTAGTTGACACGCGGGAACAAAGGCTCTCACACTTCATGGTAGTAGTTGACATGCGGGGAACAAAGGTTCTCAAACAAAATGGTTGTACTTAACACGCGAGAACAAATGCTCTAAAACTTGACGGTTGTAGTTGAAATACGGAAACAAAGGCTCTGAAACCTATTTTATTTTTTTTTTAAATCTGAAAGAAATATAAATAAATTTTGTTAACATTAGATTATGTTTTTGTCTAACGATGACATTATTAAAATCAATTTCGCGATTCAATAAACTCATATTGTTGGATTAAAATGAGAAAAGAGGACACTTTGTACCGTTTCTCAAAATACGTTAAACCGCCAGTCCAAACACTTTGTACCGCTAGTGAAAAGACTTGGTACCGCTAGTCAAAACAATTTGTACCGCTAGTACTTGTAGCCTTTAGTCAAATTACATCAATATGTACCGGCAATATTTAGTTATCGTGTGCGTGTGTCGATGACAGAGAACACAAAAAAATTCGTCTTTTAAACAGTCTTGATTGCGGCGTCTCTATGTAAACTACATCACCAACAGGAAATTAATTTTTTTTTTTACATAATAAAATATTCTTCGCCGATATTATAAGAGAATTGATTTGGGCCCTTGATTTATTTCATGTGGCTTACACAGCACATTCCATGGAGGAAATGAGAAATAACCAATAACTTCACGAACGATGGAACTTTAGGACCGTATCATTTAACCAAGATAACCTCATGTAGAAGGCATCCACATGGCGGCTCCTGACAGCGCTACTAAGATCAAGACAAGTTCTGAAATTTAGAAAAACAAAAACACAGTTACAATGACACTTATCAATATAACGAGTTCACCTTGCTTTATAACTTGGTCATCCAGCTATATAACTAGGTCATTTATTCATATCAATAGGTCACTTCTCCAGATGTGAGGTCACGTATTCATATAAGAAGGTCTGTTATCCATATAACGAGGTAACCTATCCATATAACGAGGTAACTTATCAAGGTAAGGAGGTCATTTCTCCATTTAACTAGTTTCTTTATCATGGTAAGAGGTAAATTATCCATATAACTACGTCATTTATTCATATAAACAGCACACTTATCGATAAAAACTTGGTCACTTATCCATATAATAGGTCACCTATCTATAAAATGCGGTTTCTTATCCATATAACTAGGTAATTTATTCATATAAATAGATCACTTATCTATATGACGAGTTCACGTATCCATGTAATGAGCTGACTTATCCATATAACGATGTCACCAACCAATTCAACGAGATCACTTATCAATATAACGAGGTCATTTATCACTATAACGAGGTCACTGATCAATATAACGAGATTACTTATCCATATAACGAGGTAACTTATCCACTAAATGGAAATGTTTAAGAGTCACTATATTAATAATGAAAACTCTAAAAGTTAAAGTTTGAGAGCCACTGCATTAAATGAATAAAACGCTATAAATTAAAAAGTTTTAGAGCCACACCATTAAATGAATAAAAACACTGGGAATGTTTGAGAGCCACTGCATTAAATTAACGCAACTCTAAATTTTAAAGTTAGAGAGCCACTGCATTAAAATAATAAAACCCTACATGGGGAAAGTTTGAGAACCACAACATTAAATTAATTAAGCTCTAAATGTTAAAGTTTCAGAGCAACTGCATTAAATGAATAAAACACTAAATGTCAAAGATTGAGAGCCCATGTATTAAATTAATAAATGAAATACATTTTATATTAAATAAAAAAACACCTAAATGTGAAGGCTTGAGAGCTACAGCATTACATAAATATGTGAATATACATTTGTTTTTGTTTCGTTTTTATATAGCTGTTTTTTAATAAAATAAATATGTTACTTTTTAATGTCATTATTATGTTTGCTAATATTTTTATTTACAGCGCGGTAATAAGCCCAGACCTAGACTGGGGTACCGCGCTATATAAGACAACAAATAATAATAATAATAATAGTCTGCCTTTGATAATCAACCACTTAGTTCTCTCCAACCGAGTGGGACTACATTCCTAATCATATCCTCTTTTTTTCTTTAGGTGCATTCGTCCGGGACCATTGCTTTGTGTTCTTTTTTTTAAAATTAAAAATAATATTTTTACCAGCTTATTATATCCACAACAAAATGCCTTCGACTTTTAAACGTATTTACAAAATTTCCTTTGGTTGTTTTTATTTTGGTTTGAAGTGGGCCTAAAATTTATTTAGACAACAATTTTTGTTTTTCGACTTTTTGTTTTTCTGTATGGTGCGTAAATTAAAAAAAATTGTGTAAGAAGCATGGATTTTCACAATGTAACCCACACACTTATAGCGATTGATCCACCCATGCAAGATTTTGAAATTATATTTATATGGCTCATATAATTTAAAAAAAAACATCAACAACATTTTAAGGGCCCTGGCCCCAAATGGAATATTGTAAAATGGTACAAATTCAAAACCTACTTATTTTGTCCCACACAGCCTGCAATGTCGCTATTTGTATTTGATTAAATTCCATCCAACCAAGCATTAGCTCTGTTTGAAATTATCTTTAAATAACTCATAAAAGAAAAAAAAACTAATTTAGGCCTCCCGGCCAAAAACGGAATATTTTAAAATGGTTGTACAAATTCAGAAATATTTGTAGGTGTGCGCACTACAATTCATCATCATCATCATCATCATCATCATCATCATCATCATCATCATCATCATCATCATCATCATCATCATCATCAGGTCCCGTAGTCCTTCGACCGTACCGTTGGGGCGCCACGGATGACATGTACACTATTCTTCTCCATTCCTTCTGCCCTACACATAGCATCGCCTAGTTTTAATCCCGTACACTCTTTGATGTTATCTTCCCATCTTTTTCTTTGTCTTCCTCTTCTTCTCCCTCCTCTAGTTGTGCCCTGCAAGATCTCTTTGGCGAGCCCTTGTTTTCTGATCACGTGGCCATACCACTCAAGTTTGCGCTTTTTAACAGACGTCAGGCGGTCATCATATTGCCCAATTGCCTGACGAATCCTTTCTTTTATTTGCTCATTGGTGATGTGGTCTCTATAACAGATGCCAAGAATGCCTCTGTAACATCTCATCTCCATCGCCTTTATTTTACTTCCAAGTTCTGCTGTTAATGTCCAGGACTGACAGGCATATAAGAAAATGGAGAGGATTAATGAGTTCATCAGCCTGATTTTGGTGCTGGGGGCTATATTTTTGTCGTTCCATATTTTCTTGAGCCTCTTTAGTGCTGTCGTGGTCTGCGCAATCCTAGCCATCAATTCGGGCTTGGAGCCTTCTTCCGAAACTATTGCTCCGAGGTACTTGAAACTGCCAACTGTCTCTAATCACCAATTCACCAACGTTTTATCGCATTCGGGTGAACGTTGTATTAAACGCATACGGAAATTATATTTACATTGTACATATAAGAAACAAAAACGAAACTAGGGTCACCGACCAAAAATATATAAATTTAGGCTTATGGCCTATTAAATAAAATTATTGTATTATTATGAAACAAAAAAACGTACCCATTGGCTGCGTTGATAGTTCATTCGCCTTCGACTTGGAAGGGTACAGTTCTGCCTCTAAAGACAGTGATCATGAAAAGTCAATAAGTGTTTTTAATGTAATCTATAAACTTACTTAAATTTCAACGGCACAGCGAGATTTGTGTTTACAGTGAACCAGACAAGAATATGTAACAATCATTTATCAACATTTACATTTATAATACACCAATAACGCAATTCCTACCATCTAAGATAAGTTCAGGTTAAATACAATCCAAATGAAAAAACAGTATTCTTCTCAGTTTAGGGCTTTTAAAATACATTCCAATTTAACAAAATACCAACCTTCTAAGATAAGTCCAGTAGTGTGAACATGCATAACGCACGGTCCATCAATCTCCCAGTAGTCCATTTTTATTATTTGATTGAGGTCGTCCCGCGTTGTAGTAACAGGGAAGCTAGGACACCATGACTCCATCATCGCATTTTTCGAGTAGGTTACTTTGGGTCTGTCACCAATCTTAAAGTAGACAAGTGTCCAAACTGCATTTTTCACGGTCACGCAGTATTGAAAGACATGGTAGTTGCCCGGATGGATGTAAGCGTTTTTTCCTGGCATGTCCTTATAGTCAACTCTCAGCTTCTCCAGCACTTTCTCTGTTATTACATTACCAGGGTCATTTTTAAGTTGTGTGATATGATGAATGAAGTTGACTATGATTGAAACAGTACGATACGATGGAATTAGTGGAGGGAGATGGAAAAATTCAAGTCATAAGAACAACCCAATGGCAGTGAAAGTGACAAAAAAGTGAAAGGGATGGTGAAAGGGAGGCTGACAGTGGGATGACAGAGAGGGTGACAGGGAAAATTAACAGAGACAGAAAGAGGTAGAGTGAAATGTCGAGTGATAAGAAGGGGGACAAGGTGGTTTTTAACCTAAAAAAAGCCACTCACATCCAAATAATTTTGTTTTTATGTTGGGAATATTGAACCTACCAAACAATTTCCCCACAAACAACGAAAGACAACTCATTACCGTATTTTAGTTTTAGTCAAAAATTTTAATTGTTGAAAATACATGGTTGTATAGGGTTGAGGAGGTGAGTGGAAATTAATCTCATCCCCTATTTCCAAACACTCTAGCTACTTCGCTGCCAATGGTGTGAAAAGGGGAGATGGGGGGTGTCACTTTTTTATAGGAAGGCGTGGCATTGTCGGACAACTGCAGAGTTTGTACTGTGAAAAGGAGAGCGGCAAAAATCTTTGGTCGACCATGGTGGCACTTATACGCCACTAGGCAATGTATCTATGGCACAAAAAGTGGCGATCATTTTCATCGGGAAGAAGTGCAGAAATCGAATGCGCTGATTAATCTTGACCGGAGATGGAGTCTAAGGAGTCCATTGCCAAGATAAAATCTTTGATTATTTCAAAATCAAGAGCTATAATGTTCACTCTAAGGTTTGCTGGTTCGTGTGCAAAACCCAGGCACACCCACGCACACATCCATACCCACGCACACACCCACACGCGGAACTTACATAAATGAACTTAAGTGCAAAAACTATTATATAAATAAATACAGGAACTATAATTAAGTAATTATAATTAGAAATGTCCTCATAGTTCAATCAAAGCTCTATTTATTTCTATTATTTATCCTGTCGTTGGGTCAAGCAACTCAATTCCAACACACCCTCTACCAATGGCCGCCAGTCATTTGATTGACTCATTTCTGGCGTTTGTCGTTCAACGATGTCCATCTTTTATACACATCGTCAAGGTTGATGTCCATCAACCTGATAAGATTTAATCCTCATAATCATGTCTAAATGTAACTCTTTCAGTCTATTTCTAGATTTTATTTTTATATTAATCATTAGGCTGAATTCACGCTCACAACCAGGGCTTGGTGCAAGAAATGTAGTCACATATATCCAACAGAATGGCAATGTCGCCGAATTCCTGCTCATTACTACAAATCGAACCATTTCGTCGAAAGTCGGCATCAACCGACATTTCATTTTTTTTCCTGCAAGCAAAAATCCTTAAGTTAGGATACTGATCCTTAAATTTCGGCAGAATGTCATCATAGTTTTCCAGGAATGCCGCATATCTAGAAACTTGTGATGCAAGTTCTTCTTGGCCAACGTTAAAATCTGAAGTGTCGATTAACGCTGACAGCTCAAAGATTCACCATTGCAACAACTCACTTTCATGGAAACGAGAGTCCAGGTGCAAATATTCAACGAATTTCAGCTAAGAACGCATATTAATATTCTCGTCATTTGCAAGCAATTTAGCAACCTCTTCGCACCAGTGCATATTTTCACCAAGGTACAGAGCACGTAGCTTAGCGATCCTTGCTTTTACAAACTGGTATGCCTCGATGGTTGTAAGATTTTTTTCTTTGTAGCAGCATGAATAATTCAGCTAGTTCATCAACAACTCAAAGACAACCAGTGCAGTTCGAAAATGCGGATCCTTTAGTTTCTTCAAAAAGAACTTGTGAACTGGATCATTGTACAGGCTCACCTGCTCCTCACAGTATTCACCACTTGTATGTTTCTCAGCAAAGTTCTTAAAGAAAAGAGCCGCGAAAGTCATCCGATTTTATTAAATTGTCTAAAGACTACGGAATCACATTCCAACACCTTAGCTAGTTCGGTAAACTGGTATTTCCGTACTGTCGACCTACTGAACAATGTGTAAACTGTCCTAATCAATGTGTCAATGTCTGCCATTAAAATTATATTTTGTCAAGCATCATCAATTCCTACATCTTCACGATGACACATCTTTTATATATAATAAGTTATTAAAGTTATGGTTATTATGAAATTCATTCAGTGATTTTAAGAATAGTACGCCGTATTACAACGTGTGAAAGAACTTGAAGAATTACCCAATCAAACAGAACAGAGGCGTTGACAGTTTGCAGAAATTGAGGGCTCTGAAGATAGTCGGAAGCATTTCAAAAGTTTGGGTGGGAAGTGCAAATTAGCCATAATAATGATTTAAGACAACTCTAAATCCGTGCCTGGTAGACATGAACTTTATTCATTCCGGCTGTATATATATCTTAAGGGTATTCTTTTGCCCTAGCCTATCCCCCCCCCCCCCCCCGAGAGCTGCCTGAAAGAAACACTGATTACAAGTCATATAATTGTCCCTTGGCAATACAATGATCTCAACACAATACAATACAATGATTACATGAATGACACTTGGGAAACTAATGATCTCAACACGATACAATGATTACAGGAATGACACTTGGGAAACCAATGATCTAAACACAATACAAAGATTGCAGGAATGACACCTGGGAAACCAATGATCTCATCACAATACAATGATTACAGGAATGACGCTTGGGAAACCAATGATCTCATCACAATACAATGATTACAGGAATGACGCTTGGGAAACCAATGATCTCAACACAATACAATGATTACAGGAATGACCCCTGGGAAACCAATGATCTCATCACAATACAATGATTACAGGAATGACCCCTGGGAAACCAATGATCTCATCACAATACAATGATTACAGGAATGACCCCTGGGAAACCAATGATCTAAACACAATACAATGATTACAGGAATGACGCTTGGGAAACCAATGATCTCATCACAATAAAATGATTACAGGAATGACCCCTGGGAAACCAATGATCTCATCACAATACAATGATTACAGGAATGACGCTTGGGAAACCAATGATCTCATCACAATACAATGATTACAGGAATGACGCTTGGGAAACCAATGATCTCATCACAATACAATGATTACAGGAATGACCCCTGGGAAACCAATGATCTCATCACAATACAATGATTACAGGAATGACCCCTGGGAAACCAATGATCTCAACACAATACCATGATTACAGGAATGACGCTTGGGAAACCAATGATCTCAACACAATACCATGATTACAGGAATGACGCTTGGGAAACCAATGATCTCAACACAATACAAAGATTACAGGAATGACGCTTGGGAAACCAATGATTTCATCACAATATAATGATTAAAGGAATGACACTTGGAAAACCATAGAGATCAAATCAATACAATGACTACAGGAATGACGAAATAGGACAAGAAGAGGAATATCTCGTATAGAAAAGTGTTATAGGGGAAAAAGTAATTGTGAATATGCTCTGCAGAGCGATGGGAAAAAATGGAAAAAATTAGTGAAGAGCCTCTGTGCTACTTGGAGAAAGATGGAAAGACCTTGTAAAGAACATCTGTGCCACTTGGAAAAATTCAAATCCTTAATCTAAATCTTAACTAATAGCTATGAAAAATATTAACTTTCTGTATTTAATTGTTTAAAAAAGTGTGTAGACCAGGAGGTTGTAAAAAAAAAAGGGGGGCGGGAGTGATGTATGAAAATAACTTTTTCAAAACACACATACATTTTCAATATCGTCTCTTCTGTTCCACTCAGATTAAATGTAGAACGATGAACAACTGAAGTTATATATCTCTGCTTATTGATTTAAGGAATGTTTTTTTTCTGGGAAGGGGCACTCTGAGACATCTACTTCTTTCCAGTTGGACTTCCGGTCGGCAGCCTCGCCATTGATGTGAAAGTGACCAGGAATTAATTTATCAAAAATAAAGCGACGTGTTATCATCGTAGAACTATGTGCATTAAGAAGAAATCAATGCATCTGTACTTGTTTTATTGTGTGTTTCTTTATTAGTTGCAATTTCCCGTCGCCCTTGGAAGAGTTGATACGAGATCGTTGTAACCTATGACGTCATAAGGGGGGTGGGGAAGCGTTCCTTATTTAGACTAACTTCCTGTAAGTATGGGACAATCAACTATGGGGCACTTCCTTTGATTCCATCATACTTACCAAGCACCCTGGGATATCTGACACTCTTCGATTTCTTATATGAAAGGTCATGACCCATCCACACTGCAATCACGTTGGACAAGTTGTAACGCATCGAGGCCGGGACACCCATTTCCATCCTCAACAATGTCCTGTTATTAGGGTCCTGTCGACACTTTTTATACGGATTACGGTACCGGTATTCGGTGAACGAGGGCACGGTGGGGGTACATTCCGTGGTGTGCATGAACGTCACCTGTGGAAAATAAACGAACTTTATCGGTAATGTTACAGAGATTGCAGCTATTTAGTTATTTTTACTTTGAATTTTTTGCAATTTTTGGTGCTCATCTGAGAAGACTTTTTGTCGATGCTTCTGTTGTTTTGTTTTGTGTCTTTGGTTCCACATCCCCAAACTGCATTTTAGAAAAATCCTTTTAGTTAGGCCTGAAATCAGAGTTCCTCTTATTGTTTCAATTAAACAACAGGCCTGTTCGAAATAACATCTTAAGAACATTTGGTGCACCATCTGTATCTAAATAGGAATGGTAGGATGCAACATGCTCCTCATTTTTCGTTTGTTTATTTGTTCGTTTGTTTGTGTTTCGCACACGTCCTTCACACTGTGACGATAGTACAGAATTCTTACGACGAAATCACAAGACCTGGGATTTTTCTTTAGGAGGATAAGCTGGTTCCCTAGGAAGCAAATTGCCTCTCTCCACGCATCTGGTGAACCCATGAAAACATCATGTGTTGTTGATATCATGGTAGAATAGTTTTATTATTTTTTTTTATTAGAAAGCTAGTATACACACGTGGCGATAAATTTTAATTTTAATATATTTTTAATACGTTCATTTAGAGCAGTGTTTCTGAAACTGGGGTCAGCTCTCGCGTTTACAGGGAGGGGGGGGGGGCCGCGAAAGGGTCATTAAGAGACACATTTTGTACTGTTTGCTATATTTGGCGCTAGTTGCTATGTCCCGCGAAGGAATCGAAGTTAGTTCCAATGAGACTTTGTATATTCGCGTAATATTGGGAACCACTTGTATAGAGTAGTGGTATATATATACTTCATTCTCAGAATCCAAGAAAGTGCGCCGAATATTTAGGTCGCTGTGTTATTTTCCATATCTATTACAATTTACTTAAACAATACTATTGCTTTATTGACAAAGACTTTGTATCCTCCATTAGTAATCTGCCATCAGAACACAATCTATTTCAAGAACAGTTTATTAATTTAATAACTGATCAGGGTGCAAATATTTTACACTATTGCCCCCCACCCCGTTATATTCTACGCTCTTAAACAAATTCGATCCCATAAAGGTTCGGGGCCCCAGGATGTGTACATCAAATTGATGTCTGCCTCTGAGACGCCAGGATGTGTACATCAAACTGCTGTCTGCAAGATGCTTACCCAATTTTTTGTCTTATAGCTTTCCAGGACATTGTTATCGTCAAAGACGACTGCTACAAATTGCCATATCCACCAGTCCAAGCTCGAGTCTTGCATATCGAGAAGGATTGAAAACGAGACGATGTCATCCTCTGCCCTGGCCACTCCGGGCTTTTGGCAAATCGGAAACTCTATTGTGCATTTGAAGTCTAAGATGACCTGGGATAACGTTTCTATGAGGAGGAAAATCATCATATCATATATAAAAATATATAAATAAAAGTGAAAAATTTTGAGCTTGTGGGTATTTTTATTTGTTTTACAAAGGCTTTTACATGGATTGATGGATCTTGACCAAACTTTAGACATATACCAATTATTCATCATTCATCATGTCCCTTAGTCGTTGGACCGTTGGGGCGCCACAGATGACATGTTGGGGCGCCACAGATGACATGTTGGGGCGCCACAGATGACATGAAAACTATGCTTCTCCATTCCTCTCTGTCTTCTGCACTGCGTACAGCATCGCCTAGTTTTAATCCCGTCCACTCTTTGATGTTATCTTCCCATCTTTTTCTTTGTCTTCCTCTTCTTCTCCCTCCTCTAGTTGTGCCCTGCATGATTTCTTTGGCGAGCCCTTGTTTCCTTGTTACGTGGCCAAACCATTCAAGTTTTCGCTTTTTTACAGACACCAGGAGGTCATCGTACTGCCCAATTGCATGACGAATCCTTTCTTTCACTTGTTCATTGGTGATGTGGTCTCTATAGCAGATGCCAAGAATGCTTCTGAAACATCTCATCTCCACCGCCTTTATTTTCCTTTCGAGTTCTGCTGTTAATGTCCAGGACTCACAGGCATATAAGAAAATGGAGAGGACTAGTGAGCGCATCAGCCTGATTTTGGTGCTGGGGGCTATATTTTTGTCATTCCATATTTTCTTGAGCCTCTTTAGTGTTGTTTTGGTCTGCGCAATTCTGGCCATCAATTCGGGCTTGGGGCCTTCTTCCGAAACAATTGAATCTAGGTATTTGAAACTGCTAACTGTCTCTAATTTTTCCTCCCGGACCTTTATTTCAGTGGCGATGCCAGTGGTGCTGTTCGTCATCATTTTTGTCTTTTCTGCACTGATTTGCATGACAAAGGACGATGAAGTCTTGTCGAGACACTTTACAAGGTTGGCTAGCTCTTCTTCGCTTCCGGCCAGTCCGTCTATGTCATCTGCAAAGCGTAGGTTGGTGATTGTTCTGGCGTTTCCAGTGCATCTGACATAATTCTTTCTAAGAAGACGTTGAACAGGGTGGGTGAGAGCAATCACCCTTGTCGTACTTCAACCGTGGTCCTGAACCATTCTGCGATGTTATTGTTGAAGAAGACTGCACTGGTGGCCTTATCATAGAGGCTGCATATCATTCTGGTTAGGTTTGTGTTGATGTTGTAGTGTCTCATGGTGGCCCATAAAGCAGCATGCCAGACCCTGTCGAATGCCTTCTTGAAATCCACAAAGACGTGGTATAGGTTTTGTTGGTGTTGAGCATATTTCTCACATATTATTCGGAGATTTAAGATCTGCTCAGTAGTGCCACGTCCTTGCCTGATTCCTGCGTGTTCTTCAGCAATGATTCTGTCGGTATATGGTCTTAGTCGGTTCAGTATGACCTTCAGCATGACCTTGCCTGGGTGACCTATTAGGCTAATGGTGCGATAGTTTTGGCACAGCTCTAGGTGACCTTTCTTATGGAGGGTGATGATGAGAGATTGGGTCCATGAATTGGGCCATTCCCATGTCAGCCATATTTTGTTGCAAATATTGGTTAGGGCATTTATCATTGCTTCTCCTCCTTCTTTCACCAATTCGGCAGGGATATTATCCACTCCTGCCGCCTTTCCTATTTGGAGTGCTTGGACTGCTAACACAAGCACACACATACAAACACACACAAACCTAACCCTAGCCAGTTTTTTCCCTAACTGATATTAAATATCTCCATCATTCATCATTCAGTGTGTGTTCAAAATTGACTTGGCAGGAGTGAGGCCAACAGTCATGAAATGTAAATACAAGTGAAGCAATCATTGACCCATGACCCATGACCCATGACCTGACCTGACCTTTCAACTCCAGTCGAAGTCTTACCATGATTGATGCAAAGGACCATCAGTACCAGGCAGAGGTGAAGTATTTTGGAGGGCATTCTACAGACATACAATTTCCAAGATGTTATGTGGAAATTTTTAGACTCTCGGAATCTGGAAAGAATAGAAGGATAATTTAAATTACTAATTTTCTCTGCGTTAACAGTTTAACAGACAATTTTTATTAGTGAAAACATTTTAAATTTAGACAAACATTCTTTTTAAGGATACTCTGGAGACATTTGTCTTTAGTTCATGTAAGTGAGATTTTTTAACTTCATTTTGGGTCTTCTACCCACACCCCCCCCTTTTTTTTGCAGGATAGGTGTCTTTAATTCATGTAAGAAAATGGTTCTCAAACTGTGGGACGCGATCCCTTTGGGAGCCGAGTGATACTTCAAAGGGATCGCCTAAGACCATCCGAAATCACATATTTGTGAAGTAATCGTAAAAAAAATTATAGTTAGGAGTCACCACAACAAGAGCAACTGTATTAAAGGGTCGTTGCATTAGGGAGTTGAGAACCACTGAAGTAAGTTAAGCTTTTTTTTTATGTGATCTGGTGGCATCACCACCCCAACCCCCAAAACCAGATTGGTGGAAGCAAACCTCCACCCACTCTCATTATGAATATTAGTAATACAGAAATGTACAGTTAAATAATTGTTAGAATATTGTTGACTATTCAACAAAGATATAACAAAGATTTATATATTTGTAATAGCTCATAATGCTTTACATGCACACAAATCAAATCACCTGATCCAGAAATTGTTCAAAAAGTTAATTGAAGTACACCTTTATTTTAAAAAAAATTACAAATGTAAAGCAGCTATGAATGTTAGCGTGATGGCTGTGTGGTCAAACTTGTGTCCATCTTCCATATTGGACCAGTGTTCTGTCCCCAGCAAAGACATATTTTGTTTTAATGAGGATTTTAATTTTTATTTTCAATATTAATTTTGTTACCCAGAGAAGTTCAAGAGACAACCCTTTGGGGAGGGAGAGATAATATTCCCCCAAACTAATTCAAATTGAAAATAATTGCTTCCTTCCCCCCAATGAAGGCGCCATGGTGTTTTCAGTATCCATGTTGGTGATAAGTCTTGTGTTGATAATTGTGTTTAGCGGCGCATCAACTCTCCCCTCGCGTTTCTTTCCCGCTACACAATCTCAGGAACACATCTATCAACATTTCCTTTGATAAATCCAACATAATTACCGACATCTCACCATTTAGAGCACACTACATCCAATTACCAAAAGATATATAATTGACTCATCATAGTTAGATCAGAGCACATTTAATATATGATCTTTAAAAAAGTCTACTACTACTGAATAATGTTTATGCCCATTATTAAACTTTAAAATAAAAGTAATATCTAGTGGCCATTACATCAACATCACAACTAATCATGGAGCACCAGATCAACATCACAACTTATCATATAGCACCACCAAAACATCAAAATTTTTCATAGTGCACCAGATCAACATCACAACTTAACTTTTTGATAACAAAGAAAATAACACTGTTAACTTTAAACTTTTTTTTCTTCCTAAAACTTTTAAATGTTCGGTTTATGTGTAGTTGTGGGTCCGTGGCGTCATTTGCGTGGATTCACTCCCCTTATTTTTTTAAATAGAGTTACATTTTCATTAATATGACGGTGGCAAATTTTTATTGGTTGATTAATTATAATTTTTAAATTTTCATTGGTTGGCCTATTAAATATGTTAATAAGCTCCGCCATTTTTTAAGATAATCTTAGAGGGTGACCACGCTGTGTTTCATTAATTTTTGGATATTCTTTTCGTTGGAACCTGAAATAAAGTGTGTAAAAGTGTATTCCATGAAAATGTAAGTTGAGTTTTCATTACTTTTATATTTTATAATTAATGTTGGCCACTTTTCTTTGTTTTCCTACTTTTCAGGGTCAAAGCCCAGCGCCACGTTAGGTTAAGGAGAGTGTCAAAACGCTGGTTCCGATAGGGTCAAAACCCTGTTAGGGAGAGGGTCAAAACCCTGTTAGGGAGAGGGTTAAAACCCTGTTAGGGAGAGGGTCAAAACCCTGTTAGGGAGAGGGTCAAAACCCTGTTAGGGAGAGGGTCAAAACCCTGTTAGGGAGAGGGTCAAAACCCTGTTAGATAGGAATTTAGGGTTCAGGTTAGGGTGAGGGGGTAGATTTGGATCATTTTTTCATTTTTAAAAACTTTTTATTCGTAATTTTAGCAAAAACATGAGTATTTTTATTTTTCCATGGCCGCCATGTTGGTTGTCCCGACCCGTGAACACGTAAAAGTTCGCGGGTCGGGGCAACCAAGATGGCGGCCATGGTAAAAAACGTAGACCCATCTCTACACATTTACCAAATTTTCTAATTCTAAATTTAAAACTAGCGCTGCAACTCGCATAACTAGGTTTGGAAAGTTGGGGGTAAAGACTTTACGTTAGCTTTTCTATTACTGTTTTTTCATTACACAAAGCCTATCTGGGTTTGGATTCGAGCTTTCTGCACCGGCGAATCTAATCTAACAACTTGTAAATGTGGACGAGACAATTTTTATATTTTGCTTTAATTAAAAAATACCTATATAGTACCTCACTTGACCTTTCATTGGTGGTGCGATGTGGTGCACCTTGTAGATCCATTAAATTCAACCAAGGCTAATTTTAATTAGCAATTGTGGAGTAATCCTAAACTAACTGTGAGTACAAAACTAAGCGTCTGTCAGGTATGTGTGCTCTGTTCGAACATAAAGGACCACATATGCCAGTCGTGAGTAAAAACTTAACAGCTTCCTCTAAAGATGCATGCATCGTATTTTGCTAATTCATTTGCAGAGCAAAGTGCGTTAGGGTCTATTCACATGATCAAATTTTCCTTTTGGCATTTGATGCAAGTCGTGTATGAAGCCTTGTCTCAACTTTCAAATTACTATTTGAGCAAATTCCCCAAAAAAGAAATAGTGCGTTGATACAACAATTTGACGCGAAATGTGATCGTGTGAACTGACGGAAACACAGAGGTTTTGGACCGTGTTCTACGGTCTTCGCGTCTTACGCCATGTAAAGAGCATGGAGGAATGATGTACCGGTATTCCAAAGGATCTGCTGTGTGAAGAGATGGCAGAGGGGCCAAGACTTAATAGACGGCCGCGGCTGTGATTTAGAGACGTTTGCAAACAGATCATGAGGGAAGCCAACATATAAATCAACGAATGGGAGATCATCACCGAGCAACTTTCCAGCTGGCCAACAGCAGTTTATGAAGGAGTCAAACATGCAAAAGATGCGTGAAACATAACCGTTGCAAAAAAAAAAAAATATATATTACAGACGGCCAAAATTAAGCAGGAGTCAAGGTACTCCAACGAGAAGTGAAGCCAAGATTATCATTCCAGGATAGTAAGCCATTTAATTAAGTGTCAAAAGCTACGGTACTGCATCGTCTCACGAAGACGGAAGGAAGGATGCCATATACCTATTATTTTGAGAACATGTTTACATTTTACACATTTAATAAATGACGATTTAATAAATGAAGAAACAAAGACTTTAAGACATGAGACGCAGACTTCAAGTGTTCACCGAATCAGCGCTCTCAAATAATGAAGCTTCAAAGATAAAAGTGAAAGAACATTGTCACCATAACAAAAACCAATCCGGTGGGACACGATGTTAAACTACTTGAACCTAAAAGACATAACAAAATGGTTTTATACTGAAATGGGCCATGACTATGTTGAACTACTTGAACCTAAAAGACATAACAAATGTTTTTATACTGAGACGGGTCATGACTTTTAACTACTTATACCAAAAAGACATAACAAAATCGCTTTATACTGAGAAGGGCGATGACTATGTTCAGCTACTTGAACCTAAAAGACATAACAAATGTTTTTATACTGAGACGGGTCATGAATTTGTTCAACTACTTATACCAAAAAGACATAACAAAATGGCTTTATACTGAGATGGGCCATATCAAATTATTTGACGTACGATCAAATGTAGCGTCACCACCAAGAAGGTTATTTCCTTAGAATGTTGTAGAATAAAATGCATTTGGAAAGAAATAAGAGAAAACGATTTCAGGGACTAAAGAGTTTTGTCAGATTTGCTGCAGGGACGTCATTTGGGTAGGGCAGGGCTGGACATTCCCCCCTCACCATTAGAATTTTCAGTTTAAAAAAAATTTCTATGCACCGTGGCGCTTCCAGTAATAAACAACTTAACAAGGTGAACACATTTTGGCTTGGCCTCCCCCCTCCCCCCACCCTTACATGAAAAACTGAATCGACGCCCATTGGTTTGCTGTGGGGCTTTTTGCCTGGTGATATTTTCTTGTGGATGTAGCCAATGAGTCATTTCGTGTGTGTACTAAGAGTATATTTTAGTCCAGTGTAAAATGAATTATTAAGTATTGTGATGAACTTAAAGAAAAACGTTCACAGTCAAATGAACTATTTAGTCAGTGTTGTAATTAAGTGAATACCATATCCGAAACAAAGTAGTCTGACAGGCGAATATTTGACCGCTACGAAGGATGACCTCGATGATGAAAAGGATTTAAAAACTACCTGCGATATTTTAAATTACTGACACTGAATAACAAAGACAACAAAATGCTTGACACCCCGTCAAACAGATGACATTACTAAATACGTGTCACTATCTGACGTCGTCATATTGGACACGTTACGAAAGGCTAAAGAAAATGAATTTAAAATACAGTGACATCCAACGAACTGATAATTTTAAAGCCATGCAACCGAATTCTGTTACAGAGTTCGACAATAGAATTCTATCAAAGCGTGCGTAAAATTCATTCCTGACCCGAAGTATATTTTATCGTTGGCAAATTCAACCCTATAATTTTCGAAAATAGACCTTACTAAGGGGTTCTGGCAGATTCCTCTATCTAAAAATCGGTATACCAATGCCGTGCAAGAATGCTTAGCCAGTTTCGTACAACAAGACTCAGAAAAATCCTCAATATTAAATTTCAGGACGGGGTCCCAGACACTGAGGTGCTCACTCAGGCAGGTCTCCCCAGCATCTTTACCATTTTAATGCAGTTCCAGCTTTGCTGGGCGGGACATGCAGTGAGAATGTCAGACGACCGTCTGCCCAAAAGAATTTTCTATGGTGAGCTCGAACAAGAAAAGCGGTCTGCTGGCGGGCAGAAGAAACGTTTTAAAGACAACCTTGAAGCCTCACTGAAATAGTTCGACATAACACAGACACGTGAGAGGAAAAAGCAAAGGATCGAACATCATCGCGTTCCACTTTCCCCATGATATCCATGGAAGCTGCAGAGCGCAAGAGACATGCCAGAAAGGCCCGGTCTGACTCTGCTCCAGGAGATGCCCCATCATTCCCCTGCACCAGCTGCACAAGAAAATTTCGTCCAGAATCGTCCTCATTAGCCATCTGCACACCCACAGACAGAACTAGCATAAATCTAAAGATGAAAGTGGTGATGATCGACTCCCGACTGACAAACAACAAAAAATATCTGAAAACAGTAAGTCTTTCCCAGCCTTTCGACTACTATTGGGTCATTTTCTATTTTATTACTTACCATTTGGTCTTAAAAAACAGGCCCTCTTGTCTTGACCAAAATTATTTAAGCACTTGAAGATCATCGACAATGTGGTTTCCTATTTTGATGACATGTGTATTTACACTCACAATTGAGAGGAACACACAGAAACACTACATACGGTTTTTTTATGAAACTTAAGAAAGTAGGATTTACCGCCAAACCTGTCAAAGTAGAATTTTCTCCAGAGTTGCATTTTTAGGGCACATTGTTGGAAATTTGGAGTAAGGACCTGACTTAAAAAATATTGAGAACATCCTCTAATTGAGAACCCTTAGAACTGAGAAGGAAGTGAGGAGTTTATTGGGACTTGTTAATTATCATAACAAATGTAAATCTCTACTGTTGTACACCCATTGAACAATCTTTTACGAAAAAGGGGGGGGGGGTTGTGGTGGGAGGAGCACCTTCAAAAATCGATTTGACCCCTAAAAGCCATAGTGCTCTGAAAAGGATTCAGGCACATCTGGTGAGTGAATACATTGTATAATACCTGATCTTACAAAACCATTTACTATCCAAACGGATGCCTCAAATATTGGCATTTCTTTTTGTTTGATGCAAAGGTTTGACGGGATGCTCCATCCTGTCAGATTTATGAGTCAGAATTTTTTTTTCCGAGAGAGCAGTGTTATTTTGCTATTGAGAGAGAGAGGGGGGGGGCTGTTCAATTAAAAAAAAATGTAACAATAAGGACAACAGAGATTAAAATGAGAACATAACGTTAGTAGAAGTAGACCGGAAGTTAGTCAAATCCAGTCAACTCGGCGTTTCTAAGGAAGAGACTTGTGTACAATCTTGTCATAAAGTAACGGTGTAAAGAAAACAAAATCTGATGTGTCTTAAATAGTTTGAGATGTGAACTGTCAGAGCAGCGTTTCATTTCAATGGCGGTCCAGAAGCAATAAGCCTAAATCCAATCTTAATGGTCTCTACCCCGGCCCCACTTTGCATAAAACAATAACTTTATTCAGTGGCGTAACTCGTACCACTCGCGGTGGGTCACAATTTCGCCACCCCATTCCACGAAATGAAACAACTCTCCATGTGACGTAAAACACCGCCCCTTTATATTTTTTTAAGGCCCTGGTCGACCACCGCTCCTGCGCCATTCCTTCCTATGCCCCTGACCTTGTTCAACACACATGCTTCGTGAGAATGGTGAACACTGACCAGGGAAATTAAACAAAATTAGAAATGAAGAATAGAACTAATGAAAACATCCCGCAAACAGAAATAAAATAATAAGTGACTACAGGAGTTCTGTAGATTTTATTCTGGATTTTTTCAATACATTGATGTTGTGAGGTAGATAAGAATACAGGGTGGAACTTGATGTGGGAACATATTGGAGAGGATGTAACTTGACGTGGGAACATATTGGTCAGGGTGTAAATTTATGTGGGAACATATTGGACATGGTGTAACGCTTGAAGTGGGAACATATTGGACATGATGTAACGCTTGAAGTGGGAACATATTGGACATGGTGTAACGCTTGAAGTGGGAACATATTGGACAGAATGTATATTAAAGTGGGAACATATTGGACATTGTTAACTTGATGTGGGAACATATTTGACAGGGTTTAACTTGATGTTTTAACATACTGGACAGGGAGTAACTTAATGTGGGAACATATTAGACAAGGTGTAGCTTGATGTGGGAACATATTAGACAGGGTGTAACTTGATGTGGGAACATATTAGACAGGGTTTAACTTGATGTGGGAACATATTAGACAGGGTTTAACTTGATGTGGGAACATATTAGACAGGGTGTAACTTGATGTGGGAACATATTAGACAGGGTGTAACTTGATTTGGGAACATATTGGACAGGGTGTAACTTGATGTGAGTTTATTATGGACACGGTGTAAAATTACATTCCATTTAAGTTGATATTAAACTTGATGAAGTAACTTGTGTAAAACTGATATTAAAACTTTAAAAAAATATAAAAATTGTCACAAATTTTCTAAATTTCCTCAAGTTTTAAGGACAATTATTTATATTCAAAATTCGATGAAATGTTTGCCAACATTTAGTAAATTAACGGACAGTTGGTAATCTTGCCATACTACACGAAGTAAATGGACATGGCCAACACCTTCACCAAGAACATTAGCACCTTGTCATCTAACCATGATAATTTAATTTAGACGGCATCCACATGGCGGCTCCTGACAGCGTTACTAAGATCAAGACACGTTCTGAAATTGAGAAACACAAAACAAAATGTTACAAGGTAACTTATCCAAAAAAGGTGTCACTTAAGCATTTCACGAGGTCACCTATTCGTAAAACGAGGTCACTTATCCATATAACGAGGTCAATTATCCATATAACGAGGTCACTTATCCACATAACAAGGCTACCTATCGATACAAGGTCACTTATCCATATAAAATCACTTATCCACATAACCAGGTTGCTTATCCACATAACGAGTTCACTTATCCATATAACGAGGTCAGCTATCCACACAACGAGGTTACTTATCCATATGAGGTCACCTATCCATATAACGAGGTCACTTATCCACATAACGATGCCACTTATCCTTATAAAGATCTTTTATCATTATAACACGGTCAATTATCCATATAAAAAGGTCACTATTCCGAGACTATAAAAAATCGTATAAAAACATATTAAAAAGTTATTGTGCATATTGTTAAATTTGAAATAGTATAAACTAATAATAAGGTTGTCAGACATTTTCTTCCCTTTGATTCTTTTTGGAATACCAACACTCAGGGGCATAGGAAAGGGTCGTGTGGGACCATTTCGGACGACACTAACTCAAGAACGCCACTGGCAGTTCTTGCTTGGCCTATGACCGTTCTTGCTTGAAATATACCCACTCAAACTTGGCCAAATCCAACACTTATTTAGACAATACCCGCTGTAGCTTGGAAAAGCTCACTCTAATTTGGAAAATACCCACCGTTACGTGGCCAATACCTACTTCAACCTGACCAATAGCCACTCTAACTTTGCCAATGACTTCTCCTCCCTGGGCCAATACGCTCTTTAGCTTGGCCAGTGTCTATGCTGTCTTGGTCAAAGCCACTCTATCTTGGCAAAATTCACACTCTATCTTGGCAAAATTCACACTCTCTTTTGGCAAATTACCACTCTAGTTTGGTTAATACCCACTACAACGTTGTTAATAACGACTCTAATTAAAAAAAAAAAAATAACCCCTCTAATTTGGCCTTTATACGCTCTCACTTGGCCAATTACCAATTATACTGGTTCCATATCCTCTCTAACGTGACCAATACTAATTATATCTCAATCAATATCCACTATACATTGCCCAATTAACAATCTAGTTAGGCCAATACCCAGTCTCACTTGGCCAATACCCACACGAACTTCTCAAAATGCCATCTAACTCGGCCAATACCCACTCTTACGTGCCCAATACCCACTCTGACGTGCACAATACCCACTCTGACATTCCCAATACCCACTCTGACGTTCCCAATACCCACTCTGACGTTCCCAATACCCACTCTGACGTTCCCAATACCCACTCTGACGTTCCCTATACCCACTCTGACGTTCCCAATACCCACTCTGACGTTCCCAATACCCACTCTGACGTTCCCAATACCCACGCTGACGTTCCCAATACCCATTCTGACGTTCCCAATACCCACTCTGACGTTCCCAATACCCACTCTGACGTTCCCAATACCCACTCTGACGTGCCCAATACCCAATCTGACGTGCCCAATATTCACTCAAACGTATCCAATACCCAATCTTGCATATTCATTACTTATGATTATCCTCGTATTTTCAGAGCATCGAGTTGATGGACAAAGACAGACATTACACTCAATCAGTGGATGGTTCAACTGTAAGCTAACAACACAAAGAGTGGTAGTTTTAAATGGAATCGAGTCAAAGACTAAAAACTCGTGTTTATAATTTTAATTGAAGAACAGGAAAAAAATTGATTTTTTGGGGGGTAAGGGCTAAAAGTTTTATCGGATGTGTTGTCACTGGAAACGAGTCTTCGTGCCAAGTTTCAGCTCGATAGGTTGACGGGAGTGGTCAATTAGCCGTCCAAAAAATTGACATTAAGCCAGCCATGAAAAAAGCGAAGTTTATATTATGGCTTTGGATGTGGCTTGAGTAAATCGTATTTTAACATTCGGTTGTTTATTCCTTAATCGGGAGAATCGCAATCGATCCGTTCTAGTGTTAATCATGTAAGGTAATGGTTAGATTCTAATTGTTAATAATGTAAGGTATTGGTTAGATTCTAATTGTTAATCAAGTAAGGTATTAGAAAGATTCTAATTGTTAATCATGTAATATATTAGTTAGATTCTAATTGTTAATCATGTAAGGTATTGGTTAGATTCTAATTGTTAATAATGTAAGGTATTAGTTAGATTCTAATTGTTAATCAAGTAAGGTATTAGAAAGATTCTAATTGTTAATCATGTAAGGTATTGGTTAGATTCTAATTGTTAATCATGTAATATATTAGTTAGATTCTAATTGTTAATCATGTAAGGTATTGGTTAGATTCTAATTGTTAATAATGTAAGGTATTAGTTAGATTCTAATTGTTAATCAAGTAAGGTATTAGAAAGATTCTAATTGTTAATCAAGTAAGGTATTAGAAAGATTCTAATTGTTAATCAAGTAAGGTATTAGAAAGATTCTAATTGTTAATCATGTAAGGTATTAGAAAGATTCTAATTGTTAATCAAGTAAGGTATTAGAAAGATTCTAATTGTTAATCAAGTAAGGTATTAGAAAGATTCTAATTGTTAATCATGTAAGGTATTAGAAAGATTCTAATTGTTAATCATGTAATATATTAGTTAGATTCTAATTTCAGTGACACAAGGCTGGAAATATCTCAACTTGAGTTTTGGATAATTTCAGCATATCTAAATGTGCAGTACAACTAATTAACACATATAGTGTGGTGGTGGTTTGAGCTTAAAACCCCGGAGAGTACATGGGCAACCACGTCCATCTGAGGGGCTTGGCCGTATAACATTGTTCACGTCCATCTGCGAAGCTGTGCCGTATAACATTGTTCACGTCCATCTACGGGACTGTGCCGTATAACATTGTTCACGTCCATCTGCGAGGCTGTGCCGTATAACATTGTTCACTTGCATCTACGGGACTGTGCCGTATACCATTGTTCACATCCATCTACGGGGCTGTGCCGTATAACACTGTTTACGTCCATCTACGGGGCTGTGCCGTATAACATTCTTCACGTCCATCTACGGGGCTGTGCCGTATAACACTGTTCACGTCCATCTACGGGGCTGTGCCGTATAACATTGTTCACGTCCATCTACGGTGCTGTGCCGTATACCATTGTTCACGTGCATCTACGGGGCTGTGCCGTATACCATAGTTCACATCCATCTACGGGGCTGTGCCGTATAACATTGTTCACGTCCATCTGCGGGGCTGTGCCGTATAACATTGTTCACGTCCATCTACGGGGCTGTGCCGTATAACATTGTTCACGTCCATCTACGGGGCTGTGCCGTATACCATAGTTCACATCCATCTACGGGGCTGTGCCGTATAACATTTTTCACATCCATCTGCGAGGCTGTGCCGTATACCATTGTTCACGTGCATCTGCGGGGCTGTGCCGTATAACATTGTTCACGTGCATCTACGGGACTGTGCCGTATACCATTGTTCACATCCATCTACGGGGCTGTGCCGTATAACACTGTTTACGTCCATCTACGGGGCTGTGCCGTATAACATTCTTCACGTCCATCTACGGGGCTGTGCCGTATAACACTGTTCACGTCCATCTACGGGGCTGTGCCGTATAACATTGTTCACGTCCATCTACGGGGCTGTGCCGCATACCATTGTTCACGTGCATCTACGGGGCTGTGCCGTATAACATTGTTCACGTCCATCTACGGGGCTGTGTCGTATACCATTGTTCACGTGCATCTGCGGGGCTGTGCCGTATAACATTGTTTACGTCCATCTACGGGGCTGAGCCTTATAACATTGTTCACGTCCATCTGCGGGGCTGTGCCGTATACCATTGTTCACGTGCATCTGCGGGGCTGTGCCGTATAACATTGTTCACGTCCATCTGCGGGGCTGTGTCGTATAACATTGTTGCGATGTATGACTCTCCTGCCACTCTGGCCTCCCATCGCTGGGCATCCAGTAAATAAATGCGCTAGAGTTGCTGGGAACAGGTTGCAAGCCGGCAGGTCGGGTCCCTCTTGTTGTATAGTCTTTGAAAGTATGCGTTAATCGGGAAGTGCTCAGTTCTCAATTATATCACCAGACTCTGCTGTCGGAGACCCATTGTCCAATACAACTGAATGATTTGACTTTTCAGAAAATGAATCTATGCTTCTCGCTATGTATACGTTTTTCATTAGAAGAACGTTTAGATCAAGAAAAACAAAAACATTATGTTTCGTACTCAAAGCAATTTTGTTAATTCAAAAAAGATTAATTTTAACTCAAACAAGCTTTTCAGGACTGGAAAAAAATATGTACGATGAATGTAAAAAACAAATTTCCATTTTTTTTGGATCAATAAAAAATAGTTGCAGTTAAACCGATTTGTTCACAGCTAGGAAATGTCATATAAATATGAAAATAGACAATGAAGTTTCTGCTAAAAACTGGGAAGGAGGCACGGAACACTTATTTCCCTTCACCCTCAGTGACTAGCAAAGACTTAAGATACTGCTTGATCGCATGATTTAGCGCGTCTTGAATTGCTACACATTATTGTGTTTTATATGTAATTTAATTTTGAAAACACTTTCAAATATGGGTTACAACATCCTATCTTGTATTTATCTATTTATCTGCCATTGAGGGCCGTACACATGTTATTCTAAGAATGTTCGTGCTAGCGCTGGTAATGTAAGGATAAACAATGTTATCCACACATTAAAAGTTGATGTATTATAGCTTATGCCCCTTCAATGTCTCGTTCTGAATTCGCTGTGGTGTTTTTTTTAATTATTTTTTGGAAAGGGGGCGTGTCAGCTTAATACTATAGGAAAAATTGCTCTCTTCCTTTTCATTATAACTGATCACATTACTGCAGTTCTTAGAGATCTCCATTGGATTCCTGTGAGTGAGCGCACTGACCACAAAATTATGTTCTTGGCGTACAGCTGTATAGAAGGCCCTGCACCGGAACATCTTAAAGAACTGATTTCTTAACACATATCTCTGAAGAACATGCGCTCTTACACACAGTACTGACAGTTCCCAGTTTGGATGGGCACAGGAAGAAGTCATACGGAGTGCGCTCTTTTGAAGCGATATCGCCAAAATTATGGAATAGTTTGCCCCAAACTTTGAGGGAAATTGAAAATGATAAAAATTCATTTAAGAAACACTTAAAGACTTTTTTCTTTAAACATTTTTATAATATCAAAGAGCTGCGAGCATACTAAAATAGCATGGATACAAGCGCTATTATATGTATTCAATAAATCAATGCTCATATAGTATGATTGTCGTATTGCCAGAAGCCACCTCATCTCAAAAGCGGATTGGGCATACATCTTGAGGCCAGATTCCGAAGAGTCCCCACAGCGCTACATATCCGCCTACAAAACCATGAGCCTGCTTCATATAGAACTGAGAGTTTCTAGGACTCTTAGTCGCATCAAGAAGCGCTGGGAAGACCATTCCACTTCGTACTGCTTGGTAGTCCACATCCATCCTCACCTTAGTAAGCAAGGAGAGGAAGCTCCACTTCCTCCATCCAAGTGACATTTATTGATCGATCAATCCAGATCATCAATAATGTATACCTATGAGTTGCCGTATTGCACGAAACTAGAACACCTTACCAACTGGAGAATACGCCTTTGGGGCTCACTCCAAGGGTGTTTCCCCAGTTTCCTCAGCTTCCCACGTTCGTGCCTTCATCAAATAAGACTGTGAGGTTCTAGGACTGTACACCCACGACACACTGCTGGCGAGTCCACCCCAACAACACACAACTGAAACATTTACACCACAACACACAACTGAAACATATACACCACAACGTACAACTGAAACATATACACCACAACGTACAGCTGAGAAGTTCACTTTAATTCCAGCCCAAAGAAGCCACGTAGAAAGGGACTGAAGGATACACTCCTACTAAGAAGAGATCTCACACATTGACAGATCTATCACGTCCATCAATTATATTGATAAGATAAGTTTTAGAAACGGTCAGAACATACGTGTCTTATTACAAATCAACTTATTATGATAAAATTTAGATTGTACCAATATCCATAGTCATTAGAACATGCAAAATAAAAGTCTAAACAAAGATTTATATAAACCTAACTATTGATTTTCAAACTGTTCAGATTTGTGATTCCTATGAAGTGCTATTAAATTTAATGTAAATAAATAATTTCATTTTATAAAATTGGTTATACACTTATACTGTGTTACTTATAAGTGTACATAAATGTGTTCTTATAAGTGTAAATAAATGACATTAGGAGAGTTATCCACCTATATGAAATAATACAAGTCCTTTCAACACAATTATGTTAAATTGTTTTATAATACCAACACAAAAAAAACCTTACCCATAGGCTGTTTTCTTAGTTCATTCGCCTTGGACTTAGAGGAGGACGTTAGCGCAACTAAAGACAGGGAGCATGAAAACGATAGAAATTACTTACGTGTCAAATAAAATGTTATGTAAATTTCAACGATAGAGAGTGATGTGGGTTTACAATGTATCAGCGAAGCATATAATGATCTTTCATAATCATTTTTATCTATAAATAGCGCGTACCCGGCATGCGTTGCAACGCCACTCAAAGAAATAAGGTGTTTGTGTTTTAATTATGTTTTTAAAAGTACTTTTTATATAAATGCTATTTTTTCTTTACCGTCTGGTGCATACTCAGATAAATTAGAAGTTTTTCCTCGCTAAAAGTGTTAAACAAAATTTTGAAAATCCATGCTTCTCACATGCAAAGCTGTGTGTGGCCTTCTCACGCCTCGAAAAACCTTCTAATTTATTCGAGTACGCACCAGATGGTAAAAAAAAATTAATATTACGTGTATATTAAAAGTACTTAAAAAAACCAACAACATTTTATTTCTTTGAGTGGCATTGCAAAGCATGCTGGGTACTCGGTATTCTAACAAATATAAAATTATGTATGTATGCATGTCTCGTATGCGCTCCTACACCCTTCATGCGATTGCGATTAATTTTTGGGGAGTAGTTGTCCATAACACCGCGCTTTTTACGAAGTCTTTATGATCCTTTACAAATATTCCATTTTGGACCGTTGGCCATAAATTCATTGTTTTTCTTAAATGATCTTTGTAAATATATTTTCCGTATGCTCTCCTATACCATATGCGATAAAACTTTGTTTAGATGTTATGCGCACGACCGCATAGCTTTTTAAATTAGTACAACCATTTTAAAATATTACGTTTTGAACCAGGGTCCCTATGTTCGTTTTTTTCTATTTGGGTTACATAAATATAATTTTAAGCCGCATCCGCTCCTACACCATTCACGCGATTGCGATAAAGCTTTAGTGGTGTGTTCTCCACAAGCCCGCGCATTTTACTGATTCATTACAACCCATTTAAAATAATTCTTTTGAGCCGTTTGCCCTATATTCATATTTTTTTCTATGTGTTTTGTAAAAAAAAAAAAATTTCGCATTCGTCCTGTACCATTGATCCGAATGCGATAAAACTTGAGTGAAATATTGTGCGCACGACGCAAAGGTTTTTTTAATTATTATAATCATTTAATATATTCCGTTTTGAACCAAGAGGCCTATGTTCGTCGTTTTTTCTTATATGAGCTATATAAATATAACTAATTTCAAACAGAGCTAATGCATGGGTGGATAGAACTTTAATCCCATGCAAATAGCGACATTAAATTTTGTGTGTGACATCATAGGTTTCTCAAGTAATACAACCATTCTACAATAATCCGTTTTTAGCCGAGGGCGCTAAATTTGTTTGTATGTACTAAATAAGCCATATAAATATAATTTCAAACATAGCTATTGCATGGGTGGATCAAACGCTGCAAGTGTGTGGACAACATTTTTAAAATCCTTTTTTTCTCACATGGACAGCTGTGTGTGGCCTGCTCGAGCTTCGAAAAACCTTCTAACTTATTTGAGAATGCACCAGGTGGTAAAACAAATATTATGTATATAAAAAAAAGTACTTTAAAAAACATAGTTAAAACACAAACACCTTATTTCTTTGAGTTGCATTGCAAGGCATGCCGGGTAATCGCTAGCAGCTCCTATAAGAAAAAACGAACATCTGACCCTGCGTCAAAACTGAGAGTATTATAAAATAGTTAGAATATTTCATAAACCTTTTCAGGCGTACGCACAACATGTCACAAAAGTTTTATCACATTCGGATAAAACATGGCATAGTAGCGCATACGGAAATTATTTTGTGCAAAGCTGATATTAGGAGGGAAAAAAACAGAATTTAGAGCCCTCGGCCAAAAACGGAATACTTTTAAAGGATCGTAATGACTTATAAAAATGCGCGGGGTTATTGACAAATACTCACTAAATTGTTATCGCCATCGCATGAAGGGTACAGGACATACATACAGACATGCATTTATATATATATATATAATGGTGTATCTATATATATATATAGATACGCCATTAAAGAGCAATTTCTACCATCTTAGTTACGGTCGATAAAAATGAATTCAATTTTAAAATATAACCACAATTTAAGATAAGTTCAGTTTAAATACATTCCAAATGAAAATTCTAATCATGTAAGTTTAGGTCTTTAAAAATACATTCCATTGAACAAAATACCCACCAGTAGAGTTGATATACATCCCTTATATGACAAAATACCCACCATCTAAGATAAGTCCAGTAGTGTTGATTTAAATCCCGTATGACAAAATACTCACCATCTAGATAAGTCCAGTAGTGTTGATTTACATCCCATATGACAAAATACTCACCATCTAAGATAAGTCCAGTAGTGTTGATATACATCCCATATAACAAAATACTCACCATCTAAAATAAGTCCAGTAGTGTTGACATACATTATGCACGGTCCCTCAACCTCCCTGTAGCTCATAATCATTATTTGATTGAGGTCTGCTCTCGTTGTAATAACAGGATAGCTAGGACACATTCTATCTGCCCTCGAATCTCGCGTGTAGCTTAAGTCTGGTTTGTTACCAATCTTAAAGTAGATCATACTCCAACCTGTATCTCTCACTGTCACGCAGTATTGAAAGACATGATAGTTGCCAGGAAGGATGTAAGCGTTTTTCCCTGGCATGTCCTTATAGTCAATTCTCAGCTTCTCCTCCACCTTGACTGTTATAATTTATACCAGGGTCATTTTTAAGTTGTGTGATATGATGTATGAAGTCGACTATGATTGAAACAATTCAATCCGATGGATGTCGGGGAAGGAGATGAATGAGGTAAAGTCATGGGAACAACTGAGTGGCAGGGAGAGTGACACAGATAGTGGCAGGAAGAGGGAGAGAGTGACAAGGAGAGAGACAAAGAAAGTGACAAGAACGTGAAAAAGACGGCGATCGGGAGGCTGAGAGAGAGAGAGTGGCAGGGAGAGTGACAGAGAGTGTGGCAGGAAGAGGGAGAGAGTGACAAGGAGAGAGACAAAGAAAGTGACAAGGAACGTGAAAAAGACGGCGACCGGGAGGCTGAGAGAGAGTGGCAAGGAGGCTGACAGTGGGAGGACAATGAGGATTACATGGAAATCATTCACAGTCAAATATTTTTGTTTTTGTATTGGGTAATATTAAGCCCACCTTTGGATGTTAGGGATTATTAAACCCACCTTTGAATGTTAGGGATTATTAAACCCACCTTTGGATGTTAAGGATTATTAAACCCACCTTTGAATGTTAGGGATTATTAAACCCACCTTTGGATGTTAGGGATTATTAAACCTATCTTTGAATGTTAGGGATTATTAAACCTATCTTTGGATGTTAGGGATTATTAAACCTATCTTTGAATGTTAGGGACTATTAAACCCACCTTTGGATGTTAGGGATTATTAAACCCACCTTTGAATGTTAGGGATTATTAAACCCACCTTTTGATGTTAGGGATTATTAAACCCACCTTTGTGTAATGGGGAATATTTAACATTCCAAGCTGCTTCATTCGAACAATAAAAGACCGTGCAATTATCCAAGTACAATTCAATTTTCTGTTTAATTCCATTATTCAAGTTGAATCCAATTATCGAAATTTAATTCAATTATTTTAATGGTTAAACATAATTGGTTTCAGAGTTAAAGGGGGTGCTTACAAATGAATCGTGTCCCCATATGCCAAACCCTTTAGCCATGCCCCTGCAAGAGGAGGTGTCACATTGTTTTACATGGCGCTGCGGCATTGTCGGACAACTGCAGAGTTTATTTTGTGAAAAGGAGAGCGGCAAAAATCGTTGACCGACCACGGTGGTACTAATACTGGCTACGCCACTAGGCGGTTTATCTATGGCACCAACAGGTGCGATCGTTTTCATCGGGAAGTAGGGCAGAAATCGAGGTCGCCGATTAATCCTGAGGGAAGAAGGGGTCTGAGGAGCCCACTGCCCATAAAAGTTTTGATTATTTCAAACTCAAGAGGTGCAATTTGGAGTGTACCTTAATTCAATGTTTCTTTTAGACTATTTGATCATGACATATATGAACTAAATTCTCTCCGCTTGTGGCTGGCCCTAGGACAATCATTTAGCCCAAGCTTATAATCAACCCCATACTGTATATTCATCAGCATGAAGGGAGTGGTACAGAAATTGAGTATGCTGAAAGCAAGTGCTGGAGCATTTCAAACTTTCAAAAGTGAAGCTCCAAAATTAGCCATAGTACTGATCAAAGACATCTCTAAAATGAACTTAATTTATTCTACCTGTATTGTTCTTGAGGGTATTCTTTTGCCCTAGCCCAGGCCTGCACAATTCAAAAGGTAAGGTGGGCCGTAATACTTTATGAATAATAGGACAGTTGGAAAGATGTTAAGAAAATAATAATAATATAGAATATTTCGTTACCTCGCGGGCCACAAATAGGGTACTGGCAGACCGCAAGCGGCACGCGGGCCACAAATAGGGTACTGGCAGACCGCAAGCGGCACGCGGGCCACAAATAGGGTACTGGCAGACCGCAAGCGGCACGCGGGCCACAAATAGGGTACTGGCAGACCACAAGCGGCACGCGGGCCACAAATAGGGTACTGGCAGACCACAAGCGGCACGCGGGCCACAAATAGGGTACTTGCAGACCACAAGCGGCACGCGGGCCACAAATAGGGTACTGGCAGACCGCAAGCGGCACGCGGGCCACAAATAGGGTACTGGCAGACCACAAGCGGCACGCGGGCCACAAATAGGGTACTGGCAGACCACAAGCGGCACGCGGGCCACAAATAGGGTACTGGCAGACCACAAGCGGCACGCGGGCCACAAATAGGGTACTGGCAGACCACAAGCGGCACGCGGGCCACAAATAGGGTACTGGCAGACCGCAAGCGGCACGCGGGCCACAAATAGGGTACTGGCAGACCGCAAGCGGCACGCGGGCCACAAATAGGGTACTGGCAGACCACAAGCGGCACGCGGGCCACAAATAGGGTACTGGCAGACCACAAGCGGCACGCGGGCCACAAATAGGGTACTGGCAGACCACAAGCGGCACGCGGGCCACAAATAGGGTACTGGCAGACCACAAGCGGCACGCGGGCCACAAATAGGGTACTGGCAGACCACAAGCGGCACGCGGGCCACAAATAGGGTACTGGCAGACCGCAAGCGGCACGCGGGCCACAAATAGGGTACTGGCAGACCACAAGCGGCACGCGGGCCACAAATAGGGTACTGGCAGACCACAAGCGGCACGCGGGCCGTATGTTGTGCACGAGGGCCTGCCATAGCCTTTTTGTGGCCGCTTAAATCTTTGTGGTCCCCACAACTGTTTTGATTGACTCAAAATACAAGAAAGCATTTTAGCACATACCTGAACTTAGCTTTGCAACAGTCGACACCTTCTTGGAGAGCAACGGAAGAGATGCTAGCTAAAAAAAATAGGTGTTACTTAACCTTAGAACAACCACGTGAGCCCAGCAACCCCTATCGACTGCAGGGGCCTCGGATAGTTTAGGAACTGAAAGGTGTGATGGGAACACGCTTACTTATCATCTTGCAATGCAAGGTGGAGGGAGGGGGACACAACTGAAATGAAACAGGAAACCTCGAAACGTCGAACGACGACTCCCTTAACTTGACTGTGTTATACAAATATTTCTTATATTTCTCAATATTAAGGTGGCTTTTATTTTTATTTTAAAAATGGTAGAGGGGGGGGGGGAGTGGGGGGTGGGGGTTAATTACTTAATTTATAAATGATTTTTCAACAACATCAAAAAAAAAATACAAATTTAAAAAAAAATTATTTTACAGGTTGAACGCAAATGAAAGCAAAACAATTTACTTATAGTAATTAAAATGTCTAAATATCATAATCCACCCAGAGGACTGACTGAAACTAAGACAAGTTACAAGTCATGGAATAGTCGCTTGGGAAACCAACGAGAGATGAAACCAATACAATGGTTACAGGAATGACCCTTGGGATACCAATGAGATCAAACCAATACAATGGTTACAGGAATGACGCTTGAGATACCAATGAGATCAAACCAATACGATGTTTAACGTGTGACGCTTCGGATACCAATGAGATCAAACCAATACAATGTTTAACGTGTGACGCTTGGGATACCAATGTGATCAAACCAATAAAATGGTTACGGCAATGACGAAATTGGGCAATTAGAAGAACAGCTTATAAAGAAAATCTCAGAAATGAGCTCTGCTGGCGAAGAAAAGGGGAGGGGGGAAAATTGTAAATTTCCTCTGCACAACAATGAAAACGAAAATGGAACTGAGGATGTAACAACTTTTTGAATGGCATTTTTATTTTTGTAGAAACAAGACAACGAGGAAAAAGATGGTCCAAAAAATTCAAAAATATAAATAGATTTACGAATATTTTCCATATCCTAGCATGAGTGGTCAACCCACACCTAAATATGAACACAGCTAGGTCAACCCATACCTACATATCAACACAGCTAGGTCAAGGCACACCTATAATAATGAACACAACTAGGTCAAAGCACACCTACATATGAACACCGCTAAGTCAAGGCGCCACTACATATGAACACCGCTATGTCAAGGCACACCTACATATGAACACAGCTAGGTGAAGACACACCTATATATGAACACAGCTAAGTCAAGGCGCACCTACATATGAACACAGCTAGGTCAAGAAGCACGTACATATGAACACAGTTAGGTCAAGGCGCACCTACATTTTCACTATCATCCCTTCTGTTGCTTTCAGATTTAGTGAAGAGAGATGAAACGCTGAATTTAGGTATCCCTGCTTATTGAGTTCATGAATTTTATTTTTCCTTGGAAGTGGCTCACTGAGACCCTTACTTGTTTTCAGCAGGGCTTCCGGCCGGCGGCCTCGATATCTGTCCCCCCACCCCATCCCCGTTGATGTGAAAGGGACCAGGACTCATTTATCAACAATAAAGCGATGTGTTATCATCGCATAATTATGTGCATTAAGAATAAATCAATACATCTGTACTATTTTATTGTGTGTTTATCTTCTTTATTGGGTGAAATGTCCTGCGGCCTTGGAAGAGTTGACACGCGATCATAGTAGCCCATGACGTCATTACTGGGGTGGGGATGCTTCCCTGGCTTAGACTAACTTATTGTAAGTATGGGACAATCAACTATGGGGCACTTCCTTTGATTGTATCATACTTACAAAGCACCATGGGATATCTGACACTCTTCGATATCTTATATGAAAGAGCCTGATTGAACCATACTGCAATTAAGGTGGACATGTTGTAACGTGTCGAGGCCATGACACCGAGTTCCATTTTCAGGTAATGCAAGCTATTGGGGTCCTGCCGACACTTCGCATAAGGTTTACGGTATTCTATTGACCGGGGCATTCTGGTTTTACATCCTCTGGGGTCCATGTATGTCAACTGTAGAAAATGAAAGAATTGTCACGGCAAATGCAACACATATTCCAGCTCTATCGGTTATTCTTATTTGTCTTTTTTTGCTTTTTTTTAGTGCTCGCCTAAGACTAAGAAGAATTTTTGTCAATGCGTTTGGTGTTTTCTTTTGTCTTTTAGGTTCTCACCGCCCCCCCCCCCCCACTGCTTTTTAAAAATTTTCCTATTTGTTAGGCCACATTTCCTCTTGTTATTCCAATTACACACAAGCCTGCTCGAAATAACAGCTTAAGAATATTTGGTGCACCATCTTCGTCCAAATAGGAAGGGCAAAATGGGAAATGCTCCTTATGTTTCCTTTGTTTGTATTGCTTTTTTTTGTTTTTTTGGTCGTTCCTCTGTCACACTGTGACGATGGTGTAGACTTCGTAAGTCGAAATCACAAAGCATATGATTTTACTTTAGGAGGATACGCTGGTTTTCTAGACGGCAAATGGCCTCTCTCCACACATCTGGTTAACCCATGGGAACATCAGGTGTTGATGATATTCTTAATGTAGGGTTTTCTAATCATGGTAAAATAATTTTGTTTTACTTCTTTAACTAGAAAGCTAGTCTAGACAGGTGACGATTCAATTTGAATTTTAATGTATCTTGACTCCAATCATTTAAAGCAGTATTTCTCAGAATTTACCAGAGAGTGCGTCAAATGTTTAGGACCTCTCCCAGAAATATTTCACATATTTTGAAGCGTTAACAATCCGAGGAGTCATTTCAGTTAATATATATCTCTCAGATCTCCTTCAGTCGGCTTGTCAGTTAGTATCTATCTCTCAGATCTCCAACAGCCAGCCAGTCATTTAGTATCTGTCTCTCAGATCTCAAACAGCCTACCTGTCAGTGAGTATCTATCTCTCAGAACTCCAACAGCCGGCCTGTCAGTTAGTACCTGTCTCTCAGATCTACAACAGCTGGCCTGTCAGTTTGTATCTATCTCTCAGATCTCCAACAACTAGCATGTCAGTTAGTATCTATCTCTCAAAACTCCAACAGCTGGCCTGTCAGTTAGTATCTATCTCTCAGATCTCCAACAGTCGGCCTGTCATTTAGTATCTGTCTCTCAGATCTCCAACAGCCTACCTGTCAGTGAGTATGTATCTCTCAGATCTCCTTCAGTCGGCCTGTCAGTTAGTATCTATCTCTCAGATCTCTAACAGTCGGCCTGTCAGTGAGTATCTATCTCTCAGATCTCCAACAGCTGGCCTGTCATTTAGTATCTGTCTCTCAGATCTCCAACACTCTACCTGTCAGTGAGAATCTGTCTCTCAGATCTCCAACAGCCTACCTGTCAGTGAGTATGTATCTCTCAGATCTCCTTCAGTCGGCCTGTCAGTTAGTATCTATCTCTCAGATCTCTAACAGTCGGCCTGTCAGTGAGTATCTATCTCTCAGATCTCCAACAGCTGGCCTGTCAGTTAGTATCTATCTCTCAGATCTCCAACAACCGGCCTGTCAGTTAGTATCTATCTCTCAGATCTCCAACAACCGGCCTGTCAGTTAGTATCTATCTCTCAGATCTCCAACAACCGGCCTGTCAGTTAGTATCTATCTCTCAGATCTCCAACAACCGGCCTGTCAGTTAGTATCTATCTCTCAGATCCCTTCAGCCGGCCTGTCAGTTAGTATCTATCTCTCAGATCTCCAACAGCCGGCCTGTCAATTCTTTGAAACTAAAATCGAAAATTAGAGCTAACCAGATGGAACAGTCGTGTTGGTGGAGGATACGTCTCTAATTTTTCTTCTTGCTAACTTAATTTGTTACAGTCTTGTGCAGTAGAAAGATTGTGTGTAAAGATTTTCAGCATATTTATGTTGTTCAACAGCATATTGTCTCCGATGTCATGTTTTCTCCTTTGTAAAATGTTCCCTTCTAAATTATGGCTATATTTATACTTATTATCTTCTATTACTATAATCTTAATTAATTAGTCTTTTTAATCTAGTTTTTAATAGTTAACTTAAACAACCTTAATTACTAATTTATAATTAACATTTCAAAAAGTATTTTTAAACAATTATAAAGCCTCCAAAATTTAATTTGATATGGCATTTCATATTTGAAATTTGTTTTTATTGTAATTTATGCTAGTGTGGAAGAAAAACCAGTTTTGTGATCTGATGTGTCGCCATCCACTTCTCTAAAGCCCAGTACGTTTTGTGTTCTGTTGTGTTGGCGTCCAATTCTCTAAAGCCCAGCACGTTTTGTGTTCTGTTGTGTTGGCGTCCACTTCTCTAAAGCCCAGCACGTTTTGTGTTCTGTTGTGTTGGCGTCCACTTCTCTAAAGCCCAGCACGTTTTGTGTTCTGTTGTGTTGGCGTCCACTTCTCTAAAGCCCAGCACGTTTTGTGTTCTGTTATGTTGGCGTCCACTTCTCTAAAGCCCATCACGTTTTGTGTTCTGTTGTGTTGGCATCCACTTCTCTAAAGCCCAGCACGTTTTGTGTACTGTTGTGTTGGCATCCACTTCTCTAAGGCCTAGAAGTTACACTTTGCACTCTACATTAGCAATCTGCCTTCCCAGGACAATATTATTCAAGAACAGGTTATTGATTTAAAAAATTGCTTTCAGACAAAATATTTGTTTCCTTAAACTGTGTTGTGGTGATTTTTGGATCATAATGGCGCAATCCAACCCGATTTTGTATTAATGGCTCTTATATGGCTGATTTCAGTTAAATCCATCTAGGACAGTGAGACGGCTTTTTCTTAACTACTTAATATCAAAACGAAATCCTGAAACAGATTAGACGCAAACCAACCCCCCCCCCCCACCCTTAAAAGTTGCACTTGCCTAAAGAAAGACAAACCCAGAAGAGCTGGTTAAAGCAAAGCAAATGCGCCATTCGCATTAAATATACACTTGATGACCAAGTTTTGGCATGTTCTGAATAACTGATTGTTTGTTAAAAAAATTTTGGTAACTTTAGCCTATATGTTCAATGCAGTTACTTGTAAGAGCTGCGCGAGTATTCAAACAATTGTAAAGAGGCTGTCACGCAAGAAATCTAAAAAAAAAAAAGTTTGAGCACCATTGATATAAAGCATTAACTGGACACCACTAAAATACTTTCATTAATGTCTGTGTATTAAAAAGAGGGGTAGCGCACTATTTGGAGTTCTCACACAGAAGCATTGTCACCATTGTCCCTCACCACGTTAAATTCTACGCTCTTAAACAAATTCGAACCCTTAAAGGTTCAGGACCCTTGAGTATGTGACTCATTTGGCTTAGGTTAATCTGACGCTGGAGGTGGATAGCACAAAGAGTCTCACTGTGAGACGCCAGGATGTGTACATCAAAGTGACGTCTGCCTGTGAGACGCCATGGTGTCTATATCTCAATGCTGTCTGCAAAATGCTTACCCAATTTCTTCGCCTGTAGTTGTCCACAATATTGACATCGTCAAGCATGACTGCGACAGTCTGCCAGTCCCTGAAGTCCAAGGTTAAGTATTCCATATAGAGAACGATTGAAAAAGTGACAAGGTCCTGGTCTTCCCTGGCAACTCCGGGCTTTTGGCAAATCGGAAACTCTATTTTGCATTTGAAGTCAACGATGGCCTGGGATGACGTTTCTAAGATGGGGAAATAATATATATATATACTAGCCAATATAACTGGCGTAGCCTCGAATTGTATTCTGAAAAAGCTTGTACAAACTTTTAATTAAGAGTGAAATTTAAAAAAAAATATCAATAATAAAAAAATATTACTTTTTTATATTTTTTCCACTGAAAAACCCATTTATTATAAAATATAATCCAACAGAGCCCCCATTTACCTTTCCGATCCCTATTGAGATCCTTTTAATGTTGCGATCCCATTCCCCAGTATGAAATCTCAAAATCAGTGGTGATTCCTTTCTTAATGGGATTCTTTGCCCGTTGAGATCCCGAACCCAATGGGGTCCTGTGTCCGAATGGGATTCAATATCTCGATCCCAATAAGATCTCGATCATGGTGGGATCCCGACTCCATTGGGACACCGATCCCAATGGAATCCCGTTTCCAAATGAGATACAATACCTCGATGTGATCCTGATGGGATCCCGTTAATGATGTGATCTAGACCCCATTTGGGATCCAGATCTCGGCGGGATATAAAAATAAGACAGTGATACCGAGAAAATCCCAAGGACGGTATAGTAATGAATAGAAATAAATCAAATTTTAATAAACTTTTAGATCCCCCGATATATCCCCATGTAACTAAATAAAACTTTCTGGAACAATATTGTTATAAGAAGTTTTTTATAGCGTGATAACCCAACCTAGGGCTGGGCTCACCACGCTGTACATCATGAACTTAAAAATTAACATACTTTAAGTAAATGAAACAAAACAAATGTGTATTCGCCCAACCATTCCATAAGTTTTTAAATTTCAAGCAATGAACGGCACCCAGCTATATTGTCTATCGGTCATTCTAGATTAAATTTAATAACCTCCTCGAAAATTGTGAAAGATGACTTTTCTACGTAAATTTATTTTCCCTTTTAGGAGCGTAAGCTAGACACATAATGAAGTTGAAAGTTTAGATTATAGTTGTGACGTAATGAATGACATAAGACCTGACCTGACCTCCCAACTCCAGTCAAAGACCTACCATGCTTGATGCAAATGGTTACAAGAACCAGACAGAGGTGAAGTATTTTGGCGGGCATTCTAAAAACATAAAATTTCCAAGATGTTACGTGGAAATTGTTTAGATTCTCCGACTCTGGAAAGAAAAGAAAGAAAATATTAAATTCCCGATTTTCTCCAGTTCAACATACATTTTTTTAGTGAATAATATTAAAAATTTAGACTTTCTGTTTAAGAATAACAAGGAGACATTAGTCTTTAATTCATGTAAATGAAGGTTTTTTAAAAAAGTGATCTGTGGGCGTCTCTCACCCCCCCCCCCTCACCCTTTCCCCTCGATTGATGGAAGCAAACCTCCACCCTCTCTCATGGAAATGGGCACATTCCTGCATGGTATTTAATTCAATATTTGATTATGAATATTCGTAAGACACAAATGTACAGTTAAAGAATTTGTAAAATATTGATAACAAGCAATTGTAAATTTCGGCGATTGCTCAATATACTTTACAGCAAACCAAATTATCTGTTACAGAAATGGATCCAATATTAATTAAGGTAGACCTGTCAATTTTTTTAGGTAGATTTCTAAAACAGCATTGAATATACGTTAGCATGATGTCTGCTGCCGAAATTGTGTCCATCTTATATATTGGTCCAGAGTTCTGTCCCCAGCGAAACAAAATTTTAATTATTTTTTTTCCAATTGCCATATTAATTTTGTACCTGGGGATTTTCAAAAGCTAGCCTCGTGGAGAGGGAGGGATTTTATTGGGTGAACTGCTGCTTTTGGAAGCTTTGTTACAGTCCATTAGAGTCTTTGGCAGGAATGAGGAGCTCCTGTACTGAGTTATTGTTTTTATGCGCCGGAATCGCCTGTTGTGGCCTCGTCGCTATCTAAGGGGAGAGGGACGAGTTTCTGTCTAATTCTGGAGCAGTGAACCAGGCCATTTGTTATCTTGTACATCATGGAGAGCCTGGATAGTCGTCGCCGCTCTTCCAACGGTGAGCAGCCCATTGTTTCCAGCAATGGTGACCAGTCCAGTGTTTCCAGCAATGGTGACCTACCCAGTGTTTCCAGCAATGGGGACCAGCCCAGTGTTTCCGGCAATGGTGACCAGCCCAGTGTTTCCAGCAATCTTAACCAGCCCAGTGTTTCCAGCAACGGGGACCAGCCCAGTGTTTCCAGCATGCTGCCAACACTTTAGGTGTTTCTTTAGCGGTTTAGGACAAAGCGTGGTGCCTGCCGCTGGACCACCTCCAACCTGTCGATTGGTGAGTGGGCCCCAGACTGAAGATGCGTACCCTAAAAGGGGCCTTAAAAAGTCTTTTTTATTTCACACTTGAGTTGCCGATCTTCAGATTTCGCCTTAGAAACTCTGGGGTCTTGTTTGCCAGATTGCACACATTGTTAATGTACTAGTCCCAGAGTACATCTCTTTGAATGGTAAAACCGAGGTACCATATAGAGGAAACTGGCTCAAGAATATGACCATGCAGATCTTAAGGTTGGTGTTTAGGGGATCTGTTTCTGGAGACTGACAGGGTCTGGCACTTGATGGGATGAAATTCCATGTCCAAGCTCATCTCCCCATCGGCTAACCGGTTTAGGTCCGGTTGAAGCTTGTCCTGGTCAGAGCTGTTGGCGATCGTCTTAAACACCGCCGTGTCGTCTGCGAACAGTCTTACTTGGAAGGTCATCCTCTCGGGCAGGTCATTGAAATATGCTAAGAACAAACAGGGGCCTAGCACCAAGTCCCTGGGGAACCTCTGACTTAACACCGAAAAAGGAGGAGGTTGTACTGTCTACCACTACCACCTGGAATCGGTCACTGAGAAAGCTATAGATCCATGTTTTGGTTGTGCTTTGGATCCCACATCTCTGCAGTTTTTTTAAAGCAAACTATGATTGAGACGGTCAAATGCACTTGAGACAGTCAATCACCAGCACAATATTTTGCTTGCTGCTCTCCATATTGGTCGTCAATTCTTCAGCGAATTCAAGGAGTTGGTTCTCACTTGATCTATACTCGGAAGCCATGCTGACAATCATTGACTATATTGTGGCTTTCAAGATGCTCCATGGCCCCGCTTACGATTATGTGCTCCAACAGTTTCCACACGACGCTGGGGAGGGATACCGGGTCGTAGTTGACAGGGTCGTAATGCTCCTCTTTTTTTGTAGATTGGAGTGACATGCGCTGTTCATCATTCGGCTAGAACATTGCCTGTGAATAGCGATGATTGGAAGAGCATTGTCAGCAAGGGAGTAAGCTCATTGGCCAATTCTTGTAGCACTTGTAGTTTGATGTTGTCAGGACCACGTGCCTAGTAGGGATTAATGGTTTTAAGGAGTGCCAGCACACACTGCTCTGAAATCTGGATATCTTCCATGACGGGGTAGGCTCTGCTCATTTTTTTCGTCTTCAGAAGGAACTCAATCTCTGAGTACTCTCTACCGTCACCAAAAAACCGACTGGAACTGTTGATTTAGTATATCCGCCTGTGCTTTTGGTTTTGACGTCAAATTGCCGTCCCATCTTATGGGGAAACCCCAGTGTTTGAGGTCTTTTTGGTGCTTGACGTAGCTCCAGGAAGCGCTTGTTCTTGGCACCCTTATTCGGAGTATCTTCCTCTGAGAAGATGCCGTTTAGGTAGTTCCAGTAAAAACTGCGCAGTAAGCGCTGGATGGTTCGGCGGAGCCTCAGTACCTCGGCTTTCAGTTCGACCGAGACATTATTCTTCATTTGCTTGTCCTGGCGGTTTCTGTGAATGAACCTACGGTTTTCAACTGTGACCCATGGATGATTTGTCTTTTGAGGTCTTGTGTGGCATGTATTTCTTCATTGCATCAGCAATTTTTATATTGACTCTCATCCACAGCTCTTCTGGTGTCGATGTACTCTGAATCTCGAGCATGTTTGAGCTCAGCGTTGTCGTAGCACTCTCAGGCTGTCCCGGTCTCCTTTGGCGTAATTGGAGATTTCTCGTATGACATGCTTCTTTTTTATTGTGTTGACCTGAAATTCCCAATGTGGATTGCAGTGTTCTGATATACCGAGGATGACCTCAACAATTGTGATAAAATGTGGACTGTAGTGAGGATGTAGGTCGAGAGTGTTTTCCCCACGTGTGGGTTCTTTAACCAGCTGTTCCAGACCATGGCAGTTAATCATGTCCATGAATTCAAAGTGTAGGACAGGGTTTTTTAAACTTGGGTTTCAGAGCATGCCTCTGCCAGTTCCAAAAAAAAAAGAAAGTTGAAATCAACCCCCCCCCCAACTAATAAGAAGAAAAGCGTTCTCCGACTGTGTTGCTCTCTGAAGCGATACCTCGAGCCTCCCCAAGCTTGGTTTATCTGCTGTGTTGGGTCTGTAATAGGCAAAAAAGTTAAGTGTGCGTCTACCCTCCAGCTACACCTTCACCAGCAGGAGCTCGAAGTCATCAACATCTAGCTCTGGAAGAGTGTGGCAGTCCAGTATGTGGTGGACAGCAACAAGTACTCCTCCTCCTCTGTCTCCTCTATCTCGACAAAATAATTTGTAATTATCCGGTACAACCTCTGGGTTGGCTATGGAGGGATTCAACCATATTTCTTTTCATCAAGACGATGTCAAGTTTTAACCTGCTTATAAAGTTGGCTAACTCGACTCTTTTCCCGCTTTCAGACTAAAAGTTCATATTCAATGTGAGCAAGGGTCCATGTTTCCGTTTATCTTACTGACTGTAGCACATAGGAGTATAGTAGTGTGTTGGCTGAAAGCTTTCGAATCCAAACCACTAGTTCACCTAATCTAACCACTGGTTCACCTAATCTAACCACTGGTTCACCTAATCTAACCACTGGTTCACCTAATATAACCACTCGTTCACCTGATCTAACCACTGGTTAACCTAATCTAACCACTGGTTAACCTAATCTAACCACTGGTTCACCTAATCTAAACACTGGTTCACCTAATCTAACCACTGATTCACCTAATCTAACCACTGGTTCACCTAATATAACCACTCGTTCACCTGATCTAACCACTGGTTAACCTAATCTAACCACTGGTTAACCTAATCTAACCACTGGTTCACCTAATCTAAACACTGGTTCACCTAATCTAACCACTGGTTCACCTAATCTAACCACTGGTAAATTTTAAATTATTTTTTTTAGCTTTTATTTACAAAACTAAAATACAGAAAAGCCCACGTTACCTGTCTTTGTTATTGAGATTACGCTTGTTATGTTTACTTTGTTCTTTCATTGGTGGTGCGATGTGGTGCACCTCGTAGAACCAGTAAAATCAGCCATGCCTAAATTAAATAAGCGGGTATGGCACAGTCCTAAACTTACTGAAAGTAGATTAAATAGACACGAACAATCTGTGTCGATATAACAATATATATTGAGCTTTAATAATATCGCGGTCCAACACTTTCATAATTAGCTACTGAAAGTACAAAACTTCTGTCTGTCAGGTATATGTGCTCTGTACGATCCTATAGGACCACATATGCCAGTCATGAGCAGAAACTCAAAAGTTTCTCTAAAGATGCACGCATCGCATATTTCAAAATCAATAGCAGGACTAACACATAGGTTTTTGGAGCGTGCCATATTCTCAGCTGTTATCAAGAGGCGCCTCCGCTGATTAAGATGAATGGAGGATGGCCGTATTCCAAAGAATCTGCTGTATGGAAAGTTGGCAGAAGTGGCAAAACTTATTGGATGGTCGCGTCTGCAATTTAAGGACGTTTGCAAGAGGATTATGAGGGAGGCCAAATAGAAATCAGCGAGTGGGAGATTATCGCTTAGCAACGTTCCAGCTTGCGAACAGCAGTTTATGAAGAAGTCAAATATAGAGATGATGCGCAAAATATTGCCCTTGCAAAACCAACAACAAAAAAAAAAGGGCCAAATTTTAACTGCAGTCAAAGTGCTCCAGCGAGAAGAGCAGCCGAGATTGTCATTTCAGGATCGGCTGTGTAAGCCATTAAATTAAGTGTTAATAGCTATGGTACTACATCATCCCACGTAGACGGGAATGATGCCGTATATCTATTTATTTTGAGCACATATTTACATTATACACATTTATTAACTGACGATTACATAAATGGAGAAAAGAAGACTGTGTACCAATATTTATTTGGACATGAGACGCAGACTTCAAGGTTTAACCGAATCAGCGCTCCCAAAAAATGAAGATTAATAATTTAAATGAAGGAAAATTATGACAAAAAAGACTATGTCAAGAAACACCGAAGTGGGGACTATGTAATACTACTTAAACCTAAAATACTGAACAAATTATCTTTATTCTGGGACGGGCCATATGTCACCATTAAGAGGGGTATGTCCTTAGAGTGTTCTATATTTAGCTGATGTTAATAAACCTGTCCTTGATAGAAGTTTACTTTAATGATATCGTTGCCCAAATTTTTACTGTCGTAACATCATTTCCCAAAGTTTTACTGTCGTGACATCATTTCCCAAAGTTTTACTGTAATGACATCATTGCCCAAAGTTTTGTTGTAGTGATATCATTGCCCAAAGATTTACTGTAGTTAAATCCTTTCCCAAAGTTTGACTGTAGTTACATCCTTGCCAATAGTGTTACCATAATGATATCATTGCCCAAAATTTACTTTTATGATACATTGCTCAATTTTTGCTGTAGTTACATCATTTCCCAAAGTTTGACTGTAGTTACATCATTGCCAATAGTGTTACCATAATGATATCATTGACCAAAATTTACTTTTATGATACCATTGCCCAAAGTTTTGCTGTAGTGATATCATTGCCCAAAGTTTTGCTGTAGTGAAATCATTGCCCAAAGTTTTGCTGCAGGGATATTATTGCCCAAAGTTTTGCAGTAGTGATATCATTGCACAAAGTTTTGCTGTAGTGATATCATTTCCCAACGTTTTAACTTAGTTACATCATTGCACAAAGTCTGACTGTAGTGACATCATTGCACAAAGTCTGACTGTAGTGACATCATTGCACAAAGTCTGACTGTAGTGATATCATTGCACAAAGTCTGACTGTAGTGACATAATTGCACAAAGTCTGACTGTAGTGATATAATTGCACAAAGTCTGACTGTAGTGACATCATTGTACAAAGTCTGACTGTAGTGACATCATTGCACAAAGTCTGACTGTAGTGACATCATTGTACAAATTCTGACTGTAGTGACATCATTGCACAAAGTCTGACTGTAGTGACATCATTGCACAAAGTCTGACTGTAGTGACATCATTGCACAAATTCTGACTGTAGTGACATCATTGCACAAAGTCTGACTGTAGTGACATCATTGCACAACGTCTGACTGTAGTGACATCATTGCACAAAGTCTGACTGTAGTGACATCATTGCACAAAATCTGACTGTAGTGACATCATTGCACAAAGTCTGACTGTAGTGACATCATTGCACAAAGTCTGGCTGTAATGACATCATTGCACAAAGTCTGACTGTAGTGACATCATTGCACAAAGTCTGACTGTAGTGACATCATTGCACAAAGTCTGACTGTAGTGACATCATTGCACAAAGTCTGACTGTAGTGACATCATTGCACAAAGTCTGACTGTAGTGACATCATTGCACAAAGTCTGACTGTAGTGATATCATTGCACAAAGTCTGACTGTAGTGACATAAGTGCACAAAGTCTGACTGTAGTGATATAATTGCACAAAGTCTGACTGTAGTGACATCATTGCACAAAGTCTGACTGTAGTGACATCATTGCACAAAGTCTGACTGTAGTGACATCATTGCACAAATTCTGACTGTAGTGACATCATTGCACAAAGTCTGACTGTAGTGACATCATTGCACAAAGTCTGACTGTAGTGACATCATTGCACAAATTCTGACTGTAGTGACATCATTGCACAAAGTCTGACTGTAGTGACATCATTGCACAACGTCTGACTGTAGTGACATCATTGCACAACGTCTGACTGTAGTGACATCATTGCACAACGTCTGACTGTAGTGACATCATTGCAAAAAGTCTGACTGTAGTGACATAATTGCACAAAGTCTGACTGTAGTGACATAATTGCACAAAGTCTGACTGTAGTGACATAATTGCACAAAGTCTGACTGTAGTGACATCATTGCACAAAGTCTGACTGTAGTGACATCATTGCACAAAGTCTGGCTGTAATGACATCATTGCACAAAGTCTGACTGTAGTGACATCATTGCACAAAGTCTGACTGTAGTGACATCATTGCACAAAGTCTCACAGTAGTGACATCATTGCACAAAGTCTGACTGTAGTGACATCATTGCACAAAATCTGACTGTAGTGGCATCATTGCACAAAGTCTGACTGTAGTGACATAATTGCACAAAGTCTGACTGTAGTGACATCATTGCACAAAGTCTGACTGTAGTGACATCATTGCACAAAATCTGACTGTAGTGACATCATTGCACAAAGTCTGACTGTAGTGACATCATTGCACAAAGTCTGACTGTAGTGACATCATTGCACAAAGTCTGACTGTAGTGACATCATTGCACAAAGTCTGACTGTAGTGACATCATTGCACAAAGTCTGACTATAGTGATATCATTGCACAACGTCTGACTGTAGTGACATAATTGCACAAAGTCTGACTGTAGCGATATAATTGCACAAAGTCTGACTGTAGTGACATCATTGTACAAAGTCTGTCTGTAGTGACATCATTGCACAAAGTCTGACTGTAGTGACATCATTGCACAAAGTCTGACTGTAGTGACATCATTGCACAAAGTCTGACTGTAGTGACATCATTGCACAAAGTCTGACTGTAGTGACATTATTGCACAACGTCTGACTGTAGTGACATCATTGCACAACGTCTGACTGTAGTGACATCATTGCACAAAGTCTGACTGTAGTGACATAATTGCACAAAGTCTGACTGTAGTGACATCATTGCACAAAGTCTGACTGTAGTGACATCATTGCACACATTCTGACTGTAGTGACATCATTGCACAAAGTCTGACTGTAGTGACATCATTGCACAACGTCTGACTGTAGTGACATCATTGCACAACGTCTGACTGTAGTGACATCATTGCAAAAAGTCTGACTGTAGTGACATAATTGCACAAAGTCTGACTGTAGTGACATCATTGCACAAAGTCTGACTGTAGTGACATCATTGCACAAAGTCTGACTGTAGTGACATCATTGCACAAAGTCTGACTGTAGTGACATCATTGCACAAAGTCTGACTGTAGTGACATCATTGCACAAAGTCTGACTGTAGTGACATCATTGCACAAAGTCTGACTGTAGTGACATCATTGCACAAAGTCAGTCGACTCAAAACGAGAATTTGTATAGTAGAAATGAAGTGTCGCATTAATAGTTTCCTCTCTTGTAGATCCTACTTTTACCCCTCTTCCTACTATCTCCCTACCCCCACTTATAAATAAATAAATATTATATCGTCAATGCCCAGCGAAGCTATTTCAAAACCTCTCTATGTCACTTACTACTTAAGACAAAAAAACTTAATTGTGATCGTTTTGGTTCTGTTAGTAACGAAAAAATAATAATTCATTTAGATGTATTTATAATTACTTCTAATAATAAACAATGGGCCGTGCAAACATTATATATCTGCAAAATATAAATATTTTACCCTACCCACCCCTTATAACGTTATATAACATTTCCATTGACCATTTCCTTTAATATTCGTTAACATTTCACCCCCCCCCCCCACCGTCGATAAATGAGCTTTACTAGGAAAAAAAATTGTTTTTAGCGTTTTCATTAAACAACTGTTACAAATGTTTGCCAGACTAAAAAGCCGATTAAGTAAAAAAAAACAAAACTGAAAATTTCAAGCGAATACAAAAAGGCGCTTATCATTGTAAGGGAAAAATATATTTTAGTTTTTAATTAATCTGTGCTATTTTAATAAATTCGAAAAACAGACATGGGGCAAAAAATAAGACTTCATAGAAATCAACCACGAAAAAATAAAATAATATAGTACCGGTATTGCTTTCTACCGCCCCCACCCCGAATGTAACACAATATAAAAAAAAAAAGGATAAACGACCCGCTACCTGTTCGAGTTATAAAATATGTGCACGGTCCCTTAGTCTGTTTCATTTAACGCATCTGCAAGTTTTGTTTTCAGGTTAGAAAAAACAAACAAGCAAACATGAACTAAACCCTGGAAGAACGACGACGACTATCTAGGCTCTCCATGTTGTACAAGATAAAAAATGGGCTGGTACACTGCTCCAGTATTAAACAGAAACTCGTCCATATCACCCCTAGACAGCGAAGAGGCCACGACAAGCAGTTCCGACTTTTAAAAACAAGATCTCAGTACAGGAGCTCCTCATTCCTGCCAAAGACAATAAGGGACTGGAACAAGCTTCCAAAAGCAACAGTTGAGGAGACTACACTTGTCACATTTGCGTCTATTGCCTCCTGCCTTCCAACCCCTAGTTCATAACATCATTGCTGAGTTACCCTTGCAACCAGTGAAGTGTCCCCTTCAAAACCACGCACAGTAACATCGCGAACCCCTCTGAAACATAGGAGCCAAAATGATCAATTCATTGATCGTGGGCCCTCAAAATATAGAAGAAGTAGAACCCTTTAAGTTTAAGTGTTGGCTTCAAAGTAGGAAACAATGCCAGTTACGAAAATGGAATTTTTATTTTGTTAACGCGACATCAGTTGTGCACCGCATCGCGCCAGAAGTGAACGTATTAAATAAATAAACACAACAATGGGATTTTGATCAATGACTGGTAACTTGTGCTTTGAAATTGATAATTTTGTTTGTAATTATTCAAAATTAAAAAAAAAAACTGTCTCGTCTAATCTGAATAGCAAATGAGACCCACCAGTGATTCTTTCAGGCATCTCTCCGGGTGGGGGGGGGGGCGCTGAGACGCCTACCGGAGCAAGTCAAGTGCCCCCAGGGGGAAAATGTGTACAACAATAAAACGAAATAATGTTTTATTTAAACAAAAAATTATCATTTTTAAAAAAGGAAGTGATGCTTTGAACCGATTATACTTAGTGGAACCTATGAACTGGGACCTTGAACCGATCATACTTAGTGGAACCTATGAACTGGTGCCTTGAACCGATCATACTTAGTGGAACCTATGAACTGGTGCCTTGAACCGATCATACTTAGTGGAACCTATGAACTGGTGCCTTGAACCGATCATACTTAGTGGAACCTATGAACTGGTGCCTTGAACCGATCACACTTAGTGGAACCTATGAACTGGTGCCTTGAACCGATAATACTTAGTGGAAACTATGAACTATCGATGCGCTCAACATATTTGATTATCTGTATATTTTAGACTAATCCTGTCCCAACTCGATTACCAATATCGTACTGTGTCGGAGATAGGCTGCTTCTGATCATAAGCCAAACTCTTACTCTTTGTTGTTCGCTTTCATCGGTATTTTTATTTATTTATTTTTTGCAACTTCACGAGTTTAAAAGACTTTAATAACACTGTATTAAAATAACGTTACATGAATATAAAGGTATATAATTTTAATATAGCTTCTGCTTAGTACCGAACATGCGCAATCTGTTTCAAAATTACATTTCATTAATAAAAGCATGACTTTTAAAGTAAGGAAACGTGTTAATTATAAATTGTATTACGATATCAAATTTAAAAAAAAAATACACTGATTAGCATAATTTATAATTTAATCAATCCGATAAAATGAAAACTTTAAAAAATGTATAATTTGTTGTTTTTTGTTTTTTTAAAAAACAAAAATTTATAATTTAACGGGAGCATACAAATAGTGAAAGTTTCATCCATTTTTATCAAGTCGATGGTGTATGTGTTTTCTTTAAATGTTTAATACAGTTTTTAAAAAAAGACTTGGCCCGTATTAATTTTAATTCCCAACTGCTTTTCTCTTTTTGATATCAGAATGATAAAGAGTCTGCTGCACCCAATCGCCCGCATTTTTGTTTAAACCTTTTTTTTTATTCAGGTGAGAATTTTATGAACTTGCATTTCGATTATTATGGCATAAATTCTAGTTTTATGGATTCTTGTTTTAGAAAATATAGAGTTAAACCAGTGTTTCTCAACCTTCCTAATGTTGCGACCCTTTAAAACAGTTCCTGGTGTTGTTGCGACCCCCAACCACACACTATTTTGGTTGCTACTTCATAACTGTACAGTATAAATGTGTTTTCCGATCGTCTTACGCGACACCCGGAAAAGGGTCGTTCGACCCTCAAAGGGGTCGCGACCCACAGGTTAAGAACCACTGAGTTAAAGGATACCGAAGAGGTAATTTGTAATTTATCCGAAGAAATTTATATTAGTTTTATAATTCCAAATAAACAATTCAATCAACTGAGTGTTTGGAAATTTATAGTTTTTTTTATCTGATATCCTTCACGTAAAAGCACACATCAACATATATATATATATATTCAAGTATGCGCCAAATACATCACTGCATTTTCAATTTGCCTGACAGTCTTCGAGACCCAGAATTTCTCCCCCCCCCTTTCCCCCCCACCACTTTTCACTTTTTTTTTCTATTCGTGACGCTGATCTGTGTGTCCGTACGTGGTGTAAAATAAACTTGTGCAAAATGTTTGCCGCGCTCCATTTAACGATACAAACTCTGAAGTTGTTATAAAGTGGTGCCCCTCCATAGAAAGAAAAAGTGACACCCGGACTGAACAATTCAACTGCCCCTCTTACAGTTACAGAGGTGACGTTAGAGTGTTGGTCATTGATTCATTTCCCTTTCCCCTTTTTTTAAAACTTTGAAAACCATTATTTTCATCCATTAAATATCATCATGCCCCTATTACGGCACACGGGGACATCTGCCCCCTTTTCCCCTTTTAGTTACAACCCTGGCCACTGTAAATACCATTCCCCAACAAAAAAATGAAATGACCTTTTATTATAGTTCAATATACTTTAAATAATTATAGTTAAATATACTTTATATAATTATAGTTTAATATACTTAAGAGAAATACTTGATAAAAAGAAAGTAAGGTGGGCTTTTAAATGATTAATCTGACTAAACTATTTCCACAATAAATATTGTAATTTTTACTTTCTGTTATTTCCACCGCAGAGTCATAAAATTATCCGCTTAACATCTCGGAACTTGTAAGTCCGGAGGATGCCCGAAGAAATAGTTCTCATCTGTCTGCTTCTTGTAGCCATCTTCAGCAAGCATGGTAAGTTAATTGGAGTTGAGAGGTCAGGTCAAGGGGCAATCATTAGAGGGTCACCCCATCCGGTTCTTCCCTTTCATCAAGCATGGCAAGTTGTTGACTAGCGTTGTGGGTCAGGTCAAAGGTTCTTGTAGCCATCTGCAGCAAGCATGGTAAGTTAATTGGAGTTGAGAGGTCAGGTCAAGGGTTCTTGTAGCCATCTGCAGCAAGCATGGTAAATTGGTTGGAGTTGAGAGATCAGGTCAAGGGTTCTTGTCGCCATCTACAGCAAGCATGGTAAATTGGTTGGAGTTGAGAGGTCAGGTCAAGGGTTCTTGTCGCCATCTGCAGCAAGCATGGTAAATTGGTTGGAGTTGAGAGGTCAGGTCAAGGGTTCTTGTAGCCATCTGCAGCAAGCATTGTAAATTGGTTGGAGTTGAGAGATCAGGTCAAGGGTTCTTGTCGCCATCTACAGCAAGCATGGTAAATTGGTTGGAGTTGAGAGATCAGGTCAAGGGTTCTTGTCGCCATCTACAGCAAGCATGGTAAATTGGTTGGAGTTGAGAGATCAGGTCAAGGGTTCTTGTAGCCATCTGCAGCAAGCATGGTAAGTTGGTTGGAGTCGAGAGGTCAGGTCAAGGGGCAATCATTAGAGGGTCACCCCATCCGGTTCTTCCCTTTCATCAAGCATGGCAAGTTGTTGACTAGCGTGGAAGGGTCAGGTCAAGGGTTCTTGTAGCCATCTGCAGCAAGCATGGTAAGTTAATTGGAGTTGAGAGGTCAGGTCAAGGGTCAATGATGACACCAGCTTTAAATGGATAGAAGGTGTTTGCTGTGTGCACAACGGTGGTGTAACAATATCGCTCAACCGGGTGCAGTTTTTTTCACACCGAGTCCGGGTAATTTGACAAAATACCTGCTGGGTCTCAGTGTTGCAAAAAAGATTTAACTTCTCATGATCTATAAGCAATAGTCCTTGAGACAGCTCTACACCATACCCTTCGCCGTTTATTAATATAATAGTTGCCTCCGAAATATTCAACCTTCTTGCCTGGTTACAATCGTTACGTTTGACGCTCACTGTCCTACAGCTTTTCCCCCACCCAATACTATTAATGTAAAGCATGTTGAGTAGGGTTAGGGCCGGATGGGAATAGGAAGCAGCCACACCACAAGCGTGATATATATAATATATACGAGATTATATCGACTTTAAACTTCTCCGAGAGAGAAGGAAAAAGAGGGTTACTTTAAAGAGTGACAGAGATACATATGCTAGTTAAATGCAGATGAGAGGGATGTATATTTTTATATATTTTTAGAGAGAGAAAGGGAGAGAGAGAGTGAGAGAGAGAAGAGAGAGAGCGAGCGACAGACATAGATTCAGATAGACAGATATTCTAGAGAACCATGGCATCTCAGGCCATCATCGCTTTGGCTGGTATACTCAAAGGACCATCTCAGCGTAGCATCAGTTTGACTGGCATACACAAAGGACCATCTCAGGTCATCAGTTTGGCTGGCATACACAAAGGACCCTCTCAGCGTAGCATCAGTTTGGCTTATCAAAAGAGGGGATAATCTCGGGGAGGGGGATGTGCAGTGTAGTTTGTTTGCAAGGGAAATAACTTTGGGGTGAGGGAGGAAGCATAAGAAGTATCAACTCCTTTTAAATCAACTCATTAAGTCAGCTCATTGAGTCAACTCATTACGTAAATTCAGTAGGTCAATTCATTAAGTCAATTCATTAAGTCAATCCATTAAGTCAACTCATTTAGTCAATTCATTAAGTCAATTCATTAAGTCAACTCATTTAGTCAATTCATTAAGTCAACTCATTAAGTTCATTCATTAAGTCAATTCATTAAGTCATCTCTATGACCCACAAGATGAACTAATTATAATTCGCTTGACGATTGATATCACCCCCCCCCCCCCCCCAATTTCCACACTCAACTCTAGAGACATTATCCCAGGCCATTAAGGACTTTAAATGCTCAATAGAGTTTCCGATTTGCCATAAGTCTGATGTGGTCAGGGACGGGATGGACATTGTCAAGTTTTCGTTTGTTCTCGACATACAAGACAATAATTTGGACATCTTCCAATGGAAATTTGTTACAGTCATGTCGAAAGATGGCGATATCAAGGAAAAGTACAGAAGAGGAAAATTGGTAAGCAGATAGCAAGACCATCATTCCCCAAACTTTTACATTGGGTGGAGCGGTCGCCAAGTTTTGAAATTGCACCAGGCACCGATTCTGGAAATAATAATTATATTTTATTTTTTTATGTTAAAAAAAAATTGTTTTTTTTTTTTGAAGAGAAATACATTTCGATGTCTTGTGTTTGCATTGTTCTAGTAGTAAAATGTTGTCTTGTTTCAATATACCCTGCGCTGCCCGGGATTGCATTCGGAAAAAATACACCTACCGATCCCGGTGTTAGCCCGTTCCCGGAAGGATCGAATTTCCCGATAGGATCCAGATCCCCGATGAAATCGCTATCTCGTCGGTATGACGATGCCGATGGGATCCCGATCCCGTCGGTATTCCCATTATGTTGGTGTCTCGATCCCAGTGGGATCCCGATCCCGGTAGGATTCCGATACCGGTGGGACCTCGATCCCTGTAGGACGATTTTCCTGATAGGATCGCGATTCCGATGGGATCCTTATCCTATCAGTATACCGATCCCAATGGGATCACGATTCCGATGGGACCCCGATCGTGCTATCCCATCCTATTTCCTGGTTGGGTCCCTTGATCCCGTTACTCGATGGCATCGCTTTACCGGTGGGTTCCAGTTTACTCGTTCCCCTTTAGGATCCTGTTCCTCTTTTGGGATTTTCTTCCCGGTTGGATTATGTAGGGCATGCTTAGACAAAATCCTCAGGAATGTATAGGAATGAAAAGAACTTAACTGATTTTTTAAATAAGCTTTTAGATACTATTATATGTCCCCGTAGAACAATATAGAACTTTCTGAAACATACTAGATTAATTTAATATCCTTCTCGAAACGTGTAAAAATGTCTTTTCTAACTAATTATCTTCGAATACGAAAAAGTATACAACTAAATGCACTGCTATAACTATAGTACATTTAAGTGGAAAGAGAGCCCCAGCGGGGGCCCATTCCATAATAGATCCGAATCAGTTTTGCCTGAGAGGGGGCCCCCATAAAATCATTTAGATAAATATGCCCCATTACGATCTATTTAATAATGCAATAGATATCGCTTTTTAAAGTTATCGAACTATCTGGAAAACTCTAGATTAGATATTCTTAGTTTCAAATCCACCGATATTTCAATTGCGGACAATACAATGCATTGCCTATAGAACGTATGGTGTTGTCTATGCCTATTGATATTATATAGCTTATACTTATATAAGGAAAATGAAATGTGGCCCCCGGCCCGAGAGGAGGGGATATTATGATTTATGTACCCTTCGATATTTGAATATGGATAATCAAGTGTTTGTGTACTAAGTTTCGTCAAGATCCATTTATTAGTGTAGGAGTAAGCCTATTGATATTTATATTGCAAGTACTAGGAAAAAAGGAAATAAGGCCACCGGACCCAGAGGAATGGATAATATTATGAGTCCAGTACACTTCGCTATTTCATTTTGTATCATCAAGTGTATCTGTACTAAGTTTGGTCAAGGTCACTCTATTCATGTAGGGATATTTGTTGGTCATTTTATTTATATAGCTCATAATAGAAAAAAAATGAATTCGGGCCCCTGGCCCCAAAAGGATAGATATTAAAAGTTCATACCCCTCTTACGATTTCTTCCGGATAAGGATGGATATATGTACATAGTTTGGTCAAGATCCATCAATCCATGTAAAAACGTATGTAGAACAAAGCCACAAAAATTCACTTATATGTATATATATGATATGATTTATGTCCCAAAAATTAATATGTAAAATATAATAAAATAATAAAAGAATCTTTTCTTATAAATATTCATTCGTAAGGTTCGAGGTTCGTTTACTTGGCAGTGGACCAGTGGACCCCTTATTAAGAAACGCAGAGTCTAGCAGACAACACGTTGATATTTACAACCTGACGTTTCTCAAGCGAAAATTTTTGCCTTAGCCATCCAAAGTGCCGAGGCCGAAATAGCATTAATGACAAATGAGGCACGTGCTTCGGGGACCCGAGCCTCTTAGCGTTCCGATATTTATGGAGGGTGGGTACTTTACGTAACGTGGAGGCAGGAGCAGTATTTCGCCTATATTAAGACCTCCGCAGGTTGTATTCTCGGACATTGAAATTATGTTTCGCATTTTTGTCTGCTCAGTTAACTGCGGGTTTTGGAAACATGTGGATCATTCTTTGTTCTTCTTATCTTTTTAGATGACCCCTTAGCTTCTTACTATTCCTTTCAGTTGGTGCCGTCCAAATGTTCCATAGCGACTAAAGTTTAGCTGGTAGTTTATTCGGTAGTTCAGCTGATAATGTAGCCTGTAGTTTAGCCGGTAGTGTAGCCGGTAGTTTAGCCGGTAGCTTAGCCGGAAGTTTAGTCGGTAGTTTATTTAGCCGGTAGTTTAGTCGGTACTTTATTTAGCCGGTAATTTATTCAGCCGGTAGTTTAGCCGGTAGTTTAGCCTGTTTATAGCCGGTGAGATATTTAGCTGGTATCTTAGCCGTTAGTTTAGTCGGTAGTTTATTTAGCCGGTAGTTTAGCCGGTAATTTAGGCGGTAGTTTAATCAACATGTAGTTTATTTAACCGGTAGTTTATTTAACCGGTAGTTTATTTAGGCGGTAGTTTAGCCGGTAGTTTATTTAGCCAGTAGTATAGACGGTAGTTTAGTCGGTAGTTTAATCAAACTGTAGTTTAAACAACCGGTGGTTTATTTAACCGGTAGTTTATTTAGCCGGTAGTCTAGATGATTGTTTAGACGGTAGTTTAGCCTATAGTTTATTTAGCAGGTAGTTTATTTAGGCAGTAGTTTAGCCGGTAGTTTATTTAGTCGGGAGTTTAGCAGATAGTTTAGCCGGTAGTTTATTTAGCCGGCTGTTTAGCCGCTAGTTTAGCCGGTAGTTTAGCCTGTAGTTTATTTAGCCAGTAGTTTAGACGTTAGCTTAGCCGGCTTCTTCTACTTCGTCTATATTTTGAGGGCCCACGATCAATGTATTGATCATTCTGGCTCCATTCTTGCTCCATTCTGGCTTAGCGATGAGGAAAATAAAGCTGGCGACTGTGGATACAGCACAGCAATAACACGTGACAAAGTGATATGGCTGTGACCTGTCGTTTTTTGTTTTTGTTTTTCTTCTGAGGCGGCGGTTCTGTACCTAACTGATTGTTCCACCAGCCACACCCCTTCGCCCCAATTTCGTATGCCGTATAGAAGGTGTCGGATAGACCTCCAGAACAAGACTTTGCTGTACGCGGAGGTCGCTGTCTGGGCCTCGGTCAAATACAGCAGGTCCAGCATGATCGCAGTCTGGTTCAATCGGTTTCTCTCATATCGGAGATCTTGGATGGACATATATCCCATGGTGATTAGTAAGTATGATAGAATAAAAGCTTGTGCCTCGTGGTTTTCTCCGATGGGCCTAGATCAGAGGTCCCCGCATTTTTTTGTCTCGTAGACCACTTGACATTTTTTTGGGGTTTTGGGTAGACCCCTCTGCTCACCTGATATTGATTTTTTGCAAATTCCTTAACCACAAATGTATTTTTGACAGCCGGTATAGTTCTACTCAATCTGAAAGATTAAAATTTATAACGGTAGTGAAGTGTAGTGTGAAAAACTTTAAAAAAAACAAACATATTAAGTTGTATACATTTATTAGTTAAATTCAAATTAAAACGAACCAAATTAAATTTTAACTTTCTGTTACATAAAATGACAAAGCGAAAAATAAATGCTTTTATTGTGAGAGATGAACCTGATGCTTCAAGATACATTTTCAACATTTGGTATCAATTTAGTTAGGTTTAATCTCAAATCTCCTCGTTTAATGATGTCCAGTTTGTTTCTTTTTTGTTTTTTTTTGTTAGGAGATTGGTAACTGCGCTGAAACCCCTTTCTACTAGTTATGATGATGGAAAGGCAATGAAACACTTTCTCGCGATATTCCATATTACGGGATTTCTATAGGTACTTTTTTATAATTTATGTAGGAATATATATGTCTATATAATTTAAGGTAGTACTCTGTAAGTACATAGGTACTATCTATGTATGTGGATTATTCCATTCATGGAAAGCCAAAAAGGGAAGTCACCGCCTGCTTACATGAGACCCACTATCGTTGTCCCCCATTTTTCATTTCATAGACACCCAATTTTTTTTCCGCTGACATGGACCCCTTGCATGTTGTCGTCGACCCCTGGGGGTCGATATAGACCACTTTAGGAATCACTGGCCTAGGTGCTGTGCAGGAAGTTAGTCAGGGACAGGATTGTCCGGCCACGGGCCACATGCAGCTCGTACAGTTTCACGACCCACTTATTTTCACATATAAAAAAACAACAAGAAGACTTCTTCTTTGTCAAATAACATAATAATCGATTTGTAAAAGTTAAGAAAGAGAGAGGTTAAGGTATAGAAAGTAGGACAGGGAGAGAGAGAGAGACAGAGAGAGACAGAGAGAGACAGAGAGAGACAGAGAGAGAGAGAGAGAGACAGAGAGAGAGAGAGAGACAGAGAGAGACAGAGATAAAGATAAATAGAAAGAAAGACAGAGACAGCGATGGAGACAGAGAGAAAGAAAGAGAGAGAATAAAATAACACAATTGTTTATAATTTTGCTTTATTAGTTTTTTTTGTGCGCATTTATAATAGATACATTTTTCTATACAACATTTTGTTTACGATATTTGATGCAATGACCCCCAGTGCAAAGCCATCTCGTGGTCTATATGTCCGTTAATTACATTTGGGATGTCCAAACCTGGTCTTGGCTAGTATTAGGGTTTAAGATTCCCTATCATACAAACAACATTATTTAGATTCAAGTTTCTTTTTTTAAGTTTATAAATTTCTCCTTAACTCTCTTTCTGTCGTCCATGTAAACCTCCTGTCATCATCCCTGTCACTGTTAATTTCAATCTCCGTGTCACTTTCCCCTCTTTTTTGACCACTCAGTTGTTCCCATGACTTGACTTTTTCCATTAAATCCATCGGATTGTACTGTTTCAATCATAGTCCACTTCATCCATCATATCATACAACTTAAAAATGGCCCGCCTTATTGTAACAGGGAAGGTTGAGGAGACTGTGATGGTTGACGACAAGGTCATGCCAGGGAAAGACGCTTACATTCGTCCTGGCAGCCATCATTACATTGCATACTGCGTGAGACATATAGGTTTGAGTGTAGTCTACTTTAAGTTTGGTGGCCTCCCCACCTTAAGCACCGAGCTAAGGGTTTGGGATAATCACCTCTGCCCAGGCTACCGTATTAATGTAACACGATCAGACCTCCATCAAACGTTGAGTATGCGCTACAGGGAGATTGATGGACCATGCATAATGGATTGTACCTCAACTGGCCAAATCTTAGATGGTGGGTATTTTGTCATTTGGAATGTATTTTAAATGATCTAATCTAAGTACATATATAATATAAGTCAACTTACCTTATCGTAGATGACAGGAATTTCTTTATTGATGTATTTTAACTATATTTGATTATAAATGATCATTGTATATGCTGGTCTGTTACACTTTAAATCAAAACAACGCGATGTCGTTGAAATTTAAATAAAAAATACATTTTACACGTAACTTGTTTTTATCATTTTCATGCTCTTTAGTGGCACTACTGTCCTCATCAAAGTCGAAGGCGAATGACAGAGCAAAACGGCCAATGGGTAAGGTTTTTGGGATTTATTATGAAATAATTCAATATAGATGTGGTCAAATGCCTTGTATTATTTCATATAGGTGGGTAACTCTTGCAACTTGATTTATATACATTTTTAAGAAACACAAAATAAGTCTACAATCAATTTCATAGAAATTTATTTACACTAAATTTAATAGCACTTCATAGGAATCACAAATCTGAACAGTTTGAAAATCAGTAGTTAGGTTTATATAAAACTTTGTTTAGACTTTTATTTTGCAGGTTCTAATGACTATGGATATTGGTACAGTCTAAATTTTATCATAATAAGTTGATTTGTAAAAAGACATATATGTTCTGACCGTCTACAACATATCTTAACAATATAATTGATGGACGTGATAGATCTGTCAATGTGCGAGATCTCTTCTTAGTAGGAGTGTATCCTTCAGTCCCTTTCTACGTGGCTTCTCTGGGCTGGAGCCAATGTGGACTTCTAAGCTGCACTTTGTGGAGTATATGTTTCAGTTGTGCGTTGTTGGGGTGGACTCCCCAGTGGTGCGTCGTGGGTATAGAGACCTAGAACCTGGCACTCTTATTTGATGAAGCCTCTCTGCTGGGTGTACGAATGTTATGGCCTGGGGAAACACCTTTGGAGTGAGCCCCAAGGGCGTATCCACCAGTTGTTAAGGTGTTGTGGTTTCTTGCAATACGGCAACTCATAGGTATATGTTAATAATAATCTGATCGATCAATAATTGAGGTCACTTGGATGTAGGAAGTAGAGGCTCATTTATTAAGATGGAAGTCAATAAAAAAGGGCAAGTACTGCATCGTTCGTAACAAAGAGAATAAAGAATAGTCTGATATTGCGGACGTCTGCTAAGATGCACTCACTGCATTGATGAACGTCAAAGAATTTCTTAATTAACTGGCTACGGCGATCAATGGTGTTGACCATGACATCATTTCCCTTTGTGACGTATTTAGTTTTACTGGAATTTGGGTCGCCCAGTAAGTCTGGTGACATAAATAAGAACTGAGCATTGCCCAATGAACGCATACTTTCGTAATTATTTTTATTTCTGTCTTTTTATCAATTTCAGAACGTGTCTTGATCTTAGTAACGCTGTCAGGAGCCGCCATGTGGATGTCGTCTACATTAGATTATAATGGTTAGATGTCAAGGTGCTAAATGTCCATCGTTGGTGATGATATTGGTCCCGTTCCTTTACTCCATGGAGCATGACAAGGTTTCAAACTGTCCGTAATGTTCCTAAAGGTCCCCAAAAGTTTCATCTAAAGTTAAATAAAATGTGTGTCCTAAAACACTGTGGAAGTTTGGAACATTTTTATGTACTTTTTTTTTCTTGGTTGGCAAGTTGTAACTTTAACTTGACAGCCTGTCCTCTAGGTTACTGCATCAAGTTTGAATAGCTACCGGTACTAAAATTGAATGTACATTTCCACCCTATCCATCATGTTACACCATATCCAATATGTTTCCACATTAAGTTACATCCTGTCCAAAATGTTCCCACATCAAGTTACACCCTGTCCAATATGTTCCCAACATCAAGGTACATCCTGTCCAATATGTTCCCAACATCAAGTTACATCCTGTCCAATATGTTCCCACATCAAGTTACACCCTGTCCACTATGTTGCCAAATCAAGTTCCACCCTGCAGTCTTATCTACCTCATAACATCTACCTCATAACATCAATGTATTGAATAAATCCAGAATAAACTCTACATAACTCTTGTTGTCTCTTATTTTAAATTTTTTTAAGAGATTTTTACCATCAGTTCTATTCTAAATTTTCAAAAATATTTTTAATTTCTCCTGTGACTGTTCAGTATTCACATGAAGCCTGTCTATTGAACAAATTCAGGTTCGTAGGAAAGCAGGGCGGAGGTGGTGCTGGTTGTCCACCACTGCCCTTAAAAACAAATAAAGGGCGTGATTTTAGGCCGAATAAAGAGGGTTTTTTTTCGTGGACAAGGGAGGGGAAATTGTGTCCCACCTCGAACAGTACAAGTTATGCCACTGATGGATGGATGGATGGAGAAATGGATGCATTGATGGATGGATCGATAGATAGTTAGGTTGGTAGGTAGGTAGGTAGGTACGTAGGTAGATATATAGAAAGATATGTAGGTAGGTCGGTAGGTATGTAAGTAGGTAGTTAGGTAGGTAGTTATGAGGTAGGTAGATAGGTCAGTAGGTAGGAAGGTAGGTAGGTAGGTAGTTAGATAGGTAGACAGATAGATAGATAGGTAGATGGATATGTAGATAGATAGGTAGATAGATAGCTAGATAGGTAGGTAGATAGGCAGGCAGGCAGGTCGATGGTAGATAGATAGGTAGATAGGTAGTTAGATAGGTAGGTAGGTAGTTATGAGGTAGGTAGATAGGTAGACAGATAGATAGGTAGATGGATAGGTAGATAGGTGCTAGATAGATAGATAGATAGACAGATATATAGATAGATAAATAGATAGATAGATAGATAGATTGATGGATAAATAGATAGTTAGATAGATAGATAGATAGATGGATAGATAGATAAACAGATAATAGGCAGGCAGGCACGCAGACAGATAGATGGACGGATTGACGGACTGACGGACGGACAGTACGCTTCCTTGAGTAGTTGCGCAAAAGGTAACTTTTATTCGATAATATATATCTATACTTGACATAATATAGAAAAATGTATGTGTGTTTGTTTGTCCCGTATGCGCTCCTAAATCATTCTTTCGATAGCGATAAAACTTTTTTGAGTTGTTGTACACAGGCATGCAAAAGTTTCTGAATTTTTACACCTATTTTGCATTAGATAGATAGATACATATATAGAAAGATAGATAGATAGATACATAGATAGATGGATAGATAGATAGATAGATAGATAGATAGATAGATAGATAGATAGATAGATAGATAGATAGATAGATAGATAGATGGATAGATAGATAGATAGATAGATAGATAGATAGATAGATAGATAGATAGATAGATAGATAGATAGATAGATAGATAGATAGATAGATAGATAGATAGATAGATAGATAGATAGATAGATAATAATAATAATAAAGTTCATTTGAAAAATCACGATTCATCCCCAAACGCTCGAAGCGCGGTACAAAAACTAAGCTGGGAGATAATAACAGAAAAGATTGTAGACATCATCATTCCAACAGGTGTTTGCGAAATAGATGAGTTTTTAAATTTTTTTTGAAGGACTCCTGCGTCTGGCTGTTTTTGAGAGCGTCAGGAAGGATGTTCCAAATGGTTGGGCCAGCAAATGCGAACGTGCGCTTTCCGTAAGTTTCAAGGCGAACACGCGGTATCGAGAGTTTGCCACTATCTGATAGATAGATAGATAGACAGACAGACAGACAGACAGACAGACAGACAGACAGACAGACAGACAGACAGACAGACAGACAGACAGACAGACAGACAGACAGACAGACAGACAGATAGATAGATAGATAGATAGATAGATAGATAGATAGATAGATAGATAGATAGATAGATAGATAGATAGATAGATAGATAGATAGATAGATAGATAGATATAGATATAGATAGATAGATAGATAGATATAGATAGATAGATAGATAGATAGATAGATAGATAGATAGATTGTATTATCTGGTTTCACCGATCTTTCGTCAGTATGACGATGCTGGTATTGACAATTCATTAAATGGTTTACTGTCCTGGAATGACAGTGTTGACTGCACTCCTCGTGGGAGAATCTTGACTCTTGGTTAAATTCGGCCCCATTTTATTATTATTTTTTTTGCTAGTGCTATATTTTGCTCACCTTCTGATTGCTTGAATCGCTGTTCGACAGCCGAAACGTTGCTCAGTGATGATCTCCTATTCAATGATTTCTATGTTGGCTTCCCTCAAGCTCTTTTTGCAAAAGTCTTTAAATCACAGCCGCGGCCGTCCATTTAGTCTTGGCCCCTCTGCCATCTCTTCACACAAAAGATCATTTGGAATACGGCCTTCCTCCATGCTCATTATTTGGCCTAACAAGCGAAGGCGACTCTTGCTAAGAGCTTAGAACATGGCACGCTCCAAAACCTCTGTGTTACGTACTTGTCCAGCCAATGAATTCACAAAATGCTATGCGTGCATCTTTAGAGGACGCTGTTGAGTTTCTGATCAAGACTGGCATATTTTGTCCAATAGGAGATTGCAACTTCCCTTGTCCCCCAGAGTTATCGTTCATACCGGGGGAGTACAAAGAACGTACAAAGATGGCTGCTCACATCAACAAAGATGGCTGCTCACATGGCGAAAACAGCATTTGAAACCTGGCGAGTTGAAGAAATTAAGAAATTTTTACGGGAACTGCATCAGCCGGTATCTGGAAATAAAGCAGAACTTGTAGATCGGGCACGCGGCTGTGTAGCATTGCGAATTTGTGGGGGGGGGGGGGGGGGAAACGTATGTATCTGAGAAATTGTTCTAATTTCTAGGCGAAAAAGATTAACAAGGGCAAAAACCTCTGCTTCTTCAGACGATTGCAGTGCCCTATAGGAGCGCACTGAGCACATTCGCCTCACAGAAGGTTAGTTTTGTACTCACAGTTAGTATAGGATTATTCCACACCCGCTTATTTAAAATTAGCCTTAGTTGTATTTAATGGATCTAGAAGATGCACCACATGGCACCACCAATAAAAGAACAAAGTAAACATAACAAACTAATTTACATAAGATCAACAGGTACTGTGAGCTGCTCTGTAGGTTTTTTAAATGAAAGCTAACAAAAAATATTTTTTTGTCCACTCCTAAAATTAACCAGTAGTTATATTAGGTCTATAATAAGTGGTTTGGCTAATTATCTCTCCAAATTTACCGTGGTTAGGCTAATATGGAGAGATAGCACCGTGAATTCATGTGTGTATTTATTGCAGGACACTGTTTCCGATAGGGTCTAAACTCTGGTTCTTTTAGGGTCAAAACCCTGGTTCCGATAGGGTCAAAACCCTAGTTCCGATAGGGTCAAAATCCAGGTAAGGGATACATTTAGGGTTCAGGTTAGGTTAAGGGACAGATCGTGTCAACCAGATGGCAGCCATAGTAAAGGATGCGGTGCTATCTCTCCAACTTTACCAGTGGTTAGATTAGGCCTACAAGTGGTTAGATTATTCCCACCAGTGGTTACATTAGGCCTACCAGTGGTTACATTAGGCCTACAAGTAGTAACATTAGACATACCAGTGGTTAGATTAGGCCTACAAGTGGTTACATTAGACATACCAGTAGTTAGATTAGGCTTACGGGTGGTTAGATTAGGCCTGCAAATGGTTAGATTAAGCCCACCAATTTTTACATTAGGCCTACCAGTTGTTAGATTAGGCCTACTGTCAGAGAACGGTTGCTACGGAGGAGGGCTCCGGTCCCGTCTTATCACAAACTGTATTGATGAAATAGTAATCAGGGCAGGACCGCTCCTTTCTGTGATTTATTTTGTGGGTATCTAGGCGTTGTGACAGACAAGAGCACAACGTAGACAAACGTAAACTGAACAACTCCAACTCCAGGTGTCCAGATGATAAACGAGAATGTCTTTATCACTAAAATATCATAAGCTCTTCTGTAGTATTCACTGTTAGCTAACTATATGAATCTCTATAAAATCTTTGATTGTTCACTGTTTCGTCTCAACTATTCCTATGTTCCACAAGTCAATTGTCGTCTCCTGGTCTCTCTTGCAACTATTCCCTAACAACTGCTATCTTAGCTCTTTTCTCTCTACTTCCAACACAACGAACTACTCCCAACTTCAACTCCACACAATGTCAGGAAGAGTTCTCTCTTATAAATAGTTCTCTACTTCCATAGGTAGCCCATCCCTGCCCCCCTAATTTCCGGTCAATTAGAATTTCCCGTCTTTAACCCCAAAATTAACATGCTAAGTCATGGAAGAATTCACCCTCTCTATCTCAAAGATACGACAATCTATTAACCTTAGCCTCGACCCTTTTAACAAAGCACTCCCAAAATTAACAGCAACTTCCGCCCCTCCGATAACTTACCTGAACAATGGAGCCCTATCCTGTACCCCGCCCCAGTCATTTGTGACACCTACCAGTGGTTAAAATAGGACTACCAGTGGTTAGGTTAGGCATACGATTTGTTAGATTAGGCCTACCAGTGTTTAGATTAGGACTACCAGTGTTTAGATTAGGACTACCAGTGTTTAGATTAGGCCTACCAGTGTTTAGATTAGGCCTACCAGTGTTTAGATTAGGCCTACCAGTGTTTAGATTAGGACTACCAGTGTTTAGATTAGGCCTACCAGTGTTTAGATTAGGACTACCAGTGGTTAGGTTAGGCATACGATTTGTTAGATTAGGCCTACCAGTGTTTAGATTAGGACTACCAGTGTTTAGATTAGGACTACCAGTGTTTAGATTAGGCCTACCAGTGTTTAGATTAGGACTACCAGTGTTTAGATTAGGCCTACCAGTGTTTAGATTAGGCCTACCAGTGTTTAGATTAGGCCTATCCAGTAAAGTATTCTGAGCTATTACTGTCAAATATTTCTGGTCCCATGTCAGAATAAGATGGCTCATGATGAAAATTTTGTTGTCTAAGGTCGACGAGCGGTTGAGTGCGACAATAACTCTACTCTGACGACCATTGCGATATCTCTGATACTCTTACTCGTACAATTAATCAATCTATTTAGTCCGAGGCACGACACAATAAGTCCATTGGATAAGATTCTTTATTATCTTTAGCACATATAGCAAGGCATGTAATAGCAACTCCCATTCCAGAGGTACACAGCAATAATCACTCGTTCACAATAGGTCTGCCAGACTCAACAACCACACACCCTCGTCCGTGAACATAATCGTCTCTCTTTCGATTCAACTAGTTATCTCCCCTTTTATATCTCTCGCCATCTCATGTAATCGTGATATTAAAATCGTTCACATTCGTTCACAAGCCCCATTTGTCCCAAAATCACAACACACAAACCCTCACTGATGTCATGACCTTGACAATTACATACATTTTTAATTGTTTGTCATATCTTTGTTGAGTAGTCAACAATATTCTAACAATTCTTTAACTGTACATTTTTGTATTACTAATATTCTTAATGAAATATCGATTTAAATACCATGCAGAATTGCGCAAGTTCCATGAGAGTGGGTGGAGGTTTGCTTCCACCAATCTGGTTTTGCGGGTTCGAAGTGGAGACGCCACCAGATCACATAAAAGAACCTTCACTTACTTCAGTTGTTCTCAATCTTCATAATGCCGCGACACTTTAATACAATTGCTCACGTTGTGGTGACTCCCGAATGTACTTTTTTTCCTTTAATACTTTATAAATATGTGTCTTTCGGTGGTCTTAGGCGACACATGTGTAAGGGTCGTTCGACCACCAAAGGGGTCGCGACCCACAGTTTGAGATCCGCTGACTCACAGGAACTAAAGATACCAGTCGGGGTGGGTAGAGACGCCCCCAGATCACATTAAAAAATCTCACTTACATGAACTAAAGACAAATGTCTCCGGATTATTCTTAAAAATGAATTGAATTTAATATTGTTATTCGCTAATAAAATTATCTATTAAACTTTTAACACAGAGAAAATTGGGAATTTAATTTTTCTTTCCTATTTTTTCCCATAGGCGGAGAGTCTAAAAATTGCCTCGTAATATATTGGAAATTGTATGTTTTTATAATGTCCTTTAAAATATTTCACCTCTGTCTGGTGCTTGTAGCAACTTGCATCAATCGTGGTAAGTCTTCTGTTGGAGTTGAAAGGTCGGGTCAGGTCATGGGTCAAAGATCACTTCACCACTCTTTACGTTTCATGACTGTTGTCCTCAGTCCTGCAAACTCAATTATCAACACACACTTGCTGATGAATGATGGAGTGGATAAATATCAGTTTTGGAACTACTGCAACGATTCTCATTGTGTGTGTGTTTGTGCTAGTTTGTGTGTGTGTGTTTGTTTGTGTTTGTTAGTGTGCGTGTGGGATCCATTTTTCCCGATGGAATCCCATGCCCCTTGGCATCCCGATTCACGATGTGATCTTGTACCCGTTGGGATACTATTCTTAATGGATAACTTTTCTCGATGGGATTCTGTTCCTGTTGTGATCCCCTTACAAGATGGGATCACGTTTTCTCAGTTGATTCCGGTTAACCGGTAGGATCCTGTTCCTCGGTGGGATCACTTTTCCGTTAAGATCATGTTCCTCGGTAGGATCATGTTTCCGTTAAGATCATGTTCCTCGGTGGGATCACGTTACCGTTAAGATCATGTTCCCCGGTGGGATTATAAAGGGTATGTTCAACAACTTTGGCCAGGATCCAACAAAACACGCCAGTGCTTCTATTGTAATCTAAGCCGTAACATTAAAGAAAATTCATTGAAAGTTATGGAAACATAATAAGCATAAAAAAGACAAATTTAAAATTTGTAATCGAATCTCTTTTATAGAATAATCTAAACGCTCCAAGAAACGTATAAAAACAAAACGCAACTCTACTGAAAATATGAAAAACCCTAAGAAAGTAGAGAAGTGAAGAGATTTTATCTAACATTTCAATAATCTTCTAGATGCCATTCTTCATCCCCGTTTTACAATACAGAACTTTCTTCAACATCCTAGGTAACCGCCTCAAAAAGGGGGAATTTGTTTTATATACGTTATTAAATGCAATCTTGCTGGGTACAAAATCCATCTTGTTCGGTCACCAAGTCCATCTTGTTCCGGCACCAAACCCAACTTTTTTGGTCCCCAAAACCATCTTGTTCGTTCACCAAACTCATCTTGTTCGGTCACCAACTCAACTGAATGCCATAACTATAATCATTTATGATTTAAGTTAAAAGAGCGGCCCAATGTGCAGTTGATTCCATAATTGTACCATTTTAACTATGCCGGAGAAAGGTTGCCTTATCAAAAATCTCTCAGATAAAAGATGGAGTTAAAATCTAACTTTGCCAAGTAAAAAAATGTTTACAAATGTCATCTATAGATATATATTTTTTTAAATGATCAAACTTTCCGGAAAATTTCATTAGAGTCCAGAATGGATTAAATATTATTAATTTTAAATTACTATGAAGTGTATTGCTACCAAGGTAGGCCTATATCCATGAAATTACATAGAACTTATAGTGTTGTCTAAGCCTATTGGCATATATACAGCTTATATAAGTAAAAAAAAGGACGAGGGGTAGGTGACCCCAAATGAATGGATATTATGAATTGAGTACCTTTCGGTATTTATATATAGATAATCAAGTGTATGCGTACTAAGTTAGGTCATTATCAATCCATTTATGTAGAAGTATTAGTTTGTCATTTTATTTATAGTTCATTGTAGAAAAAAATAAACGAATTTAGGATCTCCGGTATATTATAAGAAGTTCACCCCCCAACCCACTTATTTTATTGTGGATAATGCTTGTTATATGAGACAAAATTAAATATATATATTTAATTTTCACCTTTATAGAAACGCTATCCCAGGTCATTGTAGACTTCAAATGCAAAATAGAGTTTCCGATTTGCGAAAAGCCTGGAGTGGCCAGGGCAGAGCAGGACATTGTCTCATTTTCAATCCTTCTCGATATGGAAGACGTGAACTTGGACAAGTGGCAGTGGCAACTTATAGCAGTCATTGTTGACGATGGCAGTGTTCTGGAAAGCTACAGGCGAAAAACTTGGGTAAGCATCTTGAAAATAGAAGTTTGATATACATATTATGGCGTCTCACAGAAAGAACACCACTTTGATGTACACATCCTGGCGTCTCACAGGCAGAGATAACTTTCATGTCCACATCCTGGCGTCTCGCAGGTAGACTGTTTGTGCTATCCAACTCCAGCGTCGGAATCACCTAAAGCAGCGGTCCCCTTGAAAACGCGACAGCGGACCCCAGTTTGAGAAACACTGCTCTAAATCAACGTATTAAAATATATTAACATTACAATTTAATCCTCACGTGTCTATACTAGCATTCTAATTCAAAAAAGAAAAAAAAAGCTATTCTACCATGATATCAACAACATATGATGTTTTCATGGGTTCACCGGATGCGTGGAGAGAGGCAATTGGCTGCATAGGGAACCAGCTTATCCTCCTAAAGAAAAATCTCAGGTCTTGTGATTACGTCTGAAGAAGTCTATACAGCGTGACGGACGTGTGCCAAAAACAAACAAATGAATATTCGAAAAATGAGGAGCATGTCGCATCTTGCCATTCCTATTTAGATGCAGACGGTGCACAAATTGTTCTTAGGCGGTTAGTTCAAGCAGGCCTGAATTAATACAATTAAAGGATTTTTTTTTGTGAAAAAAAAAAAAAAAGGGTGGGGGGGGGGGGTGGGGAATGGGAACCTAAGAGACAAAACAAAACAACAAAAGCGTCGACAAAAATTCTTCTTAGGTGAGCACCAAAAAATTCAAAAAATGAAATTGAAAATAACTAACAGTGCTGGAATCTCTATTACATTGCCTTGATAGTTCGTTTATTTTCAACAGTTGGCGTTCATGTACACCACAGAATGTACGGCCACCGTGCCCTCGTTCACCGAATACCGGTACCGTAACCCATATAAAAAGTGTCGACAGGACCTCAATAACAGGAGATTACTGAGGATGGAAATCGGTGTCCCGGCCTCGACCCGTTACAACTCGTCCAACGTGATGGCAATATGGATCAGTCGGGCTCAATCATTTAAGAAATCGAAGAGTGTCAGATATCCCATGGTGCTTGGTAAGTATGATGGAATCAAAGGAAGTGCCCTATAGCTGATTGTCCCATACTTACAGGAAGTTAGTCTAAGCCGGGGTCGCCTCCCCACCCCCACAATGACGTCAAGGGCTACTGCGATCACGTGTAAACTCTTCAAAAGGATGCATGACTTGTCACCTAATTAAACAAGTACATATTTATTGATTTATTCTTAATGCATATAGTTCTACGATGATAACACGTCGCTTTTTTGTTGATAATTGAAACCCGGTCACTTTCACATTAACGGGGATGTGGTACGGGACAGACATCGAGGGTGCCGACTGGAAGCCAACCTTGAAAAATTAGGGGTCTCAGCGAGACAACCCCCAGGAAAAAAAATGTGAACTAAATAAGCAGAGTTAACCTGCAACGTCTCTTTGTAAAGACAATTTTTTTAGTTAACTACTGTGGCTAGTTTGTTAAGTGTTAACAGTATTTTAGGTATTTAATGAATAAAGAGCTTCCTTTAAGTCTAAAATGTCATCATAAAAAAAATATGAATGCTATATTTGTCATATCAAGTTAATTTCATGAACATCTTTTTCTCAAAATCAACCAGATGTTACTTAGCAGGTTTTGCAATGGGACTCCTTTAAATAATAAAAACTAATATCGTTTCATATTTACTAGTTAAGATTTAGGTTAATGATTTTAATTAGCGGAGAACATGGACCGGTACTCTTGCAGTCTCTCTCTATACATAATTCATTTACTGGCTTCAATAGGGAGTAAACTTAAGCGTACATTGGAAGAAGGAAGCTCATATCAACTACATCCAGTGGGCCGCAATGTTTAACGCGCCGGGTCGAATTAGGTCAGTGGGGTTGACCACGCATGATCTAGGATATGTAAAGTGGGCGGAGGAATTTTAATAAATATTAAAATTAATTTTAAAAAATATAAAAATCTTTTATAGAAAATGAGTTAAATTATCACAAATATTGGAAAATTAATATCTTTGTGTTTTTCGGTCCAATCTTATTCCTTGTTGTCTTAAGTCCTACCATCTTTCTCCAAGTGGAACACAGACGCTTCACAAATTCTTTCCATTTTCTGCTCATCGCTTGCAGAGACATTTCACAATTAATTTTCCCCCAATAACATTGTTTTGAAGCTTTTCTTTACAAGCTGTTCTTCTTCTTGCCTAATTACGTCATTCCCGTAATCATTGTATCGCGTTGATATCATTTGTTTCCCAAGCGTCATTCCCGTAATCATTGTATACGGCTGAGAGCTTTGGTTTCCCAAGCTTCAATCATGTAATCAAATTCTTTCTGGATATTACAAAGATTTAAGGGCCGAGAATAGGCTAAAGAAAAAGCGTACTCTCAGTAGTACGGCTGTATTTAATTATGTCTTTAAAAAATTAGTTCTACATGGTGAGGTGTTGAAGCTTCCAACTCGAAAGTTTGAATTGCTGTAAACTTTCTTCATCACCTACAATTCCTGCAACCCCAACTCCCCTCCTTAGGCTGATGAATGTTACACTATGGTGTTGAATATAAGCTTGTGCCAAATTATTACCCTGGGGCTCACCAATTCGGAGTTAATTTACTTCATGTATGGCACTGGGCGCCTTGATGTCTCCCCCTAGATCCTAAAAATTTTCTTCCCTCGATAAAAAATTGTAATGGTAACATTGAATTCAGGTATACTCCAAAATGCACCTCTTAAGTTGAAATAATCAAACATTTTCTTAGCAGAAGACTCCTAAGACCCCTCCTCCGCTAAAGATTAATCGGCGCCCTCGATTTCTGCCCTCCTTCGCGATGAAAATTATTGCCACTTTTGCAATAGATAAACGGTCTATTGGTGTAGATAGTATTAATGCGGCCATGGTCGGCCAAATATTTTACAAACTCTGCAGTTGTCAGACAATGCCGCACCTCCATATAAAAATAGTGCCCCCCCCCCAATCTCCCGCTTTTAACGCCACGGGATGGGAAATAGCTAGAGTGTTTGGCATTAGGGGATAATATTAATTTTTACAGACCCACCTCAACTCTGAAACCAATTATTTTCAAGAATTAAAATAATTGACTAAAAATTGGATAAGGAATTTCTTTCATTGTTGTTGGGGAAATTGTTCGGTCGGTTTAATATTCCCCAAAACAAAAAACAACAACAAATTTTTGGATTTGAGTGCCTGTTTCTAGGTTAATAAACTTCTTCTTAACTCTTTTTCTGTTTGCCACATGTCACACTCCCTGTCACTCTAAATTTCACTCTACCTCTCAATATTCCTGTTACTCTCCCTATAACCTTGCAACTATCCGTGTCAGCCTCACGGTCACTTTTTTTGACCCACTCACTGTCACTCTATCTGTCACTCTCCCTGCCACTTTCACTACAACTCTCCCTGCCACTCTCCCCCCCCCCCTTTCTTGACCACTCAATTCCCCTTTCTTGACCACTCAATTCTTCTTATAACTTTACTTTATCCATCTCTTTCCACTATATCCACCGGATTGTACTGCTTTAATCATAGCCCACTTCATCCATCATATCACAAAACCTCTCTGTCCTCCCACTGTCAGCCTCCTTGTAACATTCCCTTTCACATCCCTGTCACTTTTTTGTCCCACTCCCTGTCACTCTCAACCCTTCTTGACCACTCAGTTGTTTGCATGGCTTGAAGTTTCCATCTCGTTCCATTATAGCCCTCGTACTGTTTCAATCATAGTCCACCTCATCCATCATATCACACAACTTAAAAATGACCCTGGTGTTGTTATAACAGTCCAGGTGGAGGAGAAGCTGAGGGTTGACTATAAGGAAATGCCAGGGAAAAACGCTTACATCCGTCCTGGCAACTATCATGTCTTCCAATACTGCGTGACAGTGAGAGATACAGGTTGGAGTATGATCTACTTTAAGATTGGTGACAAACCAGACTTAAGCTACACGTGAGATTCGAGGGCAGATAGAATGTGTCCTAGCTACCCTGTTACTTCAACGCGAGGCGACCTCTATCAAATAATGATTATGAGCTACAGGGAGATTGAGGGACCGTGCATTATGTATATTAACTCTACTGGACTTATCTTAGATGGTGAGTATTTTGTTATATGGAATATTATAAATGACCTTAGAGATGGTTGGTATTTTGTTAAATTTAATATCTTTTAACGGACCTTAGATGGTTGGCATTTTGTTAAATTGGAATGAATTTTAAAAGACCTAAACTTAGATGAATACCGTTTTTTCATTTGGAATGTATTTAACCTGAACTTATCTTAGATGTAGGAATTGCTTTATTGGTGTATTATAAATGTAAATGTTTATAAATGATCACTATATATTCTTGGCTGGTTCACTGTAAACCCAAATCACGCTATGCCGTTGAAATTTAAGTCACTTTTTATATTACACTAGCGGACATACCCGGCATTTTGCAGGGATAGCAATCGGAACGAAGGAGCTTCAACAGTCTATGGCCTTATAATTATTCCGATCCCGGTGGGCTCCCAATCCCGTCGGTATCCCGCTCCCGTTAGTATACTGTTTCCCGGTGTGATTCTGATCCCTTTGGATCCCAATTGCGGTATGACCACAATCCCGTCCGTATTCCGGTCCCGGTGGTATCTCGATACCAGTTTGATCACGATAGCTGTCGGATCCCGATACCAGTGAAGTACCGGTCTAAGCCTATTGATATTTATATATAGCTTATATGAGGAAAAATTAAATGGGGCCACCGGGCCCAGAGAAATGGATTTTATAAGTTCAGTACCTTTCGGTATTGGATGTGGATAATAAAGTGCATGTTATATAGATAGATATATAGATAATTAGATGGATGTATGGATGGATTGAAGGGTGCGTGGATGGGTGGATGAATGGATAGATAGGTAGGTAGGTAAGTAGGTAGATAGAGAGATAGATAGGTAGATATATAGGTAAGTCCGTAGGTAGTTAGATAGGTAGGTAGATGGGTAGGTAGATAGATAGATAGGTAGGTAGGTAGATAGGTAGGTAGATAGGTAGGTAGATAGGTATAGAGATAATTAGGTACTTAGGTAGGTAGATAGGTAGGTAGGTAGGTAGATAGGTAGGTATGTAGTATGTAGCTAGGTAGATAGGTAGGCAGGCAGGTAAGCAGGTAGACGGTAGATATATAGATAGATAGATAGATAGATAGATAGATAGATAGATAGATAGATAGATAGATAGATAGATAGATAGATAGATAGATAGATAGATAGATAGATAGATAGATAGATTCTTTTTTTCCCCTTTTATGAGCTAAAGATAATTTCCTTATGCTTTCATATACCAGTCATCCGATTGCGATAAAACTTTGGTAAGTTGTGCGCAGAAAAGGTTTCTGAATTAGCTTATCCATTTTGAAATATTCCTTTTGGGGCCGGGGACCCTAAGTTATTTTTTTTTCTTATATGAGCTATACGAATATAATTTCAATCAGTGCTATTGCATTGGTAGATGGAAATCAATCAATACAAGAGAAGTTCAGTTTGTGTGTGACATAAGTACAACAATTTTACAATTTTGAGTTTGGGGCCGGGGGAGGGAGCCTTATTTTAAAAAAATATATATTTGAGCTATATAAATATAATTTAAAACAGAGTTACTGCATGGGTGAGTCAATCGCTACAAGTGTGTGGGCTAAATTTTGAAAATCCATGCTTCTCACGTGGACAGCTGCATGTTGCCTGCTCATGCGTTGAAAAAAATTATAATTTATTTGTGTACACAGCAGACGGAAAAAACAATACATATTTTCTATTTAAAAATTACTTTAAAAAACTTAATTAAAACACAAACATTTTTTTTCATTGAGTGGTATGCCGGGTTCTCGCTAGTGAAATAATAATGTGGACGGCCGTCATATAAATATAATTATTCTAAGAAAATTTTGCAGATTATAAGTGACTTACAATACAGACAATTCTGGCTTATTCGAGCGAGACGCTACAACCCGATATAATTGAGTCTTGTATGGCTGTCGCCTCTCTACTGCTAGAATTTTGGTCAATGGTCAAGGATTGTCGTCGGCTCTTTCCTGCGTCCCGACGTCGCTCTGCTTTGGACTCTATACACACGGCCAGGAGCTTGTGATTATCTATCGTACTAGTGTCAATAACAATAAAAATGTGACTACTCCTGGAATATATGAAGAAATCACCTACACCACGTGATCTATACTAAGCCCTAGCAAGCTACTTACCGTAGTCTTCCAAAATACCAAACGTCTACATAACGTAACTATCAGTTACGCTAACTACCATAAAGCTCCTCCATTCAGGCACCCTAAATACACTTATCACTCTATGTGGACACTGTGGCGAAACTGGTACACGGTAGGTCCAAGTCTAAATCTACACACACTCACGAGAGAGTGCGGACTGTGGTGGTCAGTGAGGCTGCTAAATTCTGTGTCGCTAAATATATAGTCGCTGGTTCCTACCAAACCAGGACGCCTTGAAGTCGCCAATGTCCACCCCCGACAGCAATTAAGCCTTGTCATCACGCAACGCTAAACCAACACCTCAAGGCATATTGATATAAGACACGGACAACTGTGTCCACACTCGCAGTCATACGTTTTCAGTGTGACAACAGCCGCATGGGACCGCCATACCTGGTCTTCTTACCCTCCTAACTTTCTCACGATATTTGAACCTGTGGATAGTAGCTCGACCATGGCGGAACAGTCGCCCAGTGAACATATCAATATATGGCTAGTTAACCACGTTAATGGATAGGTAACCTCGTTAGATGGATAGGTGACCTCGTTGTATGAATAGGTTAGCTCGTTATATGGATAGTTGACCTCGTTATGTGATAAGTGATCTTGTTATTTGGATAGGTGACCTCATTATTTGTATAGGTGACCTCGTTATATGAATAGGCAACCTCGTTAGATGGATACACGACCTCGTTATATGGATATGTGACGTTATATGGAAAAGTGACATCGTTATATAGATAAGGGACCTCTTTATATGAATAAGTGACCATTTTATATAAATAAGTGACTTTGTTATACGAATAAGTGACCTCGATATATAGATATATGACCTCGTTATATAGATTTGTGACCTCTTTATGTGGGTATGAGACATCTTTGGATGGATAAGTGACCTCGTTATGTGGATGTGACCTCGTTATGTGGATAAGTGAACTCTTTATATGGATAAGTGAACCTTTATGTGGATAATTGAACTTGTAACATGGATAAATGAAGTGACCTCGTTATATGGATAAATTTAGGTCAGCAAGCATTTTACCTAACTTTAAATATTAATATTTGTCCTTAAAAATTGTGGTAATTTAGAAAATGTTTACGCAAGTATAAATATAAGTTTTACGCCCTGAACTCCCATTTACTTCATCAAGTTTGAATATCTACTAAACTGGGATGTAATTTTCTACCTTGTCCAATATGTGCCCACACCGATTTAAACTCTGTTCAAAATGTGTTAATTTTATGGAATGTAATTTTAATAGATTTCTCACTAAGTATTAAACGTGCGCAATCTTTTGATGTTTTCAAATTATATTTTATAATAAAGGCTTCACTATTAAACTACCGAATGGTGTTAATTACACATTGAATAACGACATCATGCTTTCAAAATTAAAGTAATTGTTAGCATCGGTGTTTCTTTCAGCTGTATCTCCGCATTGGCACTGCCACCCCTTAGCCACTGACAACTGCCATGGGCGGGGGGGGGGGGGGAATTTCTGAAAGAAACACTGGCTGTGTACTCAGAGCTAGTTTAAGGATTATTTCACATCCGCTTATTTAAAATAGATTTTGTGGAATTGAATGGATCTAGCAGATGCACCACATCGCACCGTCAATGAAGTAACTAAGTAAACACAACAATCATAATAAAAATTGCAATAACAGTACAGGTAACGTGTGCTGCTCTGTAGGTTATTAATAAAATAGCTTAAAAATAATCTTCTCGTCCACTACTAACATTTACCAGTGGTTAGACTAGGCCTACCAGTGCTTAGACTAGGCCTACCAGTGGTTAGACTAGGCCTACCAGTGGTTAGACTAGGCCTACCAGTGGTTAGACTAGGCCTACCAGTGGTTAGACTAGGCCTACCAGTGTTTAGACTAGGCCTACCGGTGGATAGATTGATTGATTGGATACTTCTATAGCGCTGGTATCCATACTACTTTAGCATGCTCACTGCGCTCAGGTTTACTCAAATACATTAAACAAAAAAGTATTTAAATGTTTCCTAAATGATTTTCTGTCCTTTTCAATACTCCTCAAAGATGGAGGTAAACTATTCCATAACTTTGGCGCTACCGCTTCAAAAGAGCGCACTCCGTACGACTTTTTTCTGTGTTCATCCACACTGGGAATTTTCAGTAAGGACTGAGTTGAGGACCGCAGGTTCTTTAAGGTTACATGTTTATAAAGCAGTTCTTTCAGATATTCCGGTGAAGAGCCTTCTATGCAGCCGTACGCCAAGGACAGAATATTGTGGTCAATGCTCTTACTCACAGGAACCCAATGGAGATCTCGTAGAACTGGGGTGATGTGCTCAGCTCGCTTTTTCCGCGACATAATGCGTGCTGCAGAATTTTGCACCCTCTGAATTTGATTCTGAGGCAAACCCCACAAACAACTGTTGCAATAATATAATCTTGACTGGTTAGAGTTACCGCTACAGCATTTGCTGTTCTCTTATTGAGTTGGGGTTACATTAGTCCTACCAGTGGTTAGATTAGGCCTTGCTGTGGTTAGATGTGTCCTACCAGTGGTTAGATTAGGCCTTGCATTGGTTAGATGTGTCCTACCAGTGGTTAGATTAGGCCTTGCAGTGGTTAGATGTGTCCTACCACTGGTTAGATTAGGCCTTGCAGTGGTTAGATGTGTCCTACCAGTGGTTAGATTAGGCCTTGCAGTGGTTAGATGTGTCCTACCAGTGGTTAGATTAGGCCTTGCATTGGTTAGATGTGTCCTACCAGTGGTTAGATTAGGCCTTGCAGTGGTTAGATGTGTCCTACCAGTGGTTAGATTAGGCCTTGCAGTGGTTAGATGTGTCCTACCAGTGGTTAGATTAGGGCTACCAGTGGGGAAAGTTCGAGGCTTTGTGTAATTATATGTGAAAAAAATAGTGATAGAACACTTATCTCGGAGTCTTTATCTTAAACTTTCTAGACCTAATCTGGCGAGTTCTAGTGTTAATCTAAATTTAAACTTAGAAAATTTAATAGTTTTTTGAAAACAGAAAATTTAATCTTAAGCGTGTTTTCTTTGTTTTGAAAAGAAGTTGTGATTTTGACGTGGTGCTCTATAGTAAGTTGTGATGTTGACGGGGTGCTCTATAGTAAGTTGTGATGTTGACGTGGTGCTCTATAGTAAGTTGTGATGTTGACGAGGTGCTCTATAGTAAGTTGTGATGTTGATGTCGTGCTATAGGATAAGTTGTGATGTTGATGTGGCGCATATGATAAGTCGTGATGTTGATGTAGTGCTCCATGGTAAGTTGTGATGTTGACGTGGTACACTATGATAAGTCGTGATGTTTATGTCGTGCTATAGGATAATTTGTGATGTTGATGTGGTGCACTATGGTAAGTTGTGATGTTGATGTCGTGCTATAGGATAATTTGTGATGTTGATGTGGTGCTATAGGATAAGTTGTGATGTTGATGTGGCGCACAATGATAAGTTGTGATGTTGATGTAGTGCTCCATGGTAAGTTGTGATGTTGACGTGGTACACTATGATAAGTCGTGATGTTTATGTCGTGCTATAGGATAATTTGTGATGTTGATGTGGTGCTATAGGATAAGTTGTGATGTTGATGTGGCGCACTATGATAAGTTGTTATGTTGATGTCGTGCTCCATGGTAAGTTGTGATGTTGACGTGGTGCACTATGGTAAGTTGTTATGTTTATGTAGTGCTATAGGATAAGTTGTGATGTTGATGTGGTGCACTATGATAAGTTGGGATGTTGATATGTTGCTCAGTAGGAATTACTCTCATTGTATGGTTTAATAATAGGTACAAAATATTTTCAGTAGTATTAAATTAAAAATGAATGTTTTATATTTATTTAATTTGCTCTGATCCTAATTATGATGAATCAATATATATATATATATATATCTTAGTAGTGTGCCCTAAGTGGTGACATATCGTTAATTATGTTGGGTTTATCATAGGAAACTTTGATAGATGTGTTCCTGAAATTGTGTAGCGTGGAAGATTAACAAGGGGAGAATCGATTCACAGCTAAACAAAGGATAATTATCAACACAAGCCTTCACACTAACGTATACACTGGACACATCAAAGTAGTCTGCCCAGGGGAAAATGAAGCAGTTATTTTCAATCTAAATTGGGGTGGTGGAATAATATTCCTCGCTCCCCATGGGGCTGGCTTTTCAATTTCGCAAGTTAACACAATTAAAATGGTAAAAAGAAGAAACAAAATATTACAAAATTCGAATAGATCGTACCGCGTTTTTTACCATGGCCGCCAACTTGATTGCCGTGACCCGTAAAATTAAGAATAAAACGTTAAAAAATAATGAAAACATTTCCTAAATGTATCCCTAAACCTAACCTGAACCCTAAACCTATCCCTAAACCTAACCTAATGAAATGAGGTACGATCTATCTTAATTAGACACAAAAATATTTGGATTCGCTGAGGACAGAAGTCTGGTCCAAAAAAATAAGATAGACAATATTGGGATAACGGGGAGACGCCACCAGATACATTAAAAATCTCACTTACATGAACTAAAGACAAATGTCTCTAGATTATTTTGGAAAAGAAAGTGAGTCTAAATTTAAAACGTTTTTCGCTAATAAAATTTTTCTTTTTTAAAATGTTAACACAGAGAAAATTGTGATTTTAAAATTTATTTTCTTTCTATTGTTTCCAGAATAGGAGAGTCTAAGAATGTCTACATAACATCTTGGAAATTGTATGTCTATAGAATGCCCTCCAAAATACTTCACCTCTGTCTGGTTCTTGTGGCCATTTGCATTAATCGTGGTAAGACTTTGACTGGTGTCAGGTCATGGGTCAATGATTACTTCACCAGAGTTTACATTTAATGACTGTTGCCCTCACTCATGCCAAGTCAATGATGGAGCGATTTAATATGAGTTTTGGAACAACTGCCACGATTCGCATTGTTTGTGTGTGCTTGTTTAAGTGTCTGGGAATCCGTTTTACCGATGGAATCCAAAGTACCTTGGTATCCCGATTCATGATTGGATATTGTAACCGTTTTAATACTGTTCTTCATGGATACCTTTCCCCGATGGGATTCCGTTCCTGTTGTGATCCCTTTACCAGATGGGATCTCGTTTTCTCCTTTCATTCTGGTTGACAAGTAGGCTCATGTTCCCTTGAAAGATCATGTTATCGTTAAGATCATGTTCATCGGTGGGATAATGTCATCGTTAAGATCGTGTTCCCCTGTGATATTAAAAAGAGTATGTTTAACAACTTTGGCAAAGATCCTGCAATACACGTTAGAGCGTCTACTTCCTTTTTTTTTAATAGCTTAGGCCTCTATAAGGGAATATTCATTTTGGACTTCTAGAAACTTTCTAAATTAACTTCTTAACGTATTCCATAACATTTAAGGAAATTCATTGACAGTTATGGAAACAAAATAAACATAATAATAACAAATTTATTAACTTAAAATGATTTTTTTTCAAAATCGTATCTTCTATAGAATAATTTAGAAGCCTCATGAAACTTATTAAAAGTTGATACAACTCTACTGAGAAAATCCCCAAGAAAGTAGAGAAATGAAGAGATTTTATCTAATATTTCCGAAACCAAGGGAAGTTTTATCTACGTAATTAAATGCCATCTTGCTCGGTCACCAGACACATCTTGCTCGGTTACCAGACACATCTTGCTCGGTCACCAGACACATCTTTCTCAGTCACCAGACACATCTTGCTCGGTCACCAGACACATCTTGCTCGATCACCAGACACATCTTGCTCGGTCACCAGACACATCTTGCTCGCTCACCAGACACATCTTGCTCGGTCACAAGACACATCTTGCTCGGTCACCAGACACATCTTGCTCGGTCACCAGACCCTCTTGCTCGGTCACCAGACACATCTTGCTCGGTCACCAGACACATCTTGCTCGCTCACCATACCCATCTTGTTGGGTCACCAAACCGATCTTGCTCGGTCACCAAACCGATCTTGTGATGTCACCAAACCCAACTAAATGCCATAACTATAACTATTTATGAGTTAAGTTAACAGACGGGTCCATTCCATAAATGTACCGTTTTAGCTATGGCTGAGATAGGTTGCCCTATTTAAAAATCACTCAGATAAATTATGGCGTTAAAGTTTAAAAGTTGTCCAATTAAAAATGTTTACAAATCTTTATTTGATAAATTATCAAACTTTCTCGAAAATTGTATTATATATTATTAATTTAAAATGAATACGAAGTTTGTTGCTACCAATATGGGCCTAGATCCATTAACTCATATACAAACTATAGTGTTGTCTAAGCCAAGTGGCAAATAAAAAGTTTAAAAAATAAAGGAAATAACATTTGGCCGCCGACCCGAAAAGAGTTGATATTATGAGTTCAGTACCTTTCGGTATTTGAAAATGGGTATTCAAGAGTATGTGTACTAAGTTTGGTCAAAATCCATTTATTTATGTTAAAAAAAAATGTATCAATTTTTTTTTTTTACATGATATTAAATTTAAAAAAAAAAAGAATTTAGCGCCCCGGGAAGTTATAAGACGTTAACCCTCCCTCCAGTATTTTATTATGGATAATAATGGATATATTAGCCAAGTTTGGTCAAGAGCCCTTAATCCATGCAAAAAGGTATGTGGAACAAACAAACAAAGAGAAAAAACAAACAAACAAATTTACAAATTTTTATATGAAATATATATACATAGATGATATCCCCCACTCACAGAAACGTTATCCCAGGTCATCTCAGACTTCAAATGCACAATAGAGTTTCCGATTTGCCAAAAGCCCGGAGTGGCCAGGGAAGAGCAGGACATTGTCACGTTTTCAATCCTTCTCGATATGCAAGGCTTGAACTTGCCCCTCTGGATCTGGCAACTTGTAGCAGTCATTGTTGACGATGGCAAAGTTTTGCAACACTTCTGGCAAAAAAAATGGGTAAGCATATCGCAGTCATTATGTACACATCCTGGCGTCTCGCAGGCAGACATCACTTTGATGTACTCATCCTGGCGTCCCGCAGGCAGACATCACTTTGATGTACACATCCTGGCATCTCACAGGCAGACGGTTTGTTTTATCCAGCTCTAGAGTCGGATTAACCTAAAGCCAAATTAGTTACGTATTCAAGGAGCCTCGAGCATTTAAGCGAGATTTAAAAATATTTTTAAGGTGTTAGAATTTAACGAGTTAGGGTGGCAGTGATGTAAACTTACTAAATGCTTCTCGTTAAGAGCTCCAAAAAGTGCCCTCCCCCCACCCCAACCTAACCTTAACACACATTAATTAAAGTACTTAAGGATTTCTAGTATAACGTCCTTTTAACACATTTTTTGAATGCTTTACAGATAACCACAATTAACATATTGGCTACTGTTACAAAACATTTTTTTTACCAAACAATTATTAATTCAGAAAATTCCATAACTTATTTATCAAATGTACATTTAATGGGATTGGTGAATCTGCTTTGTCCTAACCAGTTCTTTTAGGTTTGGCTTTGTTTTGGTCAGTGCAACGCGTACGTTATTGTTTCGCGTTTTATCTGTTTCGTGATTTTGTTTTGATATCAACCATTTGGGAAAAGACTTCTCACAGTCATGGATGGTTACAGCAAGTGGAATCAGCAATCCTAGATTTATCTTTAAAACATAGGGATAGGACTGCGCCATGAAGATCCAAAAATCCCTACAACAAAATGCCCCCCCCCCCCAATAAATATTTTGCACACTCATCAGTTATCAAATTAATAAACTGTTCTTGAATTAAATTGTCCTCTTTAGGCATATTGCTAATGAAGGTTACAAAGTGGTTGTAAGTTAATAAAGCGAGAATATTGTTTTAGTAAACTCTATTGAAAATAGCGCAGTGGGCCTAAATGTTTGACCCACTGTCTCATGTATTCTGATAAAGAAGTATACCTGTACCGCTACTCTATAACTAGCGGTTCTCAAAATTATGTGAATAAACCATGTCTTATAGGAACTAAGTTGGATTCCTCCACGGGACATCTTAATGACCCACTCGCGGTTTCGCTGAAAACGAGACCGCGGACCCCATTTTGAGAAACACTGCTCTAAATGAACGTATTAAGATATATTTAAATTAAAATTTAATCGTATTTTATCTAGACTAGCTTTCTAATTAAAGAACAAAATAAAACTATTCTACCATGATAACAACCACACAAGATGTTTCCATGGGCTGACAGGATGGGTGAAGAGAGGAAATTTGCGTCTAGGGAACCAGCTAATCCTCCTAAAGAAAAATCCCAGGTCTTGTGATTTCGTCTTTTGAATTGCAAACCAACGTCACCGTGTGACGAATATGTGCCAAAAAAACAAACAAAGAAACGAACACATAAACCAAGACAAAAATGACGAGCATTTCGCATCTTGCCATTCCTATTTAGATGCAAATGGTGCACCAAATGTTCTTAGGCGGTTAGTTCGAGCAGGCCTGTTGTTTAATTGGAATAATAAGAGAAAATATGGCCTAAAAAAATAGGAAACTTTAAAAAAAGCAGGCGTGGGAGACAAACCCTATGATACAAAACTTAACAACAGAGCAATTTGCAAAAACTCTTCGTAGATAAGCACCAACATATTTTTAAACTAACTAACAGAGCTGGAATCTCTGTAACATTGCCGTGACAGTTCGTTTATTTTCCACAGTTGACGTACATGTTTACCACAGAATGTACCCCCACCGTGCCCTCGTTCACCGAATACCGGTACCGTAACCCATATAAAAAGTGTCAACAGGACCTCAGTAACAGGAGATTGTTGAGGATGGAAATGGGTGTCCCAGCCTCGATGCATTACAACTCGTCCAACGTGATTGCAGTGTGGATTGGTCGTCACCTTTCATATAAGAAATCGCAGAGTGTCAGATATCCCAGGGTGCTTTGTAAGTATGACGGAATCAAAGGAAGTGCCCCATAGTTGATTGTCCATTACTTACAGGAATTTAGTCTAAGCCAGGGTCGCCTCACCCACCCCCGTCATGGGCTACTTTGATCGCGTGTCAACTCTTCCAAGGCCACATGACATTTCACCCTATAAAACAGGTACAGATTTATTGATTTATTCTTAATGCACATAATTCTAAGATTACAACACATCGCTGTGTTGTTGATAATTGAGACCCGGTTACTTTCACATAAACGGAGATTGGGGCGCACAGACATATGGGGCGCACAGACATATGTGCCGCACACCTGAAGCCCAACAGGAAAAAAGTTCAGTGAACCAATCGCTAGAAGAAAAAAAAATTCATGAACTCATTGCGCAAGAATACCTAAAATCATTAACTCAATAGGCAAGGATAACTAAATGCATGACCTCAATAGGCAAGGATACCTAAATTCAGCTTTTCATCACGCTACACTTAATCTGAGAACAAAAGAAGAGACGATAGTGAAAATATATAGGTGTCTCTTTACCTAGCTGTGTTCATACACCCTTCCACCACACCCTCCCGCCTTTTTTTGTGCTACTTCTCTGCCCGGACACTTTTTAAAATCAAGTAAACGAGGAGGCCACTTGCGAAACCTGCAACGTCACTTTATACAGAACAAAAAATTGATTGAACTACTATGGCTAGTTTTCTAAGTGTCAACATCGTTTCATGTATTTAAGTCTAAAGAGTCACCATAACAGAAATATAAATGCTATTTTTTTTTTGCTCTATCTGGTTAATTTACGAAAACAGCGTTTTGTCAAAATAAATTTTGCAGTAGGACTCCTGTAAAACTATAAGTTAATATTGTTTCATAATTACTAAGTAAGATTTAGATGAATATTTATAATTGGTTGAGAACATGGAACGGTACTGTTACGGTCTTTAACTATACATAATTCATTTACCTGCTTCAATAGGGAGTAAACTTAAGCGTACATTAAAAGAAGGAAGCTCATGTATACTACATCCAGACGGTCGCAATGTTTAACGCACCGGGTCGAATTAGGCCAGTTGGTTGACCACTCATGATCTAGGATATGTAAATTCGGCAGAGGAATTAGATTTAAATAATAAAAATAATTTTAAAAATAAATAAAAAAAAGTGTATAGAGAATACGTTCAATGATAAAAAATATTGTGAAATTAATATCTTTGTGTTTTTTTCGGACCGATCTTCTTCCTTTTTATCTTATGTCTTGCCATCTTTCTCCAAGTTGCTCAGAGACTCATCACAAAGTCTATCCATTTTTTTTCATTGCTACGCAGAGAAAATACACAATTAGATTTTCACCTATAACTCTTTTCGAAGCTTTTCGTTACAAGCTATTCTCTTCTTGCCCTATTTCGTCATTCCTGTAATCATTGTATTGTGTTGAGATCATTGGTTTCCCAAGCGTCATTCCTGTAATCTTTGTATTGTGTTGAGATAATCGGTTTCCAAAGTGTCATTCATGTAATCATTGTATTGTGTTGAGATAATCGGTTTCCAAAGTGTCATTCCTGTAATCCTTGCATTGTGTTGAGATCATTGGTTTACCAAGTGTCATTCATGTACTCATTATATTGTGTTGAAATAATTGGTTTCCAAAGTGTTATTCCTGAAATCGTTGCATTGTGTTGAGATCATTGGTTTCCCAAGCGTCATTCCTATAATATTTGATTTGTGTTGAGATCATTGGTTTCCCAAGATATTGTTATATGACTTCTAATCAGTGTTTCTTTGAGGCAGCTCTACTTAGGAGTGGGGGCGGTGGGAGGACTCACAATTGCCTTTGTCTTTTTTAATATCATAATAGTAAACAAATGTCCCCAGCAATAGGCAAACTTTTTTCAGCTAAATTTTTGTTCTATGTGAGCACCTAGGCGAAAGGTAGAATGAAGTAAGATTTCCAGAAGTATCATTTTGATTATCATGCCAATTCCATTTTGTTTTTTACTACTAGGTTTAGTGTAATTTTTTTCCTAAAAAGTCAATTGAAAATGTTTTTGATGGATTTTGTAAAAAAAATATGATTGAAAGGATATCCAAGGATTTCCAAGGGTATCCAAGGAGCAATTTGTAATTTTTCTGAAGAAAATGATAGCAGTTTTAAATTCCAAATAAATATTTCAATCGACGCAATATTTGAAAACTTAAACTTTAATTGTATACGACTTCCCTCGGATGAATATCCCCCAGTAATAAATGTATATTGTATTTCGTAAACAACTCATTTCTTCTTAACATATTCACCGATTACCTAAGATTATAAAAAATAAACGACCAATTTTGAGAACGTATTAAAATATATACTTTTAGACTTGACATTTTATTTTCACATATTATTTCTTTAAACTAGCATCTCTTCCCTTGCTCTCATAGTAAGTATCGACTGTTAAATTCAGGTATGTGCTTCAACGCTTTCTTGTATTTTGAATCAATCAAAATATTTCTTGGGACGACAGGGATTTAAGGTGCGAGAATAGGTTAGGGCAAACGCATACCATCAATAGTAATACAGCTGTAATTAATTATGTGCATGTCTACATGGTGAGGAGTTAGAGCATTTGGAACTTCCATCTCGAAAGTTTGAATTGCCCTCGACTGTCTTCATCACCTAAAATTTCTGTCTGCACACCCCCCCCCAACCCAGGCTGATGAATGTTAAACTATGATGTTGATTATAAGATTGTGTCAAATTATTACCCTGGTACCCACCCCAAGCGGAGTGAATTTACATCATGTATGGCACTGGGCGCCATGATGTCTCCCTCCAAAGACCCTTAACGATTTCCTTACCTCGATCAAAAAGTCGAATGGTAACTTTGAATTCAGGTATACTCCAAAATACAACTCTTGAGTTAGAAGTAACCAAAAATATTCGTGGCAGAGGACTCCTCAGACACCTATATCGATCAAGATTAATCAGCGCCTTTGATCTCTGTCTTGCTTCTCGATGAAAATTATCGACACTTTTGGTGCCATAGATGAACTGTCTAGTGGCTTAACTAGTATTAAAGTAGTCGGCCAAAGATTTTTGTCGCTCTCCCTTTCATCATACAAACTCTGCAATTTTGTCTGAAAATGCCTCAGGTTCATATAAAAAAAAGTCCCCCCCCCCAAAAAAAAAAAATAAAATAAAAAAATCTCTCTCTTTTAATGCCACAGGATGGGACATTGCTAGAGTGTTAGGCATTAGGAGATAAGATTAATTTTTACACAACCCTCAACTCTCAATCATATTATTTTTAACAATTAAAATAACTGAATTAATTTTTTGATAATTGACTTAAACTTAGATTGTTAAAATTATCTTGGATTTTGTATGGTCTTTTATCGTTTGCACGGAAATTGTTTGTTAAGTTTAATATTTCCCAAAACAAAACAAAATTATCTTAGATGTGACAATAAACTACTTAAACACTCTTCTTTCTGCAACTATAACCCACATGTCACCCTCCCTGTCCTCCCACTGCCACCCTCCCTGTCACTCAAAATTTCACTCTTCCTCTCACTGTCTCATTTAACCTGTAAAAATTCTTGCAATTTTCCACGTCACCCTCTCTGTCCTCCCACTTTCACCCTCACTGTCCTCTCACTGTCAGCCTCCCTGTCACATTCCTTTCACCATCCCTGTCACTTTTTTGTCCCACTCCCTGTCACTCTCACCACTCCTTGACCACTCAGTTGTTCCCATGGCTTGACGATTCCATCTCCTTCCATTATATCCCTCTTACTGTTCAATCATAGTCGCCCTCATCCATCATATCAAACAACTTGAAAATGACACTGGTATTATTATAACAGTCAAGGTGGAGGAGAAGCTAAGAATCGACTATAAGGACATGCCAGGGAAAGACGCTTACATCCGTCCTGGCAACTATCATATCTTTCAATACTGCGTGACAATCAGAGATACAGGTTGGAGCCATATCTCCCTTAAGATTGGTGACAAGCCAGACTTGAGCTACTCGCGAGGTGGTAGGGTCGATACATTTTGTCCCAGCTACCCTCTCAACTTAACGCAAGACTACCTCTATCAAACGTTGCAGATGAACTACTGGGAGTATGAGGGACCGTGCCATATGTACGTTAACACTACTGGACGTATCTTAGATGGTGGGTATTTTGTTATATGGGATGTATTCTAAAAGACGTAAACTTAGATAAATACTGCTTTTTCATTTGGAATGTATTTAACCTGAACTTATCTTAGATGGTAGGAATTGCTTTTTTGGTGTATTATAAATATAAATGGTTATAAATGATCGTTATATATTCTTGTCTGGTTCTCTGTAAACCCAAATCACGCTGTGCCGTTGAAATTTAAGTAATTTTGTATATTACATTAAAACACTTAATGGCTTTTCATGATCACTGTCTTTAGAGGCAGAACTGTCCCCTTCCAAGTCGAAAGCGAGTGAACTATCAACACAGCGCATGGGTACGTTGTTTGGGTGGTATAATACAATAATTCCACTTAATATATAGATATATAAATGAATGTCTCTCTGTGTGTAAGTGTGCATGTTTGTCCAGTGTGTGCTGCTATATCAATAATCCGATAGCCATACAACTTTGGTGATTATTTTCTGCACACCCGCGCATTTATAAGAAATTACTATAAACATTTTACACTTTTTTTTCCTAATAAGAGCAATGCAAGTATAATTTCCGTATGCGCTCCTATACCATTCAACCGACTGCGATACAACGTTGGTGAATTGTTGTGTGCACGCTATCAAATGCTTCTGAATTTGTAAAACCATGTTAAAATATTTCGTTTTAGCCGGGGGCCCTAAATTAATTTTTTCTCTTGTGAGCAATTTAAATATAATTTCAACAGAGCTAATTTGTTTATATGTACTAAATGAGATATATAAATATAACTTCAAACAAAGCTATTGCATGTGTGGATCAATCGCTACAAGTGTGTGGACTAAATTTTGAAAATTCATGCTTCTCACATATGGCTGGCTCAACCATTTAAATAAAACTTCTAATCTATTCATTTACGTAACGTACAGAAAAACAGAAATTATTGAGTATATAAAATAAAGACCAACTTAAAAAAAAATTGAGCAAATTATGTGGATAAGTGACCTAATTATATTGATAGGTGACCAAATCATATGGATAAGTGACCTAAATATACGGATAAGTGACCTCGTTATAATTTTAAGTGACTGCGTAACTTCTTGTTTCTGTATTTATCAATTTCAGAACTTGTCTTGATCTTAGTAACGCTGTCAGGAGCCTCTATGTGGATGTCGTTCACATTAGATTATCATGGTCAGATGTTAAGGTGCTAATGTTCCATCGTTAATGAAGGTATTGGCCGTTTTCATTTCCTCCGTGGACCACACTGTAGGCCCCATGAAATAAATCTGGTCCCCTTTAACTTCTCTTAATATATCGTTTTTTATTGTTTAAATATTTCCTATTGGAGATAGAGCTCAAATTGAGACATCGCAATCAGGATTTTTATTTTGACTTCCTGTTGGTAATATACTTTATATGTAGGTACCGCAATCAAAAATGATATTTTGATTTCTTTTTGGTGATATATTTTTTTATAGAGACACCACAATCAAGATTGCAAGCAAAATACTGACGCTTGATATGTTCTCGGTCGTCGACACGTATACACGATAACTAAAAGTTGCTAGCATATATTGTAATTTGACTGTTGACTGCCGGCACAAAGTGGTCTAACTCGCGGTGTCAAGTGTTTTGACTTTTGGTACAAAATAATTTGACTAGTGGTAAAACGTGCTTTGTCTGGTGGTACAAATTGTTTTGAATCTCAATGCTGAATCTATAGTAGCACCTTACCCATTTTTACCGCATAGAACTAGTGCCCCAAAATCCCACAATCCCACTCAATCTCCCTACTCATACCCCCCCAAAGGCATCCCACAAGCTCCCAAGAACATAATCGACATCCTACAACCTCCCATTCTACCCATGACAACCCCCAAAATGCAAATCTCCGCTTACTTAATATCAACTGCCAAAGCATATATTCAAAGAGACAAGAGCTCGCAGCAATTATCCAATTTACCAAGCCCGAAATAATATGTGGAACAGAGTCGTGGCTCAGAGGCATACAACCTGGGAAAGAACCAACCCTGGACCATATAAAGTCCTCAGAAGTCTTCCCGATGGATTACAATGTTTATCGTCATGACTGCGTAAAAAAAAGGTGGCGGCGTCTTCATCGTGACTCACAGATCCCTCACATCAGTGGAGCAACCGCACCTGGTCACAGCCTGCGAAATAGTATGGGCTAAGGTTAAATTACAAAACAAGACAGACCTCTACATCGGTGCCTTCTATATGCTCAAAAGAACCCAGAGTGCACTTGACGAGCTCCAAAAATCCATCAACATTCTTACAGCCAACGGCAAGCACGAGAACGACATCATGGTCGCCGGTGATTTCAACTGCCCCGATATAGACTACCCACTCCACCGGCAAAGACAATACCATTCAGCAATCACTGATCGACTTGACCTCATCCTCACTACTCACACAAGTGCAGAAGACACCAACACGACAAAGAGCATCCTAGATCTAATCTTCACTTCCAACCCCACCCTTGTTAAGCAATCCACGTGTGTCCCAGGCATATCTGACCATGACGCAGTGGTGGTTGACTTCTACTCCAAAGCTCAAATAACGCGCCAGAAACCCAGGAAATCTTACAAGTTCGGTAAAGCAAACTGGAGAAGATCAAGCTAGATCTCGCCGCCACTGAACAGCCCATCCTGAAAAAATACAACGAGGGAGAGGATGTAGAAACACTATGGTCGACCTTCAAATATGCCTTATTCAAAAGCTTAGATCAAAATGTCCCATCAGCCACAGTAAAAAAATCGATGTAATCTACCATGGCTGAACACACTGCTCAAAAAGATGCTGAAGAGAAATAAAATACTATTGAAGAAAGCCTAAACTACCAACAACTGAGCCCTGTACCGCCAGTTCCAGAAACACTGTCGTAGGGAACTAAGAAGAGGCGGGTGGCAGCACATAAATGGAGTCATTCAAGAAGGCCTTGAACACAAACAACACAAAACCATTCTGGCGCTACATAAAATCCAAGAAGCAAGATAACATTGGCGTAGCCCCCCTACTAGAATACGAGCAACTTGTGAGCGATAGTCAATGCAAAGCTGAAATTCTCCTAAGGAAGTTTCAATCTGACTTCACCACAATTACCACAACAGTCACACCATCCCTAAAACCTTCGCCTGGTACAATAGGCCCCCTCAATATAACTGAACAAGGAGTAGCCAAACTTCTCAAAAACTTTAAGCCCAAAAAAGCACCCGGACCTGACTGTATTCCAAACATTGTCCTAAAGACCCTGGCTGACAACATCGCCCCAACCATCACCCGCATTTTTCAAAAGTCACTTGACTCCGGCAAACTCCCACTGGACTGGCTTGATGCAAATATCACTAGTGCCTACAAGAAAGGTGACCGTCATAACCCATCAAACTACCGCCCAATATCCCTGACCTCCGTCCCATGCAAAATTCTAGAAAACATCATCTGTCGTCACATCATGAACCACCTTGAACACTACAACATTTGGACCACTCTAAACCATGGTTTCCGCTCTGGATACTCCACAGAAACTCAATTAATCATCACCACCAATGACCTCCTTGCCTCCTATGACAAAGGTAACCAGGTCGACATTGCAATTCTTGACTTCTCCAAGGCCTTCGACACTGTTCCACACAGCCTTCTTCTACACAAACTCCACCACTACGGCATTACCGGCAACCTTCACTCCTGGCTCTCAACATTTCTAACAAAACGAACCATGCAAATAGTGGTAGATGGCGTCCGATCAGGCAAAGCCACCGTAGACCGATTAATTAGAGCCAAACAGTCACTAAACACTGACTTAACATCTGACAACCCCCATGAGCAATTACACCCGGAACAATAGCAAATGTTTCACTGTGCCTCGGAGTAACACAGTGCAACATAAGCAGTCATTCTTTCCATGCACCATAATCGCTTGGAATAACCTGGACAATACCACCGTGAACTCGACAACGATCGAAAGCTTCAAGGCTGCCCTGGCATCTGCTAGGAGCCGTTAGATTAGCAACATCGCTTCCCCAACCGTTGCAGTTATGCCAGTATATGGATGCAGCAATGTACCGAACCAGAACCAGAACCAGAAAGTATTTTGACTAGTGGTATAGCGTGTTTTGACTGCAGCACGAAGTGTTTTGACTAGCGCTACAAAATGTTTTAACTAGCTGTACAAAGTGTTTTGAATTGCTGTACAAAGTGTTTAACTAGTGTTACAAATTGTTTTGACTGGTGGTGCAAATTATTTTGACTGGCGATACAAAGGACACAAAGTTTTGACTAGTTGTTCAAAGTGTTTTGACTAGCGGTACAAAGTGTTTTGAATGACTGTATAAAGGGTTTTGACTAGCAGTACATAGTATTTTACTAGCATTACAATATTTTTTACTTTTTGTATAAAGTTTTTTTGAATGGCATTTCAAAGTGTTTTAACTGGCGGTATTACAAAGTGTTTCGACAAATGGCAACAATAGAGTATTAACCATACGTCGATCAAAATCTGCAGGATTAGCCAACATCATCAGTTCGTATGCTCCATCCCTTTCCTGCAGCTCAGAATCGAAAGACCAGTTCTATGAAGATCTTAAGCAAACAATAGCGATATACCCAAACAAACGAGGCAATTTACCTCTTGGGTGACTTCCGTGTAAGAATGGGAAGTGATCACATGGCCTGGCCAACATGCCTCATTCATTTCGGAAGAGGCAGGCACAATGACAATGGGCAGAGATTACTGGGACAGTGCTGCTTACATGGACTATGTGTAACAAATACCTACTTCAAATGCAAGGCTATTCAACAAGTGTCATAGAGACATCCCCGCTCCCAACACTGGCACCAATTAGATCGCATAATCACAAGACACACACAAATGGCCAGTGTCCTCCTCAGACGCAGCTACCACATCGCCGACTGCGACACAGACCATTCCTTAGTGGCTAGCAAGATAAGGTTACTGCCAAAGAAACTGTATCACACCATAAACAAGGGCAAACAACGCATACGCATCTAATCACCCAATAGCCCAAAGAGAACAGAAGAATACACCCAGAGACTACAAGAAGCTATTGTACAAATGCCATCAATAGAGATATCTGCGTGACACTATATATAGCTCAGCTATCATGGCATTTAGCAAAAGAGAACGCAAAAGTGCAGATTGGTTAGAGGCTCATACTGGCAGGAAATGAAGCATGTCACTGATGCAAAAAGAAAGGCTGTCTTAGCTTATAAATACAGTCCTTGTCCAACAACTCTACAAACTCTTAAAAGTGCCAAGTAAAGCGCACAGCAGGTAGCTCACCACTACGCTAACATATATTGGCTTAATCTAAGCTCCAGCATATAATCAGCAGCTGATAGAGGAGATGCAAAGGCTAAGTACGAGAATATAAAACAAGCAACAGGCCCTCTCACCTCCAAGACTGCGCCTTTAATGTCAGGGGAACTTATTACTGATCGGTATAAATAACCCAAACGGTGGATTGAGCACTACTTGGAACTATTCTCAACAAAAAACAATATCTCAGCCACTGCCCTGGACGATATCCCAGACATACCGGTCATGGAGGAGTTTGATACCCTACCCACCATAGAAGAGCTACGTAGAGCCATCGATTGTCTCGCCTGTGGGGAAACCCCCTGGCAATGATGGAATTCCACTAGATGTTCTCAAATGTGAAAAAGAAGTACTATTACGGCCCTAACATGATCTCCTTACTCTGTGCTGGGAACATTGACAGCTACCACAAGAGTTGAATGATGCAAACATCGTTAAATTGTACAAGAATAAATAAGACAAGAGAGACTGCAACAACTATCGTGGAATCTCCTTTTTCAGAATAGTTGGAAAGGCCTTCGCCCGAGCTGCATTAACACGCCTACAGACAATAGCATCGCGCGTACTCCCAGAATAGCAATGTGGTTTTCGAGATGGTAGGTCAACCATAGACATGATTTTATTTCTGCTCCAGCTGCAGGAGAAATCCAGGGAACATTATATGCCTCTATGCATCGCGTTTCTTGACCTCACTAAAGCTTTTGATCTTGTCAGCAGAAGGGCCTAAAAAAATAAGGCTGCCCTACACGTCTGCTTAACATCATCAAGCAGTTCCACGATAACATGCAGGGCACAGTATGCTATAACGGTGACACCCCAGAAGCTTTTCCAGTAAATATTTGAGTAAAAAATGCTGCGTGCTAGCTCCTACTTTATTTGCAATCTTCTTCTCCACCTTACTCCAGTATGCCTTCAAGAACAACAGTGAGGGGATATACATCCACACTAGAGCTGACGGGAGATTATTCAACATTGCCCGCCTTAGAGCTAACACCAAAATAAGACAGGTCATGCTACGCGAGTTCTTATTTGCAGATATCGCGGCCTTAATATCTCACACAGCAGACGGCCTGCAGAGCCTTGTATCCAGCTTACCCGCTGCCTGCAAAAGAGTTTGGCCTGACCATTAGCTTAAAGAAAACCAACATTATGGCACAGGAAGCTGACTACCTCCCCACTATCTCCATCGACGACTGCGACTTGGATGCTGTTGACAGTTTTACATATCTGGGATCGAATATTTCGAGCACCCTCGCAATGGAGGATGAGATAAGTGGTAGGACAGGGAAGACCGCAACTGTCATAGCTAGACTGAAGAAAAGAGTCTGGTCCAATGCTAAGCCCACAGCAAGAACTAAGCCGAATGTATACCAGGCCTGCGTACTGAGCACACTCCTCTATGGGTGCGAGTCTTGGACCACATACACTAGGCACGAAAGGAGGCTCAATGGCTTCCAACTCAGATGCCTGCACCGCATCCTTGACATCAAATGGCAAGAAAAAATCCTCAACACGGATGTCCTGTCTCAAACAAACATGTGCAGCGTCCCAGCGATATCAATCCAAAGACGCCATCGCTGGCTTGGGCACGTCAAGCGAATGCAACCTGGTCGCGTACCCAAGGACGTAAAATACATCGAAATGGCAACAGGGAAAAGGTCGGTTGGACGGCCTCGTCTCAGATACATAGACATATACAGAAGAAACATGAAGGCGGCCAACATCGACATCTCAAACTGGGAGGAACTGGCGGAGGATCGATCCACATGGCAGGACATCGTGAAGTAAGGATCACTACTTGCCGAGGAGCAAAACAGGGCGGCAAGTGCTGTAAAGAGAGCAAAGAGAAAGCCAGCAAACATTGCTCCACCGCATTCGTGAGTGGGACATGCAAAAGAGACTGCCACTCGAGGATCGGTCACACCTATCCACACCTAGCGCTGCAATCAGAAAAGATAAATCTATCGTCTCTCGTAGACGGAAAGATGCCATACGTATATACATACAAATGTTATGACTAGTGGTACAAATAATTTTTGAATAGTTGTAAAAAGCGTTTTGAATATCGCTACAAAGTTTTTGACAAGTGGTACACAGTTTTTTTCTATTCTCATTGATATTACACAATCAGAATTTATTGAATCGCATAAATTTAGTGGACACATACAAAATTTTTAACAATTTCATTAGTGGACACAGACATAATGTTTACAACGTCATTAATAGATACAAACATACGGTTAGCATTGTCATTAGTGGACATAGACATAATGTTGATAATGTCATTAGGGGACACAAACATAATGTTAACAATGTGATTAGTGGACACAGACATAGTGTTAACAATGTGATTAGTAGACACGAACATAATGTAAACAAAGTCATTAGAGGACACAATCACAATTTTAATAATGCCATTAATTGACACAAATATAATGTTAACAAAAGTTATTTATATTTCATTCAGATTAATATGTACAAAAAATCGTTTGTGAAACTGTGTTTCCGTATTTCAACTACAAGCATCAAGTTTGAGAGCCTTTGTACCTGCACGTCATTTACAAGGATCAAGTCAACTTTAGTTAACAAAGCACCATCAATGTATGGTTACTTTACTTAACAATGTACCAACAATTTATCGTTAATTGGGTTAACAACAAAAAATGTTAGATTTAGCTAACAATGTACCATTAACGTATCATAACTTTAGTTAACAATGCATTCGAGGTTTCGTTAACAAATTATCATCCTTACATCAAATATAATCTTGAATAAATTCCTAGCGTCGCATTCATCTTCCTTGTGTATTGTGTTTGCAGTTTGATTCACCACCGACTTCATGTGTTAGTTCTCCCGAAATGTTTAACCTTTTCTGCACTTTGTGTTCGCCAGAATCTAGTTTTAAAATATATACACACTTATCTGTTCTTTGTCCTCGTCAGAATCTAATTTTTAAAGAATTTAAAAAAAAAAATAAAAAATCAGGCGTGTACAAATAAGTATAAAAAACAAGGTGATCATTATTTTAAAAAAATATATTTTTAAGCCCAGAGTGCTCAATATTGTTTTAGCGCCCTGGGTGTCCACAAAGAAACAAACTATTTTTGGCTTCATGGATAACTTTTGTATTTTGTGAGGGGTTCTTTTTAAGATAACAACAAGATATATATGATAGCAAATAATAATAATAATAATAATAACATTATCCTGATGCTATAATATTATTATTATTATTATTTGTTGTCTTATATAGCGCGGTACCCCCAGCCTAGGGCTAGGCTCACCGCGCTGTACATAAAAATATTTTAAAAAGAGACATAATCGTGACAATAACATAAAATACATATATATAATAAAGAACAGATGTATAGAGAAAAAACAAAATGTAATGCATATTCACCTCATCCACACCAGAAATTTTACATGACAAGCCATGGACGGCGGCCAGCAGCAGCGTTTATCGGTCAGATGTGGGGAATCAGTCGGGGTAGTAGAGTTTAAATTCGATCGATTATATATTTGTTTGTTGGTATTTATTGATGCCTGGATATCAGATGCAGGCACCATTTTTAGACAAATTAATCACTTTAATTTTGTAATCTGTACTGGTTACAGTTAACAACGAACCAAGTCGTCTGTAGTAGTTACAGTTCACAGCTAACTTTGTAGTCTTTTGTGCTTACAGTTCACAAACAACCATGTAGTCTGTAGTTGTTACAGTTCACAACCAAGCATGTAGTCTGTAGTGGTTACTTTGTAGTCTGTAGTGGTAACATTTCACAACCAACCATGTAGTCTGTAGTGGTTACTTAGTAGTCTGTAGTGGTTACAGTTCACAACCAGTCATGTATTCTGTAGTGGTTACTTTGTAGTCTGTAGTAGTTACAGTTCACAACCAACCTTTGTTGTCTGTAATGGTTACAGTTCACAACTAACTTTGTAGTTTGTAGTCTATATTTATTACAGTTCAACTTTAACATATATCTTCTTCTTCTATGTTTTGAGGGCCCACGATCAATGAATTGATCATTATGGCTCCTATGTTTCAGAGAGGTTTGCGATGTTAATGTGCTTGTTTTTCAAGGGGATATTTAACTGGTTGCAAGACAGGAGGCAATAGCCACAAATGTGTCAGGTGTAGTCGCCTCAACTGTTGCTTTTGGAAGCTTGTTCCAGTCCCTTATTGTCACAATATTATTATTATAAACTAATTGCACTGAAACTTGTTTCATTTTGATATTTTCAACAGACATTTCCAGTTTCTGTTTCTACATTGGAGGCATAACTTCCGCAAACTCCATTTATTTCTCAGTGCATTTCTCTATTTCTGAGGATTTTAATAGTAATACCAACTCCAACCGCAGATAATTGATGGACTGCATTCAAATTGTGTAAATGAAATATCAGAACAAAGTAGGATAAACTTGAATTTATAGACAGGACAAAAGATTTTGACGTTTTGGCATAGCCTTCATCAGAAAACTAGATCAAAAGACAGATCACAGAAGAATTTTGTTGTATTTGCCGGAAGTTGGATCATAGGAAGTGAAAGAATATAAATATTAATACTGTGAAAAATAAAGTAGAGAATCTTAAGGAACAAAAATATTTAGAGAGACATAAAATCTAAGGAATAAGAAAAAAGGAAGAAAAAACAAGGAAATTGAGTAACATTAGTAGGAGAGTAACTGATTCACACCATGTGGAGATATGGTACAGAGAGTAACTGATTCACACCATGTGGAGATATGATACAGAGAGTAACTGATTCACACCATGTGGAGATATGGTACAGAGAGTAACTGATTCACACCATGTGGAGATATGGTACAGAGAGTAACTGATTCACACCATGTGGAGATATGGTACAGAGAGTAACTGATTCACACCATGTGGAGATATGGTACAGAGAGTAACTGATTCACACCATGTGGAGATATGGTACAGAGAGTAACTGATTCACACCATGTGGAGATATGGTACAGAGAGTAACTGATTCACACCATGTGGAGATATGGTACAGAGAGTAAATGATTTACACCATGTGGATATATGGTACAGAGAGTAACTGATTCACACCATGTGGAGATATGGTACAGAGAGTAACTGATTCACACCATGTGGAGATATGTTACAGAGAGTAACTGATTCACACCATGTGGAAATATGGTACAGAGAGTAACTGATTCACACCTTGTGGATATATGGTACAGAGAGTAACTGATTCCCACCATGTGGAGATATGGTACAGAGGGTAACTGATTCCCACCATGTGGAGATATGGTACCGAAAAGCTGAAAAAAATTAGTTTTACATGTTCACTCTCTCTGGTGTGTTTGTGCGTGAAATAGGGCCGTCATGGATAAAAAGTTAACAATTTAAGTAGTGGTCACAGACATAATGTTAACAATATCATTATGTGAACACAGACGTAATGTTAACAAAATTTGTTTTTATTTAGATTACTTTTTTTAAATGCTAGTTTTTAACTGCGTTTCGTTCTCGCAAGTCAACTATAAGCATCAAGTTTGAACACCTTTTTACCCGCATGTCAACAACAGGCATCACGTTTGAGAGCCTTTGTACCCTCATGTCAACTACAAGCGTCAAGTTTGAGAGCCTTTGTACCCTCATGTCAACTACAAGCATCAAGTTTGAGAGCCTTTGTACCCGCATGTCAACTACAAGCATCAAGTTTGAGAACCTTTGTACCCGCATGTCAACTATAAGCATCAAGTTTGAGAACCTTTGTACCCGCATGTCAACTACAAGCATCAAGTCTGAGAGCGTTTGTACCCGCATGTCAACTACAAGCATATTTTTCCGCAATTCCGTCTGTTGTGAATTGGTTGCTATCAGTCTGTTTTAAATTTATGATTTCCCTTGCACCCACCTGTTGAGCTAGCGTGCAATTCATCTGGTAGGTTTTCTTTAGTCATAGGTACTGTGAAGTCTTGGTTTGGACACGATCGCGACTTCTTCTCTGGACACAAGTAGGCTTGATTACAACCTACCTGTGTTACAAGATTCCTGGGTACTAGCTACAGGAGTAAAACCTAACGGTGTTATAAGATTTCTTATTACTAGTCACAGAGTACAACCTACCATTGACCAGTGTTACAATATTCCTTGGTACTATTCACAGGAGTACAACCTACCAGTGTTACAAGATTCTTTGGTACTAGTGAAAGGAGTACAACCTACAATCCTACCAGTGTTACAAGATTCTTTGGTACTACTGACAGGAATACAACCTAACAGTGTCAGTGTTACAAGATTCCGTGGTACTAGTCACAGGAGTACAACCTACCAACTAACCAGTGTTACAATATTCCTTGGTAATAGTCACAGGAGTACAACCTACCAGTGTTACAATATTCCTTGGTAATAGTCACAGGAGTACAACCTACCAGTGTTACAATATTTCATTGGTACTAGTCACCGGGATTCCTGTAGGCAATGGACGTTTGTTTATATTTTCCATTCCATACACTAATTAGTCCGTAGGCCTATAACGTCGTAATGAAGTATTATAGTTTAAAATAATCGCCCTACTCCTAGCATCTAAGCCTACTCGAGTCTCATACTAGTTTAAAATAATCGTAAAGTTAATCCAGTGTTTCCCAACATTTTTTGTGCCATGCCCCACCTAAGCCTATCTAAAATACGCATTCCCCCTATATATATATATATTATATATATATATATATATATATATACATATATATATAAGAATGAGATATAGGGACATAACGCTTAAAACCCAAAAATATTCATAAAAACAATCATAGTTATTTTCTTTATTTTACGGAAATCGAATAAATTTACATGCGCAAAAAATATTATATTTCCGATTTAATTTAACAAAAGTTTAAGTATTATTATTATAAATTACAAATACATATAAAGAAACAACTAAGGAACTATCTTAAGCATTTTATATGCGTTTGAAAGTTATGAAAAAAAATGAAATAGAAAAAATATGATCAAAGAAATACGCAGTAATCACATTTATCGGGAAAACCTAAACATAGGTTTAATTAAAATTAATTAGTTCGAAATGATCACGCAAATGACGTCATAGTGCGAATTGCCTATTTAGCAAAAGCTAAAAGTTCTCTGATTTAATAAAAGAGCGTAACAAAACTGATAATGTACATTCCCTTTCTTAAAAGTAAAATTAATAAATAACATTGATTGGTTTTTAATTTGCTAAACTTAAATAATAATTTAGCTTTGTATTTTTAACATTTAATAAGTTTGTACTTTTTATTCATTCCAAAAATAAACTTTTATGAAATTTATAAAGTAGTAAAAACTCTACATTTAAAAATAATTTTAATAAGAATATGCTGTTTAATTAAAATGGTGCAGCAAAACTAAATAGACAAATAGCATTTTTAATCACGGATCTAGATAAGAACAAAGCATATTAAATGCAAAAAAAAAATCTTTTTGCGTAAGCAAGGGGGCTACAATCCAGTGGATGATTTATTTTATTTTTTTAAAAACTCTGTGTAGCCCACTATACACTATACATTCATTTTGCCCAATGCAGCACGAGATAAGCCTCAGAATAAATTTGATCACTAATTAACCTCCTTCGATACATTTATATCTATGGTAGGAAATTGAGTTCATGCATTTTTACTTGGATGAAAATATCTTTCAATCCAATGACATTTCAGTTGTAAAAAAAAAGAAGCTATATTCTCATTTACATATTAACATGTGTTAACCAATTAAGAAAATCAATGACTTTAACAAAACATAAATATATTTACATAATTATACCAAGGGCCGACCCTAACAATTGCGGGGCCCTGTGCGAAACGGATTGCGCGGGGCCCAGTCTGGGTAGGAATAAGGATAATAAGATTTTGTATTAAAAAATAAATTCGGGGCGGGGCCTATGAAAGTGCGTGGCCCATTGCGGCCGTATAGGTTGCAGTGGCCTAAAGCCGGCCCTGATTATACCCATGGATATCAAAACCCAATCACTTTACAAAAGTGAAAATTTAATTTTAAAAATAGAGATTTTATTAGATAGACAGAAAGACAGACAGACGAATACACAGATAGATGATAGATAGATAGAGATGTGGATAAAAGATAGATAGACGCATGGATGGATGGATGGATGAAAGGATGGATAGATAGGTAGATAGAAAGGTAGGTAGGTAGGTAGGGAGATAGGTAGATAGATAGATAGATAGATAGATGGGTAGATAGATACAGACCTGTTTACTCTTACGTTTTGGCGTACAATGTACGATTTTGATGTGTATAAATTATATATACTGTGTGTTTTTTTACTATTAAGATAATGTATTGAACGATTTTGTGATCATATTGTACGATTTTAAGATTTTGAGGGTAAACAGGTCTGTAGATAGTAGATGGATAGGTAGATAGTTAGGTAGATAGGTAGGTAGGTAGGTAGGTAAATAGTTAGTTAGGTAGGTAGGTAGGCAGGTGGGCAGGTGGGCAGGTAGGTAGGTAGGTATGCAGGCATGTAGATGGTAAATAGGTAGATAGGTAGATGATAGACAGATAGGTTGATAGATAGATAAACAGACAGGCAGACAAACAGACAGGCAGTCAGGCAAACAGAGAGACAGAAGGAGAGACAGAAAGAGAGACAGACAGAGAGACAGAGAGACAGACAGAGAAATAGAGAGAGAGAGACAGACATATAGACAGACATATAGACAGACAAAGAGACAGACAGAGAGACAGACATAATGACAGAGAGATGGACAGAGAGACAGAGACTGACAGTGAGACGGACTGAGAGACAGCTTGAGAGACAAACATAGAGACAGAGAGACAGACAGAGAGACATATAGACCGGCAGAGAAACAGAGAGACAGACAGAGATAAAGAGAGACAGACAGAGAGAAAGAGAGACATAGAGACATGCAGAGACAGAGAGACAGGCAGAGAGACAGACAGAGAGACAGACAGATAGGGAGACATACAGAATGACTGAGAGACAGACAGAGAGACAGACAGTCAGACAGACAGATCATCCTTGAATAATTGCAAAAAGTTATCTTAATTTGGTAAACTATATCTATACATATATAAGTATATCCCTTATGTGCTTCTATACCATCAATCCAAAGTGATGAACATTTTGGACTGTTACATGTTGCCTGCTCACGCATCGAAAAAACGTCTAATTTATTTGTGTACACAGCAGACGGAAAAAACAATAAATATTTTCTATTTAAAAATTACTTTGAAACTTAATTAAAACACCAACACTTTTTTCATTGAGTGGCGTGCAATGCATGCCGGGTTCTCGCTAGTGTAATATAAACTGAATAAAATCTAAATAATAGGTTTGACGGAGAAGGAAAAGGGCTTTAGGAATGAATAGGTTTTACGAAGAAATTTTATGGAAGGACAGTAAGAATTGTTCCATTTCAAAGAATGTAATGGAGAACAGAAATTCAAGTACAAAATAAAAGATTTTTCTAAAATATTTTATTTATTTATTATTTCATTTATTATTCATTATTGAATTATTTTAAAATACAATAAGAGATCACAAATACAGTGTGAGATCACAAATACAGTGTGAGATCACAAATACAGTGTGAGATTACAAATACAGTGTGAGATTACAAATACAGTTTGATAACACAAATACAGTGTGAGATCACAAATACAGTGTGAGATCACAAATACAGTGTGAGATCACAAATACAGTGTGAGATCACAAATACAGTGTGAGATTACAAATACAGTTTGATAACACAAATACAGTGTGAGATCACAAATACAGTGTGAGATCACAAATACAGTGTGAGATCACAAATACAGTGTGAGATTACAAATACAGTTTGATAACACAAATACAGTGTGAGATCACAAATATAGTGTGAATGACAAATACAGTTTGAGATCACAAATACAGTGTGAGATCACAAATACAGTGTGAGATCACAAATACAGTTTGAGATCACAAATACAGTGTGAGATCACAAATACAGTTTGAGATCACAAATACAGTTTGAGATCACAAATACAGGGTGAGATGGTTAATTTAGTGAGAAACTTGCGCTTAATGCTGGCTACACAGAGATTTTATGTAAGCTCTAATTTAGATAACTTTATTCTCAAGTCTCTCCGCTGTGTTATATCAACAATTTAGATAGCTTCAGTCTCAAGTCTCTCCGCTGTGTTATATCAACAATTTAGATAACTTCAATCTCAAGTCTCTCCGCTGTGTTATATCAACAATTTAGATAGCTTTTTCTCAAGTCTCCTTAGCTGTGTTATAATATATCAACAATTTAGATAACTTCAGTCTCAAGTCTCTCCGCTGTGTCATATCCAACCGATTTATAATTTTTTTTTTTTTGCAACAAATCATTTATGGCACTACATCAACATTCAGCTAAATATGAAGATTAAACGGTAGCTAAAGCTGTCTTGCACATTTGGTCGAATTTTGATGTTTGATTTCTGTTTCCCCACAAAGCCAAAGTTTGATCTGACTCATCATTTTTGCATTTCTGCGAGTTCTTCTTGATACTGAATATTTGAAATATCAGACAAATCCACTAACATTGGCTGCATCATCCAAGTTGGAAATTCAATTCGTTTAATCAAAAAAATATTTCTTCTAAATCAGGTGACAAAATTTTCAGAAGATCGACAATATCACATACAGAGGTATCAGTCACTTCACAATTTTGGAGCAAACAGAAACTTAAATTTTTGTCACAAGCATATTTCTGACATAAATAAATAAATGAAACCAAATATCTTAGCTTCTGCATCGACACGATTTTTATCTTCTCCTTGATGTTGGTTATGCCATATAATAAGTTTTTTCAAAGATATCGGCTACATAACTCACAAATGCTTCACCATCGGCCGTTAACAGGTACTACATGTCATGTTTCTCACTTACAAAGTCACTAAGAGTATCAAATAGTTCCATAAATCTTTTCAAGCAGTTCCCCTTCAAGAGCCACCTTACTTCAGTGAGAAGTCAAGGTCTCAACCTGCTCTCTATTTTTTTCTTTACAAAACAGCTTGAGGAGACGCTCAAATTTGGCATTAGCTTCAATCGCATTGATACACTTTATAGTTGAATTTAATACTTCACTAAGAACACGCGAACTAGCTTCAGCTACCAAATTGTTCCTATGAATAGCACATTGCTCAAGAAGAATTACTGGATTCTCAGCCCTTTTATCCAAATTTTAAGCAGCGATTATTATATTATTGGCTTCTAAGTAATCTTTAGCTTATTATATATACCACCGCTATCTTTATCGGTAATGGTGCTTTTAAATGATTTACAGTACATTCTTTCTTCAGAAAAATCTACTTTCTCAAAATATACAGATGGCCCCCATAACACTCAAGCTTCCCCCGCATGGGGCGTGGGCCTCACGTTGGGAAACACAGACCTAATCATATAACTGCCTAAATTGATTGCCTATGTCACAGTATGAAATGGCGTAGACGGGTCGTCGAGCTATTGCTCCTTATGCCCTCCTCAAGCACCCCCTAAGCCCGAGTATCGTGCAGCGAAGCGGGAGTTGGAGTTGTCCCTTTGCCCGGAAGGCCCCCCCCCACCCGAGTCGCTCGATCGGGATTTCTGCTGGAGGCAGCCCCAACCCAAGGACACCCGGTCGGACCGACACTGTGCATAAACACAATGGACACGATCGACTTTCCTAGAAGTTGGGATGGTAAATTTACGTCCTGATACTGATATCTTCTACCACCCATCCTGGGCAAGCATCGGACGCCCTATAAGAGGGGTTCTACAGTGGAATTCCACATCGCAACTAGTTTTCGAAATGACTGGAACGAAACGGTTGCCCAGGAGCAGCTTTCTCAGGGCTGCTTAAATGGAATCATCGGCCAGAGACCTCCACATCAGTCTCTCGCCTCATATCCCTTAACTGCAACTTATGATCCCTACCCTGCCTCTGCCTTTTCCTCCAACTATGACAACATCACAACTGGCAATCCTGTATGAACTGTTAATTCCGGCAGGTACCATGTATGCCTTTGTCTGTCCAAACGGGACACGCAATGGTGGTCGTGTTTCCCGGGTTAACGTTGAGGGGGTCCGGTGGCCAACGCTTGCAAATGGGCAAGACACCTCAGACGTGTCGATCGGAATCCCGGGAATGTTATAGCCTATAAAATACTCTATACAAATAATCCAAATGTCATATACTCCCTATATTAATAAATTAAAGCATAATACTATTACTATTAGCCAATTTCTGTGACGTTTTACTTTGATTTAACTCAGGAAAGCAATAATAAAATTACCTAATGCAGAATTCCAGGATATTTCTACCATAATTTATTTTGTAATTTTAAGCACTCAACTTTTCCTTAGTTTTTTTTCACTGAAATGTATTTACTATTAAGTAGCCTTCTGTTTATATTGTAAATTTGCTGGATAATGTCTCAGTGCTAAATTTATATAGTTGTTTTTTTACAAAGTCCTTTAACATAAACTAGGGTTATGAATATTATAATTATGATTGTGAGTGTAAAAATAGAACTGATCCAAATTAGCATCAGGATAACGTTGTTAAAGAAGCGTCCCACAAACAGAAATGTAAGCTACAAATATTTTGTTTATTTTTGGACACTCGAGGCGTATAAACAATATTGATCCCTTGGGTTCAAATTTGATGTACAAATGATCACCTTATTTTTGATACTTACTTCACTGTACCCGCCTGTTTAAAAAAAAAAAAAAAACTATTTTAAAAACTAGATTCTGGCAAACACAAAGTACAGAAATTTTTTTTAACATTTCGGGAGAATTAACACATGAAGTCGATGATAAAACAAACTATAAACTCAAGACACAACGAAGGCATATGCGATGGTAGGAATTTATTCAAGGTTATATTTGATACATTAATGGTTCTTTGTTAACTTCAGCTCGAATACATTGTTAAATAAGGTCATGATTTATTGTTTACTCAATTGTTAGCAAACGTTATTATATGTTGATGGTACTTTATTAACCATAGTTTACTTGATGCTTGTAGTTGACATGCTAGAACAAAGGCTTTCCAAAAAGAAGATGGTTGTAGTTGATATGCGGGAACAACGGCTCTGAAACAATTTTTAACAAAGTAATACTCTGAAAGAAATATAATTATATTTTGTTAATCTTGTGTTTGTGTCCATTAATGACATTGTAAACATTAAGTCCATGTCAATTAATGACGTTGTAAACATTACGTCCCTGTCCATTAATGACGTGTAAACATTACGTCTCTGTCCATTAATGACGTGTAAACATTACGTCCCTGACAATTAATGACATTGTAAACATTAAGTCCCTGTCAATTAATGACGTTGTAAACATTACGTCCCTGACAAATAATGACATTGTAAACATTACGTCCCTGTCCATTAATGACATTGTTAAAAATAAATTGCGCGATTTAAAAATTCATATAGTTGGATTTAAATGAGAATAGAGGAAATCATATACCACTTTTTAAACACTTTGTACCACTAGTCAAATATGCTAGGTGCCAGTAGTCAAAATACTTTGTACCACTAGTTAAAACATTTTGTACCACCAGTTAAAACACGTGGTGCCGCCAGTACCTGGTGCCGACAGTCAAATTACAATACGTACCGGACAATTTTAGTTATCTTTTGTTTGTGTCGATGACTGACAACATATAAAAGGTCAGTCTTTTGTTTACAATCTTGATTGCAGTGTCTTAAAATAAAATCTAACACGAATATGAAATCAAAATAACAGTCTTGATCGCAATCTCAATATAAACTCTATCATCAATGGGAAATCAAAATAACATTCTTTATCACAGTGTCTCTATATAAATTATATCACATACAGGAAATCAAAATAACCATCTTGATTACGTTGTCTCAATTTAAACTCTATCACCAAATGGAAATATTTAAATAATAAAATATTCTTCAAGGATATCATTAGAGAATTTAAAGGAGACCATGGTTTATTTTATGGGGTTTACAATAGAGACCGATCGAAAGTGATTTTTCTGATTTCGACCGAAACCGAATGTAGGTCGAAAGTTAAAAATGACTTTCGGACGAGACAGAAGACGAGCCCAAAAGCTTAACGAGATTTTCGGCAGAAACCGAAAACAAAATTCTGAACGGGACTTTCGGCCGAAATCGAAATATTCAGATATTTTGAAATTCGTTCACGCATACATTCTGCATACATCGACAAATGAAAGGGTAAAGTATCAATATTGAAATTATTTTTATTAAAAAAATGAGATCATCGTGAATATAAATAAATAAACATTTTATGAATACTTTGGCTGTTACCATTTTAATTTAAAAGTAATTTAAATTTCTTTCAAATGTTTTTCAAGGTAGTATATAGTAAGAGAAAATTTGGACAGGAGGTGCACAATTCATGCGATATATACCCTTTTCTTTTATAATATAATTACAACGTGGAAAATATCCCTACAACATTTATTGTGGCTCTAATAGAGCCAAGTGTCACCTAAACATCAGTTATGATTGATATAACAAAACAATGTTTCGCGGCTATCGTCATACCAATTCTTTGTGTTTTCATAGATAGATGGCAAGATATCGCTGTATTATTATATAGTATAGTACCAACACATTAGTCTTTCTGTGCTAGCCTAGTACCAACACATTAGTCCTTCCGTGTTGGTGACGTAATTATTTCGTTCGGATTACCAACCTCCCTCACCCCAATTGGGGGGGGGGGGGGATATTTTTTTTTTCTATCCGGGTCTCTTGAAATTGTTGTTCTGACGAGTCTCTACGGAGAATCGCAAAAGACACCTAAATGTGTAGCCTACACCATAAACGTAAACAGGTCTGCAGTAGGCCTACTACATAAGAATTATCCGGACCCGTCATACAACCACACGCATGTGGTTTCGTCAATAACAATGTTCATCATCATGATAAGAATGAATTTCAAGAAATGAATCAGTTTAAGAAAGCCTATGTTTCCTTAATTTATTTTAAATTTGAAAAATTTGAAAAAAAATATAATGGAATTATTCAATTTGATTCACCTCTGCCCATGACAGCACTGATGAGCAAGATAATGATAAATCTAAATGAATATAAAAAATAAATGAATTGAATAAACCCAGGATTGAAAAAACTAAAACAAGAATAAAGCTATAAATATTACCATTCCATCAGTTTTTCTTCAACAAAACTGTTTACATTTGTCTAGGCCTCATTGAAATTTAATTTTTTTGGACACATAAGACAAGTAGGTCATTACGCAGCTGTGTCAGTTTTCCCAGAGTATTAGTCATAGAACTTACGATGACAGCAAGACGTCAAGCAATAATGAATATCGGAATGCCTGCCTAGAGACAGACAGACAGTCTGACTTCTGGTAGATGATCGAAAACCTCAGTCACTTCGACCAGATTACCGAAAGTGTTAATCACTTTCGGGCGAAACCGAAATTAAACAGAAATTTAAGTTTTCAATTTCGGCCGATACCGAAATTAAGCCGAAAGTTAACTTGTCTATTTCGTCCGAAATCAAGACTAGGTCGAAAGTGATAAATGGACGATTTTGGCGCTGAAACCGAAGCCGAAATCAGTCGGTCTATAGTCTACAACTTGCACCAAGGAGGAAATGAACAGGGCCAATACCTTCTTTGACGATGGAACATTAGCACCTTGACATTTAACCATGATAATCTAATGTAGACGACATCCACATGGCGGCTCCTGACAGCGTTACGGAGATCAAGACATGTTCTGAAATGTATAAATACAGAAAGAAAATTTTATGAAGGACCGTATAATTATAACAAGGTCAAGTAGCCATATAACTGGGTCACTCATTCATATTAATAGGTGACGTATCTATATAACTAAGTCAAGTATCCATTTAACGCGATAACTTATCCATATAACTAGGTCACTTATCATTATAACAACGCTCCTTATCCATATAACTAGGTCACTTAACAAAGTCTATATAAAAATAAATTTTAGAATTGCAACAATAGAAAAAACTCTCGTAAGGGATTATAAAAAATGATTGTTAATTTCTTCCCCCTTTTTTCTGTTGCAAAAACTAACATTTAGATAATTGAAAACATGTTCAAATATTTTGTTACAAGTTAACATCTAATCGCGTAGTTATCTGCTGCAAACTCTATTCTGAGAAAGCTCATAATTGGGTTTGAAGGGGGACAGGTAGGGCACGTTTATAGGCGCAGGGGGGCAGTAGTCGGAAACAGTGGCGTAACAACGGCTTGGCATTGGGCCATTTGGCAAGGGCGCCGGCCTGCGCCAGTTAAAAAGGGCGCCGCAAAACCTCTAATTTTTAAATTTGTATTATTCAAAAAATAAATTAGCCAAGGGCGTCAAAACCCCAGTTACGCCTCTGGTCGGAAAATGTTTAAGAGCCACTGCATAGCATGAATGAAACATTCAAGTGAAATTTTGACAGCAACTGGATTAAATAAAGAATACCTTAAATTGGAAAGTTTGAGAGCCACTGCATAACATCAGCAAAAACAAAATGGGAAAGTTTGAGAGTAACTGCATTAAATAAATAAATCCTTAAATTATAATATTTTAGAGCCACTGCATAAAATCCCCCCCCCCCCCCAAAAAAAAATATAATAATTTTGAGAGATCATGCATAGAATTATTAAAACCCTAAATTGGAACGTTTGAGAGCCACTGCACTAAATGAATAAAACCCTAAATGGCCCAGTTTGAGAGCCACTGCACTAAATGAATAAAACCCTAGATATTTCAAAGTTTCACAAGAGTCAAAAGCAACATAGAAAAAAAAATTAAGTAGAAAGGTCTATACTTTTTATGTGTTATCAAAACTGGTAATCTTTAAAAAATCGTATATGAACGCCATTATTTTGTGAAGAAGATATGAGTTGTTTACAAAGTAAAGCATACATTTCACTATACAGAGTTGATTTTGAAATTTTTTGGGGGACTTTCAAACTACTAAATATATAATTTTTTTTCAGATAAATTACAAATTACCACTAAGATAAACATTAAACAATTTATTCCCAAATGCACATAATTTAATTTAAGTGGGCAAATTAGCAAATATATATTTTTTTCTAAAACAAGTTCTAACAAAAATATAATTGGCATAATAATCGAAATGCTGTTCACAAAAATATTATTTATTTTTTTTTTAAGTTTATTTAATAGTATAGATTCTCATCTAGGAAAAAAAACATTTTTAAAAAATACATGCAACGAGATTGGACAATGTATTTATTATACTGATATTACAACAAAAAAAAAACAGCTGGGAATTTAATACATTTAGACTAATAATTGTTTCAAACCTCTATTATTTCGAAAATTTTGTTACAAAAGTAGCGCATTTAAAGAAGACACAAACGCTTTTGATATAATTATTGATTATTGGGCGCTACCTGTATATGCGCACGTTAAATTCCTAATTTAAAAAATACACCCAAATCATTTTTTTTCAAGTTTCCATTTTTATATAACTCAACATTCATGGAAGAGAATACGTTTATAATTATGCTAATAAAACTATTTTATAACGCCTAATGCCATCAAACAATTGAAGACCTTAGTGTTAAAAGGACTTAAGTCACAAAATGCACATTTCGAGATAATCAAGTTCAAATATACTTTTCGTCTATAATATATGACTATTTTCATTTTTTGTCTTGTTTAATTAAGGGCCTAATGCACATTTTAATGTGTTCACATTTCTGCAGTACACTTGGCTAAACTGGGTAAGAAAATATCACAGTTTAGATTGATTTTGACAAAAATGTGACTTAAGTACTTTTAGCACTAAGGTCTTCAATTTATAATTAACTTAACACCCATCCCAGCTTTAAAAGTAATGCTTTTTATAAGAATGAACTAAACTGACAAAACGCTTAAGAACCGATTTTATTTTGATACGTTCCCACTCTTAAAAACAATCATAGTTATTTTCTATGACTTTTACGGAAATTGAATAAATTTACATGCGCAAAGAAAATTGTATTTCCGCTTTTATTTTAGCAAAAGTTTCAGTATCATTATTGTAAATTATAAATGCATTCACAGTAACAACTAAGGAACTATTTTAAGCATTTTGTATGCGTTTGAAAGTTATAAAAAAAAAAAATTAAATAAAAAAAATATGATCAAAGAATTACACAGTAATCACATTTATCGGGAAAACCCAAAAATCAGTTGCTATTAGTGCGTTCTTTAGTGCGTTGTCAATAATGCGAAATAAAAATAAAATTAATTAGTTCTAAATAATCAAGCAAATGACGTCATAGTCCGAATTGCCTATAAAGCCAAAGCTAAAAGTTTTCTGATTTAATAAAAGAGCGTGGCAAAACTGACAATGTATGTTCTCCTTCTTAAAAGTAAAATAATTAAACATAATTGATTGCTTTTTTTAATTGCTAAACTTAAATACACATTTAGCTTTGTATTTTTAACATTTAATAATTTTTTATTTTTTATTCATTCCCAAAATAAACTTTTATGAAATTTATAAAGTAGTAAAAACTCTACATTTAACCATAATTCTAATAAGAATATCTCGTTTAATTCAATTGCTGCAGTAGAACTACTGCACTAGCTGCGCCATTCTATCGCCGGCAACAAGGACTTGGAGAGACAATTGAGGACTACGCGATCGAATTAAGTAGCCTCTATGTGTTAGCAAATGCGGCACGACCTGGCGGCCTAGACGGCGACACGCTGAGAGACGCTTTCATACACGGGCTGCAACGGGCCGCATTACGCAGAGATGTCAAGCCTACGCCAGGCTACACACTGGCTCATCATTTGAAGACGTCCGCCGCGGATTGTACCTATTGAATTAAAAACGCTATAGTTCTCAGGACCTGCATGTGTTGATTTTTTGTTTTAACCTGTAACCACCCGGCTACAATAATATATATCGGGGGGGGGGGGGGGGGTTAAGAAATTGAGTTAATACATTTGTAATTGGATGATAATATCTTTCAATCCAATGACATTACAGTTGTAAGAAATAGATGTTATATTCTCATTTTAAAAATGAGCACATCTTTACCAATTAAGAAAATCAATGACGTTAACAAAACATAAATATACCCATCACTATCAAAATACAATCATTTTATTAGATAGAAATATAGACTTGAAAACAGATAGACAGACATTTAATACAGACAGACCAATAAACAGATAGAGAGATAGACAGATGGATGGATGGATAGATGGAAGGGTGCGTGGATGGGTGGTTAAATGGATGGATGGATGGATGGTAGGTAGTTAGGTAGATAGGTAAGTAGGTAGGTAGGTCGATAGGAGGTAGGTAGGTAGATGGGTAAGTAGATAGGTAGTCAGGTAGATTGACAAATGGGTAAATGGATATATAAATTGATGGATAGATGGAAATAGATATTGTAACACAAGGAGTGAATGGTACTTAGTCACATGACTGTATTTTTATTCCCATACACGGTGGCGGAGTAATTTAATCATAGGATGAGAATAAGGGGAACTAGTTTTTAGTGGCGTAGGAAGATAGCATGACTTTGACAGTGTGAGGCTGGACGCCATTTGGAGAGTGCACGTTTTTTAGTCAGAGAGAGATGGAAGCCATATTTCAATGTGATGTGAATTCATGTATAGAATTATATTAAAGTGTGTAAGATTTCTCATGTTATATTGTAACTACATCTGTTACATGGATTTAACTAATTCAAGAATTATATTTGTATCAATTATGTGAATAAAGAACTGTGTGATATATCGGACCTATTCAATTCTTGAGATAAGTGAATGACAGAAGTTACAGAAAGAAAGGACCATAGGCAATTATAAGTATTATATAACTTACTGAATTACAATGACATTCAGTAATGTTACAGATATGTGGATAGATGGAAAGATGGATAGATAGATCGATTGATGGATAGATAGATATGTCTCTCTGTCTGTCTCTCTGTCTCTATGTTTGTCTCTCAAGCTGTCTCTCAGTCTGTCCCACTGTCAGTCTCTTTCTCTCTGTCTGTCTCTCTGTCTTACTCTCTGTCTGTCTCTCAGCCTGTATGTCTGTCTCTTTGTCTATCTCTCTGTCATCCTGCCTGTTTCTATGTCTGTCTCTCTGTCTTTCTTTTTTATGGCTTTCTGTCTCTGTATCGGTCTCTCTGTCTGTCCCTCTGTCTTTCTCTCTGTTTCTCTGCCGGTCTATTTGTCTATCTGTTTGTCTGTCTGTCTGTCTCTATGTTTGTCTCTCAAGATGTCTCTCAGTCTGTCTCACTGTATCTCTGTCTATCTCTCTGTCTGTCTCTATGCTTGTATGTCTGTCTCTCTGTCTATCTCTCTGTCTGTCTGTCTGTCTTTCTGTCTGTCTCTCTGTCTGTATGTATGTCTCTTTGTCTATCTCTCTGCCATCCTGTCTGTCTCTATGTCTGTCTCTCTGTCTTTCTCTTTTTATGGCTTTCTGTCTCTAAGTCTGTCTCTCTGTCTGTCTCTCTGTCTATCTCTCTTTCTCTCTACCTTTCTCTCTGTTTCTCTGCCGGTCTATATATCTATCTGTTTGTCTGTCTCTATGTTTGTCTCTCAAGATGTCTCTCAGTCTGTCCCACTGTAAGTCTCTGTCTCTCTGTCTATCTCTCTGTCTGTCTCTCTGTCTGTCTCTCTGTCTGTCTCTATGCCTGTATGTCAGTCTCTCTATCTGTCTGTCTCACTATCCGTCTCTCTGTCTGTCTCTCTGTCTGTCTCTCTGTCTGTCTCTCTGTCTTTCTGTCTGTCTCTCTGACTGTATCTCTGTCTCTCTGTCTGTCTCTCATTTTGTCTCTCTGTCTGTCTTTCAGTCTTTTTGTCTGTCTGTCTCTTTGTCTGTCTCTCTGTCATTATGTCAGTCTTTCTATCTGTCTGTCTCTCTGTCTCCCTGTCTGTCTCTCTGTATGTCTCTCTGTATGTCTCTCTGTTTCTCTGTCTCTATGTCTCTCTGTCTGTTTCTCTGTCTCCCTGTCTATCTCTCTGTCTGTATCTCTGTCTCTATGTCTGTCTCTCATTTGGTCTATATGTCTGTCTCTCAGTCTGTCTGTCTCTTTGTCTGTCTCTCTGTCTGTCTCTCTGACTGTCTCTCTTTCTGTCTCTCCTTCTAGTTCTCTGTCTGTCTGACTCCCTGTCTGTTTGTCTGTCTGTCTGTCTGTCTGTTTGTCTATCTATTTACCTACATGCCTGTCTACCTACCTACCTGCCTACCTAACTACCTACCTATCTATCTATCTACCTACTTACCTACCTACCTACCAACCTACCTACCTACCTATCTATCTTTCTTCCTACCTATCTATCCATCCATCCATCCATTCACCCTTTCACCCACCCTTCCATCCATCCATCCATCCATCTATCTATCTTTTATCTACATCTCTATATATCTATCATCTATCTGTGTATGTGTCTGTCTTTCTGTCTGTCTCTCTATCTAATAAAATCTCTATTTTTAAAATTAAATTTTAATTTTTGTAAAATGATTGGGTTTTGATATCTATGGGTATAATTAGGTAAATGTATACACATTTTGTTAAGGTAATTGATTTACTTAATTGGTTAACATATGTTCATATGTAAAATGGGAATATAGCATCTTTTCTTTACAACTGAAATGTCATTGGATTGAAAGATATTGTCATCCAAGTAAACTTGCATTGTTCTAATAAGTAAAAAGAACAGATGTAGGGCCCCCTGACCAAAACGGATTATTGTAAAATGTTTGTAATAACTGAGAGCAATTTTCTGGCATGCGAACAACAACAACACACTAACGTGTAATCGCATAAATGGTGTAAGAGCGCATATGAGACATACGAGACATAAATGCATACATTCTTTATTTCTATATAGAGATTAAATGTTATTATTGTATAATGCCTCCAAAAATACGTACCCATGGGCTGTGTTGATAGTTCATTCGCCTTCGACTTGGAAGACTGCATTTCGTCCACTATAGACAGTGCTCATGAAAAATCATTAAGTGTTTTTATTGTAATATATAACAAGTTACTTAAATTTCAACGGCACAGCGTGATTTGGGTTTACAGTGAACCAGAAAATGATATATAATTATCATTTATAAAGATTTATATTTCTTCAACACCAATAAAGCAATTCCTACCATCTAAGATAAGTTCAGGTTAAATACATTCCAAATGGAGAAACAGTATTCATTTAAGTTTAGGTCTTTTAAAATTCATTCCATTTAACAAAACACTCACCATCTAACATAAGTCCAGTAGTGTTAATATACATATTGCACGGTCCATAAATCTCCCAGTAGCTCATACGCAACGTTTGATGGAGGTCGCCTAGCGTTGTGGTGACAGGGTGGATGGGACACTGTGTACTGTTCGTCCCATTACTTCGCGAGTATGCAGATTCTGGTTTGTCACCAATCTTAAAGTTGATTATACTCCAACCTGTATCTCTCACTGTCACGCAGTATTGAAAGACATGATGGCTGCCAGGTCGGATATAAGCGTTATGCCCTGGCATGTCCTTATAGTCAACCCTCAGATGCTCCTCCACCTTCACTGATATAATATTACCAAGGTCATTTTTAAGTTTTGTGATATGATGGATGAAGTGGACTATGATTAAAACAGTACAATCCGGGGGATATAGTGGAAGGAGATGGATGAAGTCAAGTTATAAGAACAACTGAGTGGTCAAGAAGAGGGGAGAGTGACAGGTAGAGGTACAGAGAGAGTGGCAGGGAGAGTGACAGAGAGAGTGACAGAGATAGTGACAGAGAGAGAATGACATAGAGAGTGAAAAAGAGAGTGACAGAGAGAGTGTCAGGGAGAGTGACAGAGAGAGAGTGACAGAGAGCGTGACAGAGAGAGTGACAGAGAGAGTGACAGGGAGAGTGACAGAGAGAGAGAGTGACAGAGAGAGAGACAGAGAGAATGGCAGAGAGAGTGACAGAGAGAGTGACAGAGAGAGTGACAGAGAGAGTGACAGAGAGAGTGACAGAGAGAGTGACAGAGAGATTGACAGAGAGAGTGACAGAGAGAGTGACAGAGAGAGTGACATATAGAGTGACAGAGAGATTGACAGAGAGATTGACAGAGAGAGTGACAGGGAGAATGACCGGGAGAGTGACAGAGAGAGTGACAGAGAGAGTGACAGAGAGAATGACAGAGAGAGTGACAGAGAGAGTGACAGAGAGAGTGACAGAGAGAGTGACAGAGAGAGTGACAGAGAGAGAGTGACAGAGAGAGTGACAGGGAGAGTGACATGGAGAGTGACAGAGAGCGTGACAGAGAGAGTGACAGATAGCGTGACAGAGAGAGTGACAGAGAGCGTGACAGAGAGAGTGACAGAGAGAGTGACAGAGAGATTGACAGAGAGAGTGACATAAAGAGTGACAGAGAGAGTGACATGGAGAGTGACAGAGAGAGAGTGACCGAGAGAGTGACAGAGAGATTGACAGAGAGATTGACAGAGAGAGTGGCAGGGAGAGCGACGGAGAGAGTGACAGTGAGAGTGACAGAGAGAGTGACAGAGAGAGAGTGACAGAGAGAGAGAGTGACACAGAGAGAGTGACAGAGAGAGTTCATGGAGAGTGACAGAGAGAGTTACAGAGAGAGTGACAGAGAGAGTTCATGGAGAGTGACAGAGATATTGACAGAGAGAGTGGCAGGGAGATTGACAGAGATAGTGTCAGAGAGAGTGACAGAGATAGTTCATGGAGAGTGACAGAGATAGTTCATGGAGAGTGACAGAGAGAGTGACAGAGATAGTGACAGAGAGAGTGACAGAGAGAGAGTGACAGAGATAGTGACAGAGAGAGTTCATGGAGAGTGACAGAGAGATTGACAGAGAGAGTGGCAGGGAGAGCGACGGAGAGAATGCCAGAAAGATTGACAAGGAGAGTGACGGGTAGAGTGACAAAAAAAGTGACAGGGATCTTGAATGGGACGGTGACAGGGAGGCTGACAGTGGGCGGAGAGAGTGGCTGCCAGTAGGAGGACAGAAAGGGTGACAAGGAAAATTGCAAGGAAAGTTGCAGTTAAATTTTATAAGGAGAGTAGGACGGACAGTTAGTGGGAGAGTTAAATTTAAAGTGAAAGGGAGGACGGCCTGTGTGTTATAATGGAAGACAGAAAAAGAGTTAAGAATAAGTTTATTGACCTGAAAAAAGACACTCACATCCAAAAAATATTTTGTGTGTGTGTTGGGGGAATATTAAACCTACTAACCATTTACCCAAGAACAATGAAAGACAATTCATTATCTAATTTTAATTCAAACATTTCAAATGTTCAAAAATAATAGGTTTCATAGTGGAGCGGGGTACGTAAAAATTTCTCTTTTTTCCATGTAACAGACCAAGTTAATTATGCATTAAACAGTTATTGTTAACACACGACACTAACATTCATTATCACGGCACAATGAAGTAGAGACTTGATTTTGAAGAATGAATAACGAGAAGAAAAAGGAACTAGTTTTTGTAAGCGACATGAGCATTCATGTTTTTTTAAGTAGAGCAGGAATGAACGAAATAATTTCGAAATGGAAGGAAGTCATATTGGCTTTTTCAAATGGATTTACTTACATAATTTTTGATGAGAATTTTTTTTTTCTGGGGAGGGTCTCACTGAGACCCTTACTTCTTTCTAGGTGGGCTTCCGGTCGGCAGCCTCCATGTCTGTCCCCCCACCCCATCCCCGTTGATATGAAAGTGACTAGGACTCATTTATCAACAATAAAGCAATGTGTTATCACATTAGAACTACGTGTATTAAGAATGAATCAATAAATATGTACTTATTTTATTGTGTGTTTATCTTCTTTATTGGTTCAAATTTTACGCGGGCCTTGGAAGCGTTGACATGCAATCATAGTAGCCCATAACGACTTTGAGGGGTGGGGGAGGCATTCCCCGCTTAAACTAACTTCCTGTAAGTATGGGACAATCAACTATGGGGCCCCACTTCCTTTGATTCCATCATACTTACCAAGCACCATGGGATATCTGACACTCTTCGATTTCTCAAATGAACCAGCCCGATTGATCCACACTGCAATCAAGTTGGACTTGCTGTAACGTGTCGAGGCCCGGACACCGATTTCCATCCTCAGCAATCTCCTGTTGTCGGGGTCCAGTCGACACTTTTGATAAGGATCACGGTACTTGTACTCGACGAACAAGGACACGGTGGCGGCACATGATGTGGTGTGCATGTACGTCAACTGTGGAAAAATAAACCAACTGTCACGGCAATGTTATAGAGATCCCAGCCCTGTTAGTTATTTTTACTTGCATTTTTTTGCATTTTTATTGGTGCTCGTCTAAGAAGACTTTTTATTGATGCTTTTGTAGTTTTGTTTTGTCTCCTAGGTTCCACCTCCCCCAAATGCTTCTAAGAAAAATCCTTTTAGTTAGGCCTGAAATCAGAGTTCCTCTTATTGTTTCAATTAAACAACATGCCTGCTCGAACTAACCGCCTAAGAACATTTGGTGCACCGTCTGTATCTAAATAGGAATGGTAGGAGGCGGCATGCTCCTCATTTTTCCTTGGTTTATTTGTTTGTTTGTCTGTTGATTTTTGGCACACGTCCTTCACACTGTGACGATTGTATAGACTTCTTAAGACGAAATCACAAGACCTGGGATTTTTCTTTAGGAGGATAAGCTGGTTCCCTAGACAGCATATTGCCTCTCTCCACGAAATCGGTGAGCCCATGGAAACATCTTGTGTTGTTGATATCATGGTAGAATAGTTGTTTTTTTTTTCTCTTTAATTAGAAATTAGTCTAGACAAGTGACGGATACATTTTAATTTTAATATATGTTTTAATACGTTCTTTTAGAGCAGTGTTCTTCAAACTGGGGTCTACTGCCCCGTTATCCGGGGGTCCCATGAAGGGGTCAATTAGATACACATTTTGAGCTGTTTGTGATAGTTGGCGTTGGTTGCTATGTCCAGTGAAGGAATCCAGTTAGTTCACGCGAGACTTGGTATATTCACTTAATTTTGAGAACCGCTAGTATAGTTTAGCTGCACAGGTATACTTCTGTCTCAAAATCAAGGTGACAGTGCGTAGAATATTTAGATCCAATACGTTATTTTCAAAATCTAACAGAATTGACTAAAACAATAATTTGCTTGAATAACAACCGCATTGTACCCTCCATTAGTAATCTGCCTACAGAGGAACCGTTAATTAAGAACATTTTATTAATTTGATAACTGATGAGGGTGCAAAATATTTTATCATCAAAATTTGTTGAAGTGATTTTTGAATAGATATGGCGCAGTCCTATCCCGATATTGTAAAGATGAATCTAGGATGGCTGATTCCATTAGCAGCCATCTGTGACAATGAGACGGCTTTTTTCCAAAACTGCTTGATATCAAAAGAAAATCACGATAAAGATTAGACTTAGACGTGAAAAATAACATACGCGTTGCACTGGCCAAAACTAATCCAAGCCTAGAAGAACTGGTTAGGACAAACCTAGAAGAACTGGTTAGGACAAGCCTAGAAGAACTGGTTAGGACAAACCTAGAAGAACTGGTTAGGACAAGCCTAGAAGAACTGGTTAGGACAAACCTAGAAGAACTGGCTAGGACAAGCCTAGAAGAACTGGTTAGGACAAACCTAGAAGAACTGGTTAGGACAAGCCTAGAAGAACTGGTTAGGACAAGCCTAGAAGAACTGGTTAGGACAAGCCTAGAAGAACTGGTTAGGACAAGCCTAGAAGAACTGGTTAGGACAAGCCTAGAAGAACTGGTTAGGACAAGCCTAGAAGAACTGGTTAGGACAAGCCTAGAAGAACTGGTTACGACAAGCCTACAAGAACTGGTTAGGACAAGCCTAGAAAAACTGGTTAAGATGAAGCAGATGCATCGATTCTATTAAATGTATGGCATTTTCTGAAGAAATAATAGTTAGTTATACATATTTTTTACAGTAGCCTATATGTCATTTGCAGTTATTTGTAAAGGGTCCGCGAGCATTCAACTAAGTGTAAAAAAAAGACAGTCACTCTAGAAATCCTTACGTACTTCAATCAATTACTTTGTGTTAGGGTTTTTGGGGAAAGGGGGCTTTTTGTTTAAATGTTAGGGACCCTTGAGTACTTGACTCATTCGCCTTTTAGATTAATGCGACGCTGGAGTTGGCTAACACAAACAGTCTGCCTGCGAGACGCCAGGATGTGTACATCAAACTGATGACTGCCTGTGAGACGCCAGGATGTGTACACCAAACGTATGTCTGCCTCTGAGACGCCAGGGTGTGTACATCAACGTGATCTCTGCCTTTGAGCTCCAGGATGTATACACCAAACTGCTGTCTGCAAGATGCTTACCCATTTTTTTTGCCTGTAACTTTCCAGAACTTTATTATCGTCAAAAACGACTGCTACAAACTGCCACATCCAGCGGTCCAAGCCCGAGTCTTGCATATCGAGAAGGATTGAAAACGTGATAATGTCCTGCTCTGCCCTGGCCACTCCGGGTTTTTTGCACATCGGAAACGGTATTGTGCATTTGAAGTCTGAGATGACCTGGGATAACGTTTCTATGAATTGAAAAAAAAAATATATATATTCTATATTTTAAACATGTATTTGTTTGTTTGTCGCACTGTTTCTTTGTTCCACATACCTTTGTACATGGATTGATGGATGTTGAACAAACTAGGCTCATGTATCCATTTGTATCAACAATCAAATAATGGAGGGTTTTAAACACTTTATAATATTCCGGGGGCCCTAATTTCGTATTTTTCCCTCTTCAATATCAACTATATAATTAAAATTACCAACAAATGCCCCTACATAAATGAATGGATTTTGACCAAACTTAGTACACATACACTTTATTATACATATTCAAACACTAAAAGGTACTAGATTCAATATCTACTTATTTGAAGTCGGCAGCCCACACGTCATTTTTTTCCTTATATAAGCTTTATTTAAGCCAAAAGGCTTAGACAAAATCATAGGCTATATGTGATTTAATATAGCTAGGCCTAACTTGGTAGCAATACACTTCATAGTAATTTAAATTTAAAAATATTATATCCTTTCGGGTACCGTCTAGAATTTTCCGGAAATTTTTGAAAGTTTAAAAAATCTTTATGTGTATTTGTAAACATTTTTTAATTGGACAACTTTTAAGTTTAACGCCATGATTTTTATGAATGGTTTTTAATAGGGCCACCTATCTCAGGCATCTAAAATGGTACAACTATGAAATGGGCTGACATCGGGCCCCTCTTTTAACTTAAATCATAAATGCTTATCGTTATGGCATTTAGTTGGGTTGGTGACCGAACAAGATGGGTTTGGTGACCGAACAAGATGGGTTTGGTGATCGAACAAGATGGGTTTAGTGATCGAACATGATGGGTTTGGTGACCGAACATGATGGGTTTAGTGACCGAACAAGATGGGTTTGGGAATCGAACAAAATGAGTTTGGTGACCGAACATGATGCGTTTGGTGATCGCATCAAGTTGGGTTTAATGACAGAACAAGATGGTTTTATGACCGAAAAGATGGGTTTGAAAACCGAACAAGATGGGTTGGGTACCCAGCAAGATGACATTTAATAACGTAGATAAAACAAAATTTCCCCGGTTTCAAAGAGTTTACGTAGAATGTGTAAGAAAAGTTCTGTATTGTACCACGGGGATGAAGAATGGCATCTAGAAGACTTTTTTAATTAATAGTTAAAATCTCTTCATTTCTCTACTTTCTTGGGGTTTTTCTCATTAGAGTTGATTTATTTTTTAATAAGTTTCATGAAGTTTCCAGATTTATCTATGGAAGATTCGGTTTTGAAAAAAAATCATTCTAAGTGTATAAATTTGTCATTATTATGTTTCCATAGCTTTCAATGAATTTCCTTCCATGTTGTGGAATAAGATTAGAAGTTAATTTAGAAAGTTTCTATAACGTCCCAAATTAATTTTCCCTTATAGAGACCTAAACTAATTTTTTTAAAAATGAAGTTGAAAGGTTAGATTAAAATAAAAGCACTAACGTGTATTGTTGGATCTTGCCCAAAGTTGTTATACATACCCTTTATAATCCCACCGGGGATCACGATCTTAATGGAAACATGATCCCACCGAGGAACATGATCCTACTGGTTAAGCGGAATCAACTGAGAAAACGTGATCCCATCTGGTAAAGGAACGGAATTACACCAGGAAAAGGTATCCAATTTAGAACAGTATCCCAACGGGTACAAGATCCCATCGTGAAACGGGACACCACGGGGATTGGGTTTCCATCGGGAAAACGGGAACACACACTCACACAAACAAGCACAAACATACACACACACACACACAATGAGGAGCGTGGAAGTTGTTCCAAAACTGATATTAAATCACTCCTGTATTCATCAGTCAGTGTGTGTTAAAAATTGAGTTGGCAGGAGTGAGGACAACAGTCATGAAATGCAAACACTGGTGAAGTTATCTTTGACCCATGACCTGACCTGACCTTTCAACACCAGTCGAAGACTTACCATGATTAATACAAATGGCTGCAAGCACCAGACAGAAGTGAAGTATTTTAAAGGGCATTATACAAACATACAATTTCCAAGATATTACGAGGCAATTTTTAGACTCTCCGCCTATGGAAAAAATAGAAAGAAAAATTACTAATTATCTCTGTGTTTACAGTTTAACAGATACTTTTTTTATTATCGAATAACAATTTAAATTTAGACTCACTTCCTTTTTAAGAATAATCCGGAGATATTTATCGTTTGTTCATGTAAGTGATATTTTTAATGTGATCTGGAGCACCCCCGCCCCCTTATTGGTATCTTTAGTTCATGTAAGTCAGCGATTCTCAAACTGTTTGTCCAACCCTTTTGGGGGGTTGAACGACCCTTATATAGGGGTCGCCTAAGACCATCGGAAAACACATATTAATGAAGAAACAACGAAAGCAAATTATATTTGGGAGTCACCACAACATGAGCAAATGTATTAAAAGAGTCGCGGCGATAGGGAGGTTGAGAACCACTAGTGTAAGTGAATTTTCTAACCCCCCTCCACAAGATTGGTGGAGGCAAACCTCAACCCTTTCTCATGGAACTTGGGCAATTCTGCCTGGTACGGTATTCGATATTTTAATTTAAAACAGTAAGTCAAAACTGTACAGTTGAAAAATTGTTGATATTGTTGACCATTCAACAAAGATATTGATAACAAACAATTGTAAATTTCGATGATGGCTCATAATACTTGACATGTGCAGCAAATCAAATAATCTGATCTATACTGTGTTTTATAAAATTAAAAACTAGCCTGTAATTATTTTAGAAACGATTCTAAAAGAGTTAACAAAGTACGTCAGAGTGATGGCTGTGTAGCGTGATGGCTGTGCAGCTTGATGTCTGTGTAGCGTGATGGCTGTCTAGCGTGGTGTCTGTCTAGCGTGATGGCTGTGTAGCGTGATGGCTGTGTGGCGTGATGGCTGTGTGGCGTGATGGCTGTGTAGCGTGATGGCTGTGTAGCGTGATGGCTGTGTAGCGTGATGGATGTGTAGCGTGATGTCTGTGTAGCGTGATGTCTGTGTAACGTGATGGCTGTCTAGCGTGATGTCTGTGTAGCCTGATGTCTGTGTAGCGTGATGGCTGTGTAGCGTGATGGCTGTGTAGCGTGATGGATGTGAGGTCAAATGTGTGTCCATACTATATAGTTCTGTCCACAGCGAAGCCAATTTTTTTAAATGGGGATTTTTATTTTGTCCTTTGCCATATTAATTTTGTTTCCTGGAGAAATTCAAAAGCCAGCCTCATTAGGAGGGAGGAGTTTTATTCCCAATTCCTAACTCATATTGATTATAACTGCTTCCTTTCCCCCTTTGCCTTTGCAGAAGCCCCTGGTGTTTTCAGTATATATGTATTATTGATAATTCATGCGTTATAATTTTCTTTAGTTTAGCCGGGAATCAACGCCACCCTTGAGTTTCTTTCACGCTACACAATCTCAGAAATACATCTATCAAAATATACCGACATCTCAACATTTAGGGCACACTACATTCAAATCCCAAACGATATATAATTGATTCATGGTGATTAGAAATGAGGGCATTTAATATGTGATCCCTTTTTTTAAAAAAAATACTACTACTGTAATTTTTTTACACTTTAAAATTATGTTTTATGCATATTATTAAACCTTAAAATGAGAATAATTTCTAGTAGTCACCAAAATTAACATCAGAACTTATCATAGTGCACCACAACATCACAACTTATCATAGTGCACCACATCAACATCACAACTTATCATAGTGCATCACAAAATCACAATTTATCATAGTGCACCACAACATCACGACTTATCATAGTGTGCCACATCAACATCACAACTTATCATAGTGCACCACAACATCACAACTTATCATAGTGTGCCACATCAACATCACAACTTATCATAGTGCACCACAACATCATAACTTATCATAGTGCACGACATCAACATCACAACTTATCATAGTATACCACCACAAAATCCCAACTTATCATAGTGCACCACAACATCACAACTTATCATAGTGTACCACCACAACATCACAACTTATCATAGTGTGCCACATCAACATCACAACTTATCATAGTGCACCACAACATCACGACTTATCATAGTGCACCACCACAACATCACAACTTATCATAGTGCACCACAACATCACAACTTTTCATAGTGCACCACAACATCACAACATATCATAGTGCACCACCACAACATCACAACTTATCATAGTGCACTACAAAATCACAACTTATCATAGTGTACAACCACTACATCACAACTTATCATATTTCACCACAACATCACAACTTATCATAGTGTACCACAACATCACAACTTATCATAGTGCACGACAACAACATCACAACTTATCCTATAGCACCACATCAACATCACAACTTATCAAGGTGCACCACATCAACATCACAACTTATCATAGTGCACCACATCAACATCACAACTTATCATAGTGTAACACCATAACATCACAACTTATCATAATGTACCACAACATCACAACTTTTCATAGTGAATCACAACATCACAATTTATCATAGTGCACCACAACATCACAATTTATCATAGTGCACCACAACATCACGACTTATCATAGTGTGCCACATTAAGATCACAACTTATCATAGTGCACCACAACATGACGACTTATCATAGAGTGCCACATCAACATCACACCTTATCATAGTGCACCACAACATCACAACTTATCATAGTGCACGACATCAACATCACAACTTATCATAGTATACCACCACAAAATCCCAACTTATCATAGTGCACCACAACATTACAACTTATCATAGTGTACCACCACAACATCACAACTTATCATAGTGTGCCACATCAACATTACAACTTATCATAGTGTACCACAACATCACAACTTATCATATTGTGCCACATCATCACAACATATCATAGTGTACCACAACATCACGACTTATCATAGTGCACCACAACATCACAACTTATCATAGTGTGCCACAACATCACAACTTATCATATTGCACCACAACATCACAACTTATCATAGTGCACCAAAACATCACAACTTATCATAGTGCACCATAACATCACAACTTATCATAGTGCACCACAACATCACAACTTATCATAGTGTACCAAAACATCACAACTTATCTTTTCAAAACAAAGAAAATAACACGGCTACTTTAAATTTTTTTTTTTTTAACTGTTAAATTTACTAAGTCTAAACATGGAACTAACGCTAGAACTCGCCTAACTAGGTCTAGAAAGTTGGGGGTAAAGACTTGCCGATAACTGTTCATTCACTAAAATATATTTCATCTATTATGACAAAACACACAGGTTTGGATTCGAACTACCTTTACTGGTGGGCCTAATCTAACCACTGCTAGACCTAATCGAACCACTGTTACGCGTAATCAAATCACTGGTGGGCCTAATCTAACCATTGGTCAATATTAGGAGTGGACAAGACAATTTTTTTTAGCTTTCCTTTTTAAAAAAAAAACACACAACCTACAGAACAGCTCACATTCCTGTCATTTTCATCCAAATTACCAGGGATACGTTTACTTTGTTCTTTCATTTGTGGTCCAATATGGTGCACATTGTAGATCCATTAAATTCAACCAAGGCTAATTTTAATAAGCGGGTGTGAAAAAATCCTAAACTAACTGTGAGTACATAACCAATCGTCTGTCAGGCATTTGTGCCCGGCACGCTCCTGTAGTACCACACATGCCAGTCCTGCATGCAAAGTCGCATGCATCGCAAATTGGGAATTCGTTTGCAGCACAAAGTGCGTAACGCAAAGTTTTCGGAGCGTGTCATGTTCTACGGTCTCAGCAAGAGGCGCCTCCGCTTGTCTTGTCATGTAGGTAGAATGGAGGAAAGCGGTATCCTAAGGATATACTGTGTGGAGAGGTGACAGGATTGGCAAAATTCACTGGGCAGCCGCGACTGCGATTTATGCACGTTTGCAAAATGAGCTTGAAGGAAGCCAGCATAGAAGTCAAGGAATAGAAGATCATAACTGTAACAGATGTAACATATATAATACTTCTGATGTTATAATGTTACAGCGTTAACTAATGCTTGCGATATGATGGATGGTCTAAAGCTGTCAAAATTCATTCATTAACTTAACCTCCACTGACACTTTCTTTCACGTTATGAAAATACTCCGATTGTATAAATTACTCAGTACTTTTGTTACATGTTAATTATTACAAATAAATCCTTGGCATTGGTACATCCTTGTAACATACATAGTTACATGCAACGATGTAAAGAATATAATACACATTCTGAATGCTATTCCTTCCTAAATTAATACAATAGTAAAATTCCACCATGTCTGACCTCCTCCCAGATAAATTGTACACTCTCTACTACCCAGAAAATTGTGAGTTCTCACTCCGCTATGAAAAACTAGTTCCTGCTTTTTTTCGTGATATAATTCATTATTGTCGAATCCCTAAACCATCCTGCAGTAGGAATAAATAATATTGTCACGTGACAGGTCAACGTTAACTTATTGTGTTACAATAACCGAGAACCGTTCCAGCTGGGCAACACCAGTGTACGGGGGAGTCAACCCGGCAGAAGATGCGCGAAACAATGCCCTTGCAAAAAAAAAAACAAAAACAAAAACAAAGACAGAACAAATAACAATACGGAAGGCCAAATTTAACCAGGAGTCAAGCTACTCCAGCGAGAGGTGCAGCCGAAATTGTTATTCCAGGATCGGCCTTGTGAGCAGTTTGATGAAGTTTCAATAGCTACTACATCTTCTCACAAAGACGGAAAGATGCCATTTACGTATTCATTTTCATCACATATTTACGTTATACACATTTAATAACTGACGTTTTCATAAATGGAGAAAAAAAAACCACTGTGCACCGATATTTATCAAACATGAGAAACAGAATTCAATTATCAACCGAATTAGCACTATCAAACAATGAAGCCATACATAATTATGAGTTCTGAACAAGAGCAAAATCAATTTCGGATTTTCCAATACAATGAACTTATGAAGTGGGTTTGAGAGAAAATTATGGTAAAATGGGGGGTTAACATGGGGGTTGAGATAGGTTTTAAACTGGGGATTAACATGGGGGTTAGAGTGGGGGTTAAAGTAGGGGTTAAAGTGATGATTAAAATGAGGGTTAAAATGGGGGCTAAAGTGATGGTTAAAATGAGGGTTTAAATGAGTGTTTAAAATAGGGGGATTAAAATGGGGGATTAGAATGGGGGTTAAATTGGGGTTTAATATGGAGGTTGAAAATTGGGTTAAAGTGACGGTTAAAATATAGGATAAAATTAATGTTGAAAGGGGGGATAAAGTGAGGGTTTAATGGGGGTTAAAGTAGAGGTTAAAATGGGGTTAAATTGGAGGTTAAATTGGGGGTTAACATATGGATAATATTCCAGCCATTAACATATGATTTATATTCCTACAATTTCCTTTTATTTGTAAGTAATGAGGTTAACTCCAGAACACTGGTATACAGAACGAGCACCCACCCCATTGCGCACACAAAAACAACAAAACAAAAAAACAAAAGAGAAGAAAAAAAAGATATATGCATCTAGCTCAGTGGTTCTCAACCTTTCTATGCATGCATCTAGCTGATAGAAAAAATGTTTCTTACCCAGGAAACGTTTCGGTAATCTGCTCGCCCTTCACTGGAGTCGGCCCTTTATTGCTAAATGAAATAAAATGCTAGTGAAACTGTGGACAGACAATGGACAGACAGTGGAAAGACAGTGGACAGACAGTGGACAGACAGTGGGCAGACAGTGGACAGACAGTGGACAGACATTTTACACTTACATGTTGGTCTGGATTTTTTAGAAGGAAAAAAAAAGGGATACAGAATAAATATTTTTAGGTCTAAAAAAACCGCATCGTATCAAAGCAATAGATAAGAGATTGTTCTATAAAATATCATTAAAGTTTGTTCTATAAACTGTTAGTTGAGATATGTTATTTTCTATCTTTATCTCTTAAATTTCACCTGTGAGTTTATTCACCAGTTATTATAATTTGTATATAAATAACACCGACTGAGTTGATCTATTGGTAGTTTTTTTGTTATCTTCTTAATTAAATTGAAAGTATCGTGTTTAGCAATGGCGTCTAGTGGAAGTCTAGTAATTTGCGTCTTTCTAAGTCTTCAGTATAATAGGGCGTGAAATATGAAAAGTAAGAGAAGATCTTTAGTTAAGTAATCAGTGGTTGTCAGTATTTTTGGAAAGGTCGATACCTTAAATTTAATTTTTTTTTTAAATTGTCTAAATGAAGGCGACCAATACCCGGGTATATACGGTAATAAACAAGTCGGTAAATTATGAGAGATGGGTCCGCGTTTTTTACCATGGCCGCCATCTTGGTTGCCCCGACCCGCGAACTTTTACGTGTTCACGGGTCGGGACAACCAAGATGGCGGCCGTGGAAAAATAAATAACTCATGTTTTTGCTAAAATTACGAATAAAAAGTTTTTAAAAATGAAAAAATGATCTAAATCTATCCCTCACCCTAACCTGAACCCTAAATTCCTCCCTAACAGGGTTTTGACCCTATCGGAACAGGGTTTTGACCCTATCGGAACAGGGTTTTGACCCTATCGGAACAGGGTTTTGACCCTATCGGAACAGGGTTTTGACCCTATCGGAACAGGGTTTTGACCCTATCGGAACAGGGTTTTGACCCTATCGGAACCAGCGTTTTGACCCTATCGGAATCAGCGTTTTGACACTCTCCTTAGCCTAACGTGGCGCTGGGTTTTGACCCTGAAAAGTAGGAAAATTAAAAAAAAACAAAGAAAAATGGCCACATTAATTATAAAATAAAGAAGTAATGAAAACCCAACTTACATTTTCATGGAATACACTTTTACACACTTTATTTCAGGTTCCAACGAAAAGAATATCCAAAAATTAATGAAACACAGCGTGCTCACCCTCTAAGATTATCTTAAAAAATGGCGCCGCTTGGCGGCGCTTATTAAGATATTTAATAGGCCGACCAATGAAATTTTAAAAATTATAATTAATTAACCAATAAAAATTTGCCCAAAATTTGCCCAAAATTTGCCTCCGTCATATTAATGAAAATGTAACTCTAATAAAAAAAATAAGGGGAGTGAATCCACGCAAATGACGTCGGGGCTCCATAACTAAGAATCAGCCAACAAGTCCATTAGTCTTGCCGTGGTTTTATGGAAATAATTGGTTTAAAATAGTATGACCTTTACCCGAGTATATACGGTACTCTCATGTCAGATAAGTACGTTTCACGTCACGTTTTATGCCAACTATTTCGACCTACTTAAAACCCTGGGATATCTGATTAGAATTACTGACCTTATGTATTCAATATTCCCGTTGCAATGGTAAAATTTGATGCACCCTCCTCAGTTTTTTTTGCAACAAATGATCTTTATTTCTAATTATTTTTATACTTCACACTACATGATCGCTCACCCTGGTTCTCCAAGGAATATTTCAAAATGGATATCCTAATTCAGAAACTTTTGCATAAATAACTTACCAAAGTTTTATCGTAATCGGATGAATTGTATAGGAACGCATAAGGAATATGCTGTGGCTAAAATAGGCTATTCACGCTATGACGTTATTTGCGTATTTACTTAGATCATATATTAAGTTTATTTTTATCTCTCAATATTAGCAACGCACTAAAGAACGCACTAAAAACAACTGATGTTTGGTTTTCCCCGATAATTGTGATTACTGTGTACTTCTTTAATCTTAATTTTTTATTAATTTTGTTTTCACAACTTTCAAACGCATATAAAATGTTTAAGATAGTTCCTTAGTTGCTACTTTAAATATATTTGTAATTTATAATAATAATACTTAAACTTTTACTAAAATAAAAGCGGATATATAATATTTTTTTGCGCATTTAAATTTATTCGATTTCCGTAATTTTCTCATGGAAATTTTTTTCAAGCTGAAGTTTGTTCGAAACTAAATTACTTTTAAAGATATTTTCTATCTATTTATGTATCTATTTACTTATTTATTTAAGGAAATGTTCAGGTGAGGGTAAATTTCGAGAGATGGGTCCGCTTTTTTAACCATGGCCGCCATGTTTGTTGACACCACCCGTAAAATTAAGAATAAAACGTTTAAAAATAATGAAAAAACTTCCTAAATGTATCCCTCACCCTAACCTGAACCCTAAATATTACCCTCACCCTAACCTGAACCCTAAATATATCCCTCACCCTAACCTGAACCCTAAATCTATCCCTAAACCTAACCTGAACCCAAAAGTCATCAGCAACATAACAAAACACGCAAATGACGTCATGACTCCATAACTAGACATTAGCCCAGGTGAGAAATTGGAGATATGTAAACTTTTTAATAAAATTCATTTTTATATTTTTTCTCCCAAATTTTTTCCATTTCAACAAACTTCCGTTTATCTTAGACCAACTATCATTGACTGAAATATGTGTATCAATTACAATCTTAGACCAACTAGCATTGACTGAAATTCGTGTACCACTTACAATCTCCGACCAACTATCATTGACTGAAATGCGTGTACCACTTACAATTTAGACTAACTATCATTGACTGAAATGTGTGTACCCCTTAACATCTTAGACTAACTATCGTTGACTGAAATGTGTTTACCATATAACATCTTAGACCAACTTTCATTGACTGAAATGTGTTTGCCGCATAACATCTTAGACCAAATTTCATTGGCTGAAATGTGTTTACCCCTTAACATCTTAGACCAACTTTCTTTCATGTAACTTTCTTTCATTCAAATTTGCTTAGTGCAAATTTTACTACTTACCATTTTAGACAATCTTGCTAACGCTGAATGAAATGTATGTGCCACTTACCATCTTCGACCAACTTTGACTGCCTGAAACGTATGTACCACTTACAATCTTAGACCAACTGTCATTGACTGAAATGTATGTTCTGTGACAGATATGAATATGAATATATGGGAGATAAGTAATACGGTAGTTATTACTCATGTAACATACAGAGTATTGGGACTTGAGAGAAAACTGGCCAATGAGGTGAAAGAATGAAACAAGGGAGAAAGTTGAATATAATGGGGACTTAATCACATAGCTTGTATGAGAAGATTGACCAGAGATCGTTTTACTCTTGAGGGTCTGACGACCATTACAAGTTGTTCGCCAAAGACCATCGGAAAACGCATATTTATGAATTTTCAACGAAAATAATCACATGGATGGGGGTCACTATAACACGAGGAACTGTATTAAAGGGTCGCGACATTAGGAAGGATGAGAATCACTGTTTTAAATGAAGATTTTTAGTGTGTTGACGAATTATCAAGTAAAGAAGATTACCCCGTAGTTATGATTGATTGAAATTCATACGAAATGTTCTAAGTGTTTTCGGTTTTATTTTTTGTTAGATTTTTTTTCTAATTGTGAATGTTACTGAATGTGGATAATAAAATGTCAGTCAGTATAATCTGAGACAATTCGCCTCGAGTATAATTTATAACGGAATTGTACAGTGACATGTACCAATTACCATCTTAGACCAATCATCATTGTCTGAAATGTATGTACCACTTGGATTATGCCATTTCTGTGATATGTTAGAAAGTTACATGGATTGGATTATGCCATTTCTGTGATATGTTAGAAAATTATATGGAGTGGATTATGCCATTTCTGTGATTTGTTAGAAAATTGTATGAATTGGATTATGCCATATCTGTGAATTGTTAGAAAATTATATGGATTGGATTATGCCATTTCTGTGATATTTTAGAAAATGACTTGACAAAACAAGCTTTCCAGTTAACGAACTTTATAAAATACTACTTCATTCACACATCTTGAACGCAGTTCTTCATTTATTATCCTTGATTTGAGTGAAACCTTCACTCAATCTTTGAAGCGTTTTTTAGCCAACCAAATGTTGAATTTTATTCCCCTGACTTATGTATAATAAGCAGGCATTTGGAACCATCATCAAAGTAAAATTGATTCCCTATTTCTGACAGTCTAATTATTATTAGAAAGCTGGATTTTAAGTATATGCGACATTCTGCACAAAAGCGCACCAAAAAAATACGGAGGGAAATATGAATCCACTTTTCAAAATGGCGGAAATTGTTTTCTGATCCTGCTTTGACCCCCAACAATCGGTTGATTACAACGTTTGGTTTCCTTTGTGTTGTGTGAGATGGGTACATCATCAGAGAGCCACAGTCCACCTTACCCGAGTGAGTTTCCTTTGTGTTGTGTGAGCTGGGCACATCATCAGAGAGCCACAGTAAACCTTACTCGAGTGAGTTTCCTTTGTGTATTGTGAGCTGGGAACATCATCAGAAAGCCACAGTCCACCTTACCCAAGTGAGTTTCCTTTGTGCTGTGTGAGCTGGGCACATCATCAGAGAGCCGTAGTCCACCTTACCTGAGTGAGTTTCCATTGGAACAGTGGACAGTCTGAAACAAGTTAGTTGCTATCAATGTTCCTGGACAATGAGACATGATAAATATATCATACTCTTATTATATTCGGACCAACTTATTATATTAAAAATGTAGTAGTCTATTTAAATTCAATGTTAAAAACGTATTACAACATTTAATTTCGAGACATTATTACTTTTTTTTTTAATAGTTGAAAAAAGCAACAACTCAACAACTTTTTAAAATCCTTTACTGTTGGATCTGAGATGTCATGAACGGGACAGTGGAGCTAGCTCTGTGTTTCATACTCATCTGTATCCAGTCTAGTAAGTTGATTAACACCAATAATAGTTCTCTAGTTATGTATGTAATGGTGTGTCATTTTTTCAATGGGTGCGTCATAATTCGCGGAAAATAAAATGCCCAGAAGTTAGCACTAATTGGGAATCTTATAAAGTGCGTTAGTTGAAAGCCCGTTCGTTGACGTAACTATAAAGAATAGGAAGTTCAATCATCGCCGCCGCCGCCATTGTTTGGCTGGATATTTCTAGTATACAAATAGTTCACATAATCATGTTTACTCAAGAAGAGGACGGCAATCAAAGGGGATTTGGCGAGAGGGAGAGGGGTGGAGCATGATGTATACTAGTTTATAGTAAATAGATAAGTACATTAAGTAGGCTTTACACATCAACAGATGATCTATACACAAAGCGCTGATTAAACAATAAAACAAAATGGCTTCAGTTGGATCTTATAAGTCAATTTCCTAAGTCATCGGCAGTCATCAGTGAAAGACATTTAGTCACCAGAAGTCATCATTGTAAGACATTTAGTCAACAGAAGTCATCAATTTAAGACATTTAGTAAGAAGAAATCTTCAATGTAAGACATTTAGTCAACAGAAGTCATCAATTTAAGAGATTTAGTAAGAAGAAATCTTCAATGTAAGACATTTAGTCAACAGAAGTCATTCATTTAAGACATTTAATCCGAAGCAGTAATCATTGTAAGGCATTTAGTCAGTACCAGTCATCAATGTAGGACATTTAGTCGTCAGAAGTCATCAATGTAAGACATTAAATCATCAGAAAAAAACAAGGTAAGATATTAAGTCATAGAATGTCATCAATTTAAGGCATTTGGTCAGCAACAGTCATCAGCGTAAGACATTTAATCATCACCAACTATCAATGTAGGACATTTACTTATCGTCAGTAATCAATGTAAGACCTTCAGTCATCGGCAGTCATCAATGTAAGACATTTAGTCATCAACAGTTATCAATATATACCATTTAGTCATCGTCAGTCATCAATATAAGACATTCAGTCACCAGAAGTGATCAATGTAAGACATTTAGTCACCATAAGTCATCGATGTAAAACATTAAATTATCAGAAGTCATCAATGCAAGACATTACGTTAGCACAAGTCCTCAGTGAAAGACAGTTAGCAGGAAGCATTAATGTAATGCAGTATTATAAAACAAAATTAATGCTATCTTGATACCAAAACCCACAAATGGTAACCATAACAATAGCATGTCTTTTATCAATTCTTTTTAATGGTATAATTCCACTTTAGGAAGTATAATTTTATCCAAATATTCATAAAACAAGTAAGTGAAAACTACAATAAATAAACCACAATCCTTCTTTAGGTAAAAGTAAATAAAACAAAAGAAAATTAAAGAAAGCCCACCTCCATCATCTGACAACAGTTGCATAATACCACCCTTTGTTCTGTCATCTCACAGAAATGGCATAATATCATCATTTATTCTGTCATCTCACAGAAATGGCATAATACCATCCTTTATTCTGTTATCTCACAGAAATGGCATAATACCATCCTTTATTCTGTCAACTCACAGAAATGACATAATACATACTTTATTCTGTCATCTCACAGAAATGGCATAATACCATCCTTTATTCTGTCAACTCACAGAAATGACATAATACATACTTTATTCTGTCATCTCACAGAAATGGCATAATATCATCATTTATTCTGTCATCTCACAGAAAGGGCATAATACCATCCTTTATTCTGTCATCTCACAGAAATGGCATAATACCATACTTTGCTCTGTCAACTCACAGAAATCGATTGATCTAACTCCTTACCTATCTCATCATCGGTCAGAGGCGTCGTCACAAAACATCAAAGCCTTTCAGTCCTACATTGATGAACCCGCTTGCAGAAAGTATGGAGTGGCCCGTGATGGCGTCGACATTGTCAAGTTCACAGCCACACTTGACTTGAGTGACCACGTGGACATCAATTACTGGCACCGGTTTATTGTGATGTACCTGACCATTGACAACCCATGGATATTAAGTGGGTCTGGTATAGTAAGTGGCACATCCATTTCAGTCAGTGATAGGTGGTATAAGATAGTAAGTGGCACATCCATTTCAGTCAGTGATAGGTGGTATAAGATAGTAAGTGGTTCATACATTAAAGCCAGTGGTAGTTTGCGCAAATGGCAAGTTGCATATACATTTCAGGCAGTTATAGTTGGTCTAAGATGGAAAGGGGTGCATACATTTCAGTCAGTGATAGTTGGTTTAAGATTGTAAGTGGTCCATACATTACTGTCAGGTAAGCGACATTTTCTAAAATGGTATGGTGGTAAAATTTACCCACATGAACTTTGAACAAAAGAAAATTGCATGAAGGAAAATTGTTTAGACTTTGAAAGGAAGTTTGTTGAAATTGGGCAAGAAAAAAATAAGAAAATGAATTTAATTTAAAAGATTTGATCTCCTCTATTTCTCACATTAACAATTCCTTAAATAAATAAATAGGTAAGAAGATAAATAGATAAATATATAATAATCATTAATTGATAAATAGATAGATAAATAGATTTAAAAAAAAAAGATAAATCTATAAATAGATAAAAAGATAAATAAATAAGAAATGAATAGATAAATATATAGATAAATAGGTAGATAAATAGATAGTTAAATAAATAGATAAATAAAAGATAAATAAATAGATAAACTAATAGATACATAAATTGATAAATAAATAGATTAGATGAATAAATAGATACATAAACAGATAAGTAATTATCTTTAAAAATAATTTAATGTCAAACAAACTTCCCCATTAGAAAAAAGTTTCCTTTCTAACAAACTTCCGTCAGAAAATATTTACATCCAACAAATATTTTGGTAAATGATTTTGTGTTTATCCAAGTCGAAATGGGACATTACTGAATGACTATTTCAAAAGAATATAATACTGACTTATTTCCCTTGCATTGCATTGCACAATAGCATTACAATTTGAGATTCACTAGAACATTACAATGTGAGACATGACAATTCTGAACGTTTTCAGACCAAGCCAAGAAATTAAAATATTTATAATTTAGAAAACCATTTTACTTGTATTTTAGTTTTGCACTTTCTTTGAAAAGCTGTATAATTCAATTTGAAGTAACCCAGGGCTGAACAGATTTTAGTCGCCCCCCCCCCTCCCCGACCTCCACAAAAATGAAAACCCCTCTATGTAAAGACACAAAAAAATGCGCCATGGGAGGCCGTCCCCTTTCGTCCCCGCCACCGGATATATCGTTCACTGACACCCCTTTTCAGATTGCCAATTTACCTTTGGGCGCATGCAACGACTTTGTCCCCGTGAACAGGATGAGGCGGGTTGAGTATCAGAGATGCTCCAGAGATCCACGAAACAAGAACTGGCTGAATGTCGACATAGCCACCTGGGCCAGGGCTAGCTTCAACTTGACGAAAGTCATCGGCCTCTGGTACAACAGGCACGTGAAATACGTCAAGACAAACATCGTGATCCGATACCCCAGAGTTATCGGTAGGTCAAATAGTTGGTCAGCGTCGAGGCGGTTGTGATAGTACGTGTGACTGATGGTTAGTGTTGTGTTTATGGAGGGAACTCTGTGACCTGCTTGCTCTGTCTTGTTATCATGTGGCACGGGACGTGGTGAGTTGTTTTCATGAATGTTTAAACTTCAAGGTGTGAATATTGATTTGAGTATAGAAGTGAATGATCATGTGACGTGAGGTATAATAAAAGAATTAAAAGTAAAGATCAGTTGCTACACAGAACACAGACGAGTTGGCGTCGTATTTTACTATTACAACAAGACAATTTGATACATAAAGTCAGGCATTCTGATCAGATAGCCCAGGGTTTCAAGTATAATAAGTCGAAATAGTTGGAATAAAACGTGAAGTGAAACGTTCTTAATCTGATGTATCATAGTTCGTATATACTCGGGTATAGATCACACTCTTTTAAACCAAATATTTCCATTATGCAACGGCAAGGCTAATTGAATTGGTTATTACCGTATATACTCGGGTGTTGGTCGCCTTCATTTTAAAAAATATTTGGATACAAATTTAGGGTAAATTCGGATAGATCATAATCGCCTTTTTTTAAATTTTTAAATTTTTTTACAATGGCCTCCATCTTGGTTGCCTAAGCCCTAAATTTAACTCTAAGCCTAACCAGAACCCTAAATCTATCCCTAAACCTAACCTGAACACTAAATCCATCCCTAAACCTAACCTGAAACCTAAGTCTACCCCTAAACCTAGTGATGAGGTACAATCTATCTGAATTAGCCAAATTAGGTTATCCACCTATCCAAAAGACGTCAAAGAAGCTTAATGTATCAGTGTTTAGTAGTCATCGATACGGAATAGGGGAGTAATTTCCCTAAATCGGCCGCATGCGACTCTTCAGTGACCTGAGTGCGGCTCGGCCAGACTAATGAGTTTTCTGACCATTTGCTTAGGTTAAAGAGAAATTCTCTGCAGGATTACACTGAAACTATCAACTGCGTTGTCAATCAAATGACAAATTAAATGGAAACAAGGCGAGTATGTCTGCGATGCCAAAAGGACGGACAAGCCGGACGACGAGTGGAAAGTACCGACAAATATGGGCACAACATTTAGTACGGTACAAAGGGTTCGGAAATACAAACTGTCCGTATTAAATATGGACGTCTGGCAGCCCTAACTAATTGGTTTTGTACAAACTTCCGGTGACACAATTGTTTCATGTTTGTCAGAAGCTGCCAAAGAAACTCTGATGGTTGATAGCGAAATCATGTCCGGCAAGAGCTTCTATGTCCGCGTTGGGTCCAACGCCACGCTCAAGTACTGCGTGACGCAGGCGGACAGGCGCGTCACGACCTTCGAATTCGGCGGAACGCTGGTGCACAGGGAGGAGGAGGACACCGATAACCAGTGCCTGTCCATCACCATCAAGGTCACCGAGAAGGACTTGTACAAGGTCGCGTATATGAGTTTCAATGAGGTCCAAGGCACATGCTTGATGTCCTGCTCGTCGTCTGCTAACCTGTTAAAAGGTACGTCACGTAAAAATGGATTGTTCGACCTAGATGTTTTAAAAGGGTGTGCGGCTAAAGGTGTGCGGCTGAAAACCACACATTACTGACAAAGCACACATTACTGACAACCACACATTACTGACAACCACACATTACTGACAAAACACATTACTGACAACCTCACTTTAATGACAACCACACATTACTGACTAAAGATCTTCGCTTACTTTTATTTGTCATGACTTATTATATTGAAGACTTGGTAATATACACATTGCTGGACTTCCAATAGTCACCATTGCTAAACACGATACTTTAAATTTTAAAACGAAGGAAAATATATTATTGCTATCATTCACCTGTTTCCTTGAGTCAACATATAACTCCTGTACAAATGGTACAACGTCAATAACAAATAATAATAATAAATAATCAAGAAAATCCTATTTTATAATATAATAATATTAATAAAGAAGAAAAAATCTACCAATATATAAACTCAAAAGGTGTTATTTATATGCTATGCAAGCTATACTCACTGGTGAATAAACTCACTGGTGAATAAACTCACTGGTGAATAAACTCACTGGTGAATGAGCTCGATGGTGAATGAGCTCGCTGGTGAATGAGCTCGATGGTGAACGAGCACGCTGGTGAATAAACTCAGTGTTAAATAAACTCACACTTGAAATGAAAGAGATAATACAGAAAATAACATATCTCAACGAACGGTTTATAGAACAAAATTTAATGATATTCTATAGAGCAGCGGTTCTCAACCTGTGGTCGCAACCCTTTGGGGGTCGCACGACCCTTTATCAGGGGTCGCCTAAGACCATATGAAAACACATATGCCCTATATTTATGAAGTGTAACTGAAAATAATTTTGTGGCTGGGGGTCGCCACAACACGATGAACTGCATTAAAGGGTCGCGGCCATAGGAAGGCTGAGAACCACTGCTATAAAGCAATCTCTTATTTACTGCTTTGATACAACGTTTTTGTCACCTAAACAAATTATGCTACTTCCTCTTTATTTCTTTTACAACATCACGGCTGCCATGTCTGTGTAAAATGTCTGTCCACTGTATGTCCACTGTCTGTCAACTGTCTGTCAACTGTCTGTCCACTGTCTGTCCACTGTCTGTCCACTGTATGTTCACTGTTTGTCCACTGTCTGTCCACTGTCTGTCCTCTGTATGTCCCCTGTCTGTCCACTGTCTGTCCACTGTCTGTCCACTGTCTTTCCACTGTTTTTCCACTGTCTGTCCACTGTCTGTCCCCTGTTTCACTAACAGTTTGTTTTATTTAGCAATGAGGAGCAGACTCGGGTCACAGTCCAGGGGGAGCAGATTACCCAACAATCCCCTGGGTAAGAAACAAATGTTTCTGTCAGCTAGATTTATTTATTTTTTTGTGTTGATAGGGTCTCATATTAGTGGCCATGTGTTAATCTCAATTCTTATAAATAAAAGGATATGGTAGGAATATTAAAAAAATTAAACTCCATTTTAACCCCCTTTTAACTTTTAAACACGATTTGAAACTCTATTTAAACTCCATTTTAATCTTTATTTTAACCCCCCATTTTACCACAATTTTCTCTCAAACCTACTTCATTGTATTAGAAAATTCTGAAACTGTTTTTCTTTTTCTTTCAGAACTCGTCTTAAGTCTCATCCTTTTATCAGTTGCTGTGTCGTGATTTCTCCAACATCAGATGAACCAACTTATGTATGGCTGTAATCACCTTGCTGCCATTATTTAGACGCCCATAAAATAATATTAGGACGTGCGCGTGAATAAACATCACATATTCTCAGACAAGGATTATCAACGTCAAATAATTAAAACACAATATTTATAATCCATCAACATAGTTTGTAATTTGAACTGAATATTTGTATCATCATCATCATCATCATCATCATCATCATCATCATCATCATCATCATAATAATAATTATAAAGTTCATTTGAAAAATCACGCGTCATCCCCAAAGGCTCGAAGCGCAGTAAAAACACAAAGCTTGGAGATAATCACTAGCTGGAAAAGATGGTAGACAACTTCACCCCAGAAGATGTTTGCGAAATAGATGAGTTTTTAATTTGCTTTGGAGGACTCCCGCGTTTGGCTGTTTTTTAGAGCGTCAGGAAGGGTGTTCCAAATGGTTGGGCCAGCAAATGCGAACGTGCGCTTTCCGTAAGTCTAAAGGCGAACACGCGGTATCGAGAGTTTGCCACTATCGGATGCGCTGAGTTGTCTAGTGGGTACATAAGGCGTCATGAACACTTGGAGATAGGACGGCGCCAGGTCATGCAAGCAGCGGTAGCACATAATTGCAATTTTGTAATCTATGCGAGCGTGGACCGGCAGCCAATGCAGTTCTTTCAGAAGAGTTTTAGGATGGTCGAAGTTGCGTTTACGAAGAACAAATCGAGTCGCATTATTCTGTGCTTTTTGAATTTTATCCAGAAGCATAGGTTGAAGAACCATCATTAGAGCATTGCAGTAGTCCATGCGTGCTAGCACGAATGCAGACATCAGCCTCTTTGATGCATTCAACGTTAAGAATGGTCTGTTATGACTAATTCTGTGCAGCTCTAGAAAAGACGCCTTGCAAATCATGTTAATGTGATTTTTCATAGTTAGTGTTCTGTCTAAGTAGACACCCAGGTTTCGCACTGTTTGAGCAAACTCAATCTGCACGCTTGAGAGAGTAAAGGATGGTGTATTTTTTAAAGATTTTAGCTTTTCAGCAGTTTCAATGGGATCAGCTCAGTCTTTTTATCGTTCAATTTGAGCTTGTTTATTGACATTCAGTGCTTAACCGACTCCACATTCTTCTGTGTCATACTAAGAAGCTGAGGAAACTGAGAGGGGATCACGGATTTCTGAAGTTGGGTATCATCCGCGAACATGTTATATGCCATGTCAAACTGCTTGATCACTGCACCCAGGGGTTGAACGTACATAGTAAAAAGCACCGGGCCTATGACCGAGCCCTGGGGTACTCCGATTTAAATAATGAGTTTATTTCTGTAAACAAACGCATGCACACTTTGCGGGGAAACACAGTTCAAAAGAATGTTTTAAAATTTAGATAAGTAATGTTTGATTCTCGATATTGGGAGTGTGGATGTGGTGATTGGAAAGTTGGTGGAAGGTCGTAATCACTGTTAAGCAGAAGGAAGAGGTAAGAACTCTTTGCCTCTATAAACTTTTTGGAGACTTTGGAAGGTTCATGAGAAAGTTTGTAGTTTCGTGAACAATCTTATAGTGGATAAAGCCTTAGGAAAAAAAAAATCGAAACAAACAACGAAAGAACAGACATGTCATGGTGTACTTCAGACCGCCAACCTTATGCCAACATGCAAAGTAGAGAGACACTTCTTATAATACTTTTGCGTTTATTTATAACATAATTCCTGGACGACCCATATTTAGTCAAATAAACGTCGAAAACGGTTTTATAAGCGAACACAGTAACCATTCTTTGCAAAGGAGAAATAGATCACGTAACCTTTAACCCACTAATCTACTAAATAAATTACATAGCTGGACACTGACCATATCAAAAAGAACTTACAAAGTTAGAGTTGCTGTAGAAAATGACGAAAAACCGGAACCACGCTAAAATGTTGTTAAGTGGGGGATATTGTTTTTTTAATAAATTACAGCCACAGGGAAAATCCAAAACTGGTCTAGAAAATACAATGAAATTGTTGACCCAATTTCAACATAGGGTAATATCTGTGTAATAATTATCCATTATATTTCTCCAATATAAACGACCGTTGATGGAAGTAAGTATGAACATTTTAAGATAAATGTTGCATTCCAAACAGAGACGCACAAAGATAATCAACACTGAGACAATTACTGAGTGAGTCGACCGTCTGGGCAACACTTGGGAGGGCGGCGCTATAAACGACGCCCGGCGTGGTGAGCGCCCCAATGTGTAACGTCGCGACAATGGCGCCCCCACAACTTAGGCTCCGTCTAGAATTGGACTTGACATATAAGTTATAAATTTGTTTTCATTTATTATATGAACAATAATTTATCTTCTGAGGTTTGTTGAAAACAATTTTTTTTGTTTGAAAACGCGACAAAAGTTGTGTTATGTTTTCGTGTGTTTATATAACAGTGTATGTCTTTGTGGTTGTCCGTGGCCTACTGTATTAACATACTAATCTTAGCTCAACATTCGTTCAACTTTTATTTACTCCGTGTCAAATCTAAAATTAGCCGACCAATGCTATTTGAGGGAAAACGAAAAATTTAAATGTTGACCAATAAGAGCGAGTGTTTCACCGACATTGTATGGGTTACCGGAACACAGAGTTCCTTTTAAGGCTTATGTCTGGACATTACCATTGTACTACTCACTAAAAAAATACATAGAATAACATTTCGATCGTTTTAGTTATCTTATTAAACCAAAAAAGCGCCAAGGGTCCATTTCGCATGAATTTTGGTCACAACCCTGAAGTCAAAATTCTCTCTTACCATTGTTATGTAGATGTCGTGCTTTACTTTTCTTTACTCGCGCATGCACTTTGGCTGACCACACGTTTGGTAACACGATGGGGGTGGTTTAATTATTAATAAGAGATCTTGCGTCAGCCAGCTCCACGTAATGCTCCCAAAGATCCTAAACTATCAAATAGAAAAGCACCGGGCCTAAGACGGAGCCCTAGAGTACTCCGAATTAAGTAATGGATTTATTTCTGCAAACAAACACACACACTTTGCGGGAAAACACAGTTCAAAAGAATGTTTTGGCATCATCCTCTCCAGGTCAGCAACAATAGATGATGAGAGAAAAACAATAACGAAATATTTTTTACAAAGAAAATAAAAACTATCCTAATTGAGATGTGAAATTTTTAGATCAATGGCTTATTTTTAAGGCAGTCGCTACACGCCCGGCGACCGGACAAATGGTGTGGGAGATATACGTCCGGCGGGCCTTTTGCGTGACCGCCAGACGACTAGTGAAAGATATTTCGGCAGCAGACATGTCATGTGACCACCGGACAACTAGTAGGTGTTATTATTCCATTAGGCCATGTGACAAGAGGTCGCCGGAAATATAGTTGCATTGCATATAATATTCCAATATTGTGTACAATAATTACATATATTAGTCCGCCGATCCCTAGATAATAAATAAATACTGAGCATGTTAATATATTCATATGCTCTGAGATACATAAAGTGTACCGTAAGCATTTGACTTTGATTATTAAACTAGTCGGCCTACACTATATACTAACTAGTAGTAGTACTATTACTATATGATTCTGACTTTTTTTTTTAAAAAAAATGTGTTATCTTAATTAAACATCTAATAAAGCTCTACATTAACGTCTAAATTTAAAATATGAACCAAATAAAATAAGTCAGTAGACATATGTCAATTAAGTTGTATTTTAGAATTAGTATTGTATGAGAAGTAGGCTTTGTTACGACCAGGGCCGGCCCTAACAATTGCGGGGCCCTATGCGAAACGGATTGCGCGGGGCCCAGTCTGAGTAGGGATAAGGATAATAAGTGAAAATTAAGATTTGGTATAAGAAAATAAATTGCATTTTATTCATTCTTTTCTAAGTACAAAATCACGATCAAATTAACTTTACTTTACAAGCCTTGGGTGTAGCGAAGTCATACAGTATATCATCAAAATTATATTTCCTACATAGATCAAGCTCAATAGCAAGAATTGCCAAATTGTTCAATCTATCTTCGTGAATTGTTGACCTCAAGTAATTCTTGATTAGTTTGAGGCGCGAGAAGCTTCTTTCACCAGATGCCACAGTTACGGGTATTGTTAAAAATATTCTGAGTGCAACAAAGTAGTTTGGAAAAGCAGTGTATCTTTCATTAGTGGACAGATAAGCCAAAATTTCTACCGGGGTTTTGGCGTAATTTGGTAGAATATGCCTTAAAGATTCCTTTTCATCTGCTAATTCTCGCCCACATATATCTGCTGACTGGTCTTTTGATGACGTCAATGCTTGCTCGAGGCACGCTGTAAACTTGCGCATGTCATCACGCTGAAGGCACTTGAAGCTGACAAGAAACCCAAATAGATTGTGGTTTCATTTCAGCTGTTCAAATCTCGGCTGCAAGGATTGAATTGCATTGTCCACAATTCCGTTGAAGCAGTTTATCCTTCAGCATTTCCAGGTGTGAATTTTTCCACAGATTTATCATACTGCCTTTTTCCTTTGACGTTTGGCTGGAAAGATTGCAACAACTTCCATGTTTTTAGCCAATTCCTTTGCTGTAACAAGAATCTGAACAAACCCATTAACTCTCAGTTTCCTTTGCCAAGTCATTAAGTTGGTGTACGAATCCATTGCAGTGCTCAAATCTACTGTTTCACCTTGCAGTTCCTTACGCACAAAATTGACTTGGAAGAGTACGTCTTACCATAACACAAGTGACACTAAGAATTTGTACTGCTTCAGTGTTTCATACAGTGTTTCTGCTTCACTTTAATTATCGCATCATTAGTCTCTTCAGCTAATTCACCGAGTGCGTCACAAATTTCAGGCAAATTGATAACGAAGTGCTTTGACACTATCTATTCTACATTCCCACATTGTTTCGCACAGAGGTTTTACAGACAGACTGGAAACATGATTTCTGAATAATGACCATCTCTTTGTAGATGCTGAAAAGATAGTGTACACGCGTTGTATAGTTTCAAAAAAGGTTAACGCATCAGGGCATGTTTTGACCATGTCTGCAACCACCAGATTGTAATTATGACGCGCACATAGATTAAAAAATGCTCGGCGGTTAATATTTAAAAGCCGTTTTTGAACGCCAGAATGTACGCCTTTCATGTTTTAATTTAATAATTTACACCCACAATTAGCGCGGGGCCTATGAAAGTGCGGGGCCCACTGCGGACGCATAGGTTGCAGTGGCCTAAGGCCGGCCCTGGTTACGGCGGTCATGTGACTTGGTCGACGGACGAATATCTCGATAAAGTATTTGTCCGGCGGTCACGTGACTTTGTCGCCGGGCGTGTATATCTACCGAGCTATTCGTCCGGCCGCCGGACATGTAGACACTTCGTATTTTTAGACAGATGTATGTGTCAGTTCACAAAGTCAAATTTTACTTCAAGCATTTGATGCAAATTACTATTAAGGCTACATTTTGTGTGCGGATTTATGGACACAACAGATAATCTTTTTTTTCACGATCAAGCAATTGTACGATGCACTACGCCCATTTATTTTCTAATTGTTCTATATATATCCTATTTTTAATTAAGTAAATAACTCTTATTTGGAGGCTGTTGTTGTTTCGATAACTTAGCGTAGTCGATGTAAACACGACCTAGATTGACGAACTTCTTTTTAGCGTTTCTTCTCATGATATGGGGGTTGTGCAATAATACTAAAATAAATTGCATGCCATCGAAATCTGATCAAATGATGATTTCAAAGTTGTGATGAGGCTTTATACACAAACTGCATCAAATGCTTAAAGGAAAATTTGACCGTGTGAACTGACAGTTATGACACAATCATCAAATCAAAATTTATTCTGACAGTCTAATTAGAAAGCTAGATTTTAAGTGTATGCAACATTCTGCACCAAAACGCACCAACAACATACGGAGCGAAATATAAATCCACTTTTCAAAATGGCAGAAATTGTTTGACATCCAACAATCGGTTGATTACAACGTTTGGTTTCTTTGTGTTTAGTGAGCTGGGCACATCATCAGAGAGCCACAGTAAACCTTACTCGAGTGAGTTTCTTTTGTGTTGTGTGAGCTGGGAACATCATCAGAAAGCTACATTCCACCTGACCCGAGTGAGTTTCCTTTGTGTTGTGTGAGCTGGGCACATCATCAGAAAGCCACAGTCCACCTTACCCGAGTGAGTTTCCTTTGTGCTGTGTGCGCTGGGTACATCATCAGAAAGCCACAGTCCACCTTACCCGAGTGAGTTTTGTTTGTTTTGTGTGAGCTGAGCACATATTCGGAAAGCCACAGTCCACCTTACCCGAGTGAGTTTCCTTTGTGCTGTGTGAGCCGGGCACATCATCAGAGAGCCACAGTCCACCTAACCCGAGTGAGTTTCCTTTGTGCTGTGTGAGCTGGGCACATCATCAGAAAGCCACAGTCCACCTTACCCGAGTGAGTTTCCTTTTTGCTGTGTGAGCTGGACACATCATCAGAGAGCCACAGTAAACCTTACTCGAGTGAGTTTCCTTTGTGTTGTGTGAGCTGGGCACATCATCAGAAAGCCACAGTCCACCTTACATGAGTGAGTTTCCATTGTGTTGTGTGAGCTGGGCACATCATCAGAAAGCCACAGTCCACGTTAACAAAGTGAGTTTCCTTTGTGTATTGTGAGCTGGGAACATCATCAGAAAGCCACAGTCCACCTTACTCGAGTGAGTTTCCTTTGTGTTGTGTGAGCTGGGCACATCATCAGAAAGCCACAGTCCACCTTACCCGAGTGAGTTTTGTTTGTTTTGTGTGAGCTGAGCACATATTCAGAAAGCCACAGTCCACCTTACCCGAGTGAGTTTCCTTTGTGCTGTGTGAGCCGGGCACATCATCAGAGAGCCACAGTCCACCTTACCCGAGTGAGTTTCCTTTGTGCTGTGTGCGCTGGGTACATCATCAGAGAGCCGTAGTCCACCTTACCTGAGTGAGTTTCCTTTGTGCTGTGTGAGCCGGGCACATCATCAGAGAGCCGTAGTCCACCTTACCCGAGTGAGTTTCCTTTGTGCTGTGTGAGCGCGGCACATCATCAGAAAGCCACAGTCCACCTTACCCGAGTGAGTTTCCTTTTTGCTGTGTGAGCTGGACACATCATCAGAGAGCCACAGTAAACCTTACTCGAGTGAGTTTCCTTTGTGTTGTGTGAGTTGGGCACATCATCAGAAAGCCACAGTCCACCTTACATGAGTGAGTTTCCATTGTGTTGTGTGAGCTGGGCACATCATCAGAAAGCCACAGTCCACGTTAACAAAGTGAGTTTCCTTTGTGTATTGTGAGCTGGGAACATCATCAGAAAGCCACAGTCCACCTTACCCGAGTGAGTTTCCTTTGTGTTGTGTGAGCTGGGCACATCATCAGAAAGCCACAGTCCACCTTACCCGAGTGAGTTTCCTTTGTGCTGTGTGCGCTGGGTACATCATCAGAAAGCCACAGTCCACCTTACCCGAGTGAGTTTTGTTTGTTTTGTGTGAGCTGAGCACATATTCGGAAAGCCACAGTCCACCTTACCCGAGTGAGTTTCCTTTGTGCTGTGTGAGCTGGGCACATCATCAGAGAGCCACAGTCCACCTTACCCGAGTGAGTTTCCTTTGTGCTGTGTGAGCTGGGCACATCATCAGAAAGCCACAGTCCACCTTACCCGAGTGAGTTTCCTTTTTGCTGTGTGATCTGGGCACATCATCAGAGAGCCGTAGTCCACCTTACCTGAGTGAGTTTCCTTTGTGCTGTGTGAGCTGGGCACATCATCAGAGAGCCACAGTCCACCTTACCCGAGTGAGTTTCCTTTGTGCTGTGTGAGCTGGGCACATCATCAGAGAGCCGTAGTCCACCTTACCTGAGTGAGTTTCCTTTGTGCTGTGTGAGCTGGGCACATCATCAGAAAGCCACAGTCCACCTTACCCGAGTGAGTTTCCTTTGTGCTGTGTGAGCTGGGCACATCATCAGAGAGCCGTAGTCCACCTTACCTGAGTGAGTTTCCATTGGAACAGTGGACCGTCTGGGACAAGTTAGTTGCTATCAATGTTCCCGGACATCGAGACATGATAAATATATCATACTCTATAAATTTGATTAAGCTAATTTACATTATGTTTGGTTCTTTCCTCGGCAAATCAAAAAATATAATCTACATCAAAATAACGGTACATGAAACAAATATGCTTATTTTATTATACAAATAAAATGGTATAATTCATTATACTAAAACATTTTAAACGAGGTACAGTGGTTAACATGGTTTTCATTAACTTTAAATAGACCAGAAGTACTAGACCAACATGATACAGCGAGAGACGCGTCACGCGAGACAAGTATGACACAGACGAGAGACACGACGCGAGACAAATACGATGGAGACGGTAAATTTGAGATCAACATATTTTGTAGAAAGTAAAATTTAAATTCGGACCAACTTATTATATTAAAAATGTAGTAGTCTATTTAAATTCAATGTTAAAAACATATTACAACATTTAATTTTGAGACATTATTAATTTTTTTTTATTAGTGGAAAAAAAACAACTTTTTAAAATCCTAAACTGTTGGATCTAAGACGTAATGAAAAGGACAGTGGAGCTAGCTCTGTGTTTCATAGTCATCTGTATCCAGTCTAGTAAGTTGATTAACACCAATAATAGTTCTCTAGTTATGCATGTAATGGATGTGTCACTGTGTTCAATAGTCATCGTAAGTCATCAATGTAATACATTCAGTCATCGGAAGTCATCACGGTAAGACATCGAGTCATCAGAAGTCATCAATGTAAGACATTTAGTCATCAGAAGTCATCAATGTAAACATTAAATCATCAGAAGTCATCAATGCAAGACATTAAGTTACCAGAAGTTCTCAGTGTAAGACACTTAGTAGCCGTCATCAATGTAGTGCAGTATTATAGAACATACTTACTGCAATTTGGATACCAAAACTTACAAATGGTAACCATAACAATAGTATGTCTTTTATCAATTCTTTTAAATGGTATAATTCCACTTTAGGAAGTATAATTTTATCCAAATATTCATAAAACAAGTAAGTGAAAACTACAATAAATAGACCACAATCCTTCTTTATGTAATAAAACAAAAGAAAATTAAAGAAAGCCCAACTCCAACATACATTATCATCTGAAAACAGTGGCATAATACCATCCTTTGTTCTGTCATCTCACAGAAATAACATAATACCATCCTTTGCTCTGTCAACTCCTTACCTATCTCATCATCTGTCAGAGGCGTCGTCACAAACCATCAAAGCCTTTCAGTCCTACATTGATGATCCCGCTTGCAAAAAGTATGGGGTGGCCCGTGATGGCGTCGACATCGTCAAGTTCACAGCCACACTTGACTTGAGTGACAACGTGGACATCAATTACTGGGACCGCTTTATCGTGATGCACCTGACCATTGACAACCCATGGATATTAAGTGGGTCTTGGATTGTAGTAAGTGGCATATCCATTTCAGTCAGTGATAGGTGGTATAAGATAGTAAGTGGCACATCCATTTCAGTCAGTGATAGGTGGTATAAGATAGTAAGTGGTACATCCATTTCAGTCAGTGATAGGTGGTATAAGATAGTAAGTGGCACATCCATTTCAGTCAGTGATAGGTGGTATAATATAGTAAGTGGCACATCCATTTCAGTCAGTGATAGGTGGTATAAGATAGTAAGTGGCATATCCATTTCAGTCAGCGATAGGTGGTATAAGATAGTAAGTGGCACATCCATTTCAGTCAGTGATAGGTGGTATAAGATAGTAAGTGGCACATCCATTTCAGCCAGTGATAGATGGTATAAGATAGTAAGTGGCACATCCATTTCAGTCAGTGATAGGTGGTATAAGATAGTAAGTGGTACATACATTTAAGTCAGTGGTAGTTTGCCTACGATGGTAAGTGGTATATACAATCCAGGCAGTGATACCTGGTCTATGATGGAAAGGGGTACATACATTTCAGTTAATGATAGTTGGTTTAATATTGTAAGTGGTCCATACATTTCTGTCAGCGATAGCCAGATTGTCTAAAATGGTAAGTGGTCAAATTTACCCACATGAACTTTGAACAAAAGAAAGTTGCAAGAAGGAAAATTGTTTAGATTTTGAAAGAATGCTTGTTGACATAGAAAAATTGGGCAGAAAAAAATAAGAAAATGAATTTAATTTAAAAGATTACATTTACTCTATTTCTCACCTTAACAATTCCTTAAATAGATAAATAGATAATAAATAAATGGATAAACAAATAAATAAATAAATAGATAAATTGCAAATCGATAAATAGATTAATGAATAGATAAATATAAAGATTAATAGATAGATTAATAAATAAATGAATATATAAATAAATAGACAAATAATTCAATAAATTAATAGATAAAAAAATCGATAAATAAATAGATTAGAAAAATAAATAGATACATTAACAGATAAATAATTATCTTTAAAAGTAATTTAATGTCAAAAAAACTTCCCCATTAGCATAAAGTTTCCTTTCTAACAAACTTCCGTCAGAAAATATTTACTTCCAACAAATATATTTGGTAAATGATTTTTGCTTTATCCAAGTCGAAATGGGACATTACTGAATGACTATTTCAAACGAATAAAATACTGACCTATTTCCCTTGCATCGCATTGCACAATTACATTACAATTTGAAAGTTACTGGGTCATTACAATTTGAGATTAACTAGAACATTACAATTTTAGAGTCACAGGACATGACAATTTGAAGGCCACTAGGACATGGCAATTCTGAACGTTTTCAAACCTCACCGAGAAATTAAAATATTTATAATTTAGAAAACGATTTTTCTTGTATTTTAGTTTTTGCACTTTTTTTTAAAAAGCTTTTTAAATCATTTTGAAGCAACCCAGAGCTGATACAGATTTTGGTCGCCCCCTCCCCTTCCCCGTCCGACCCGACCTCCACAAAAATGCAATCCCTCCATGTAAAGACATAAAAAAGTGCCGCCTATGGAGGCCGCCCCCGCCGCTGGATATATCATTCACTGACACCCCTTTTTCAGATTGCCAACATGCCTTTGGGCGCATGCAACGACTTTGTCCCTGTGAATAGGATGAGGCGGGTTGAGTATCAGAGATGCTCCAGAGATCCACGAAACAAGAAATGGCTGAATGTGGACATAGCCACCTGGGCCAGGGCTCGCTTCAACATGACGAAAGTCATCGGCCTCTGGTACAACAGGCACGTGAAATACGTCAAGACAAACACTGTGATCATATATCCCAGAGTCATTGGTAGGTAAAGTAGTTGTTCTACTCTGAGACGGTTGTGATAGTAAGTGTGACTGATGGTTAGTTTTGTGTGTATTGAGTGAGCTTTGTGACCTGATTGCCTAGTGTTGTTACCATGGGGCACTGGACGTGGTGAGTTGTTTTCATGAATGTTTAATCTTAAAGGTGTGAATATTGATTGGGGAATAGAAGTGAATGATCATGTGAAGTGAGGTATAAAAAGAATTAGAAGTAAAGATCAGTTGCTACACAGAACACAGACAAGTTGGTGTCATATTTTACTATTACAACAAGACAATTTGATACATAAAGTCAGGCATTCTGATCAGATAGCCCAGGGTTTTAAGTATAATAGATCGAAATAGTTGGAATGAAACGCGAAGTGAAACGTTCTTAATCTGATGTATGATAGTTCGTATATACTCGGGTATAGATCACACTTTTTAAACTAAATATTTCCATTATACAATGGCAAGACTAATTGACTTGGTCATTACCTTATGTACACGGGTGTTGGTCGTCTTCAATTTAAAAAAAAGCTTGGATAAAAATTAGGTTATCGACCTATCCAAAAGACGTCAATGTCGCTTAATGCATCAGTGTAGAATAGTCATTTATATGGAGTCTGGGAGTCATTATTTCTCTTGATCTCGCTTAGACTCGAGCAGAGGGAAATCCTTTATTTAAAAAATAAATCAACAAATCTTTATTAAAGATCACGTGATTTTTGACGACTGACTTTCGGTTTTCAGGTTTTTATGTAAAAATTTCTTTGAAGTCTTCTAATGCGAAATAGGACTTATCTGTGGGTCAACCACGAGTACTCACTTAGACAACCCCAAAATAAGGTTGGACCTATCGACTGTTGTGACCTATTCACTGGTGTGACCTATTCACTGGTGTGACCTTACTCGAGTATATACGTAAATAATCAATACAAGTACTCTGGCGTTCATTCATTAAAGTTATGTTTATTATTAAAGTTACATTTTAACATCTACTTTTGTTGCAAGGGGTGAGGAGTGGATAACTCTTATTACTCTTTCATACGTCTATCCCACTGCTAAAGAGCTATCTATCTTTAGTCACTTCCTCTGTTACCGGACAAGTCCTCAACTGATGTCAACGAAGACAGTAAATAAATACACATAATGTAATTGATAAGAATTCTAGAGTTCGCTATAGAAATTATATTTTTATTTTTTAAATTGTAGAGTTTGCTGTAGAAATGTTATTTTTACATTTTAAATTCTAGAGTTTGTTGTAGAAATGACATTTATAGAAATGAAGAAAAAAAGAAATTATTTTGACTGTCTATAATCATTTTGCCCCTATAATTATCGTGACTGAAAATTATTTGGAAACAATTTGTACGAAGAAATTTTGTTATCACGGAACTTCCTTTGACGAGGGAATTTTTTTTTTTTTTTACACTTAAACTGTCGTTGCGATATGCTAATAAAAAAATTAAATAAAAATAAAACTTGCAACAATATAAAAAAAATAATGGAAAAATATGCTTTAAAATGTTGCTTCATAGAGATTGTATTTTTATTTTTTACTCGTTATTATGATTTTTATTTTTGTTGAAAGTATTAATTTGGAAAAAAATTATTCCAATCCAATAAATATCCGTCAAGCAAATTTCATTTCGAATATTAGTCCTTTCGGACAACAATCTTTCCTACAAAATTGTTTTGTACTAACACTAAGGTCACCAGATTTTCTGGATGCCAAGTACGCACATAAAGGCTTTTAGCAACCTGAGTCATAGCAAAGGGAAATTTCTTTGGGGAAAAAAAGGTTGGGGGGGGGGGGGTAAACAAAAAAACAACCAAAGATGTTTGTAAATGATTTATAAAATCCTTCTGTACATCATTTTGTTAAAAACTATTGTGAATATTTTGCAGACCCATGAATAACTTTTAACACATTTCCATTCTCATGAAGCTTATCATAAAATTCAGTACACATTGAATCAATGTTACCCTGAACAATCAAAACAGAGTGATTACTTTCAGCTGCGATTTCTCAGGCGTTCATGCATTGTTTATCTGAGAGACAGCTCGCTCCATGGGTGCTTGTTGTCCCCCAATTCAAGCAGTAGTTGCAATTTTACAGAATGTATATCATTTGCTATGAAATGTTGAAATACTTGCACCCATTTATTTGATTGACAGAAATGTTTTGAGTCACATTCTTCCAGCTTAACAGGTCACAAACATTGTTTGAAATTTAAAAAAAAATATGTTAATTTATCAAAGAGGTTGCAATAATCACTTTTCCCTGGGAAGATTTCATTGACATGCGCAGATAGTCTCACAGTTTTATTCACGTGCAGCAAGTAATGCTTAGGTCAGTGGTCGTAAAATCGTAGCTCGCGAGCCGCATGTGACTCTTCAGCGACCTGAGTTAGGCTCGGCCAGACTAAAGAGTTTGCCGACCACTGGCTCAGGTTAACGATAAATGTTCCTCACCATTGCGCTGAAACTATTCACTGCTACGACCTTTCCGGAGAAATAAGATGACACAAATTAAATGGAAACTAGGCGAGTAAGTCGGCGCTGCCAAAAGAACGGAGGTGCCGGACGACGAGTGGGAAAACACGGACACATACGGTTACAAAATTGTGAACAGTACAAGAGGGTCGAAAAAAAAAACCGTCCGTATTAAATATGCGCGTCTGGCAGCCCTAACTAATTGGTTATGTACAAACTTCCGGTGACACAATTATTTCATGTTTGTTAGGAGCTGCCAATGAAACTTTGATGGTGGACGGCGACATCATGCCCGGCAAGAGCTTCTATGTCCGCGTCGGGTCCAACGCCACGCTCAAGTACTGCGTGACGAAGGCAGACAGGCGCGTCACGACCTTCGAGTTCGGCGGAACGCTGGTGCGCAAAGAGGAGGAGGACGCCGATAACCAGTGCCTGTCCATCACCATCAAGGTCACAGTGAAGGACTTGTACAAGGTCGCGTATATGAGTTTCAGGGAGGTCCAAGGCACATGCTTGATGTTCTGCTCGTCGTCTGCCAACCTGTTAGAAGGTACGTCCCGTAAATATGGATCGTTTAAACGTTATAAATTGTGTGCGGCTAAAGGTGCGCGGCTAAAGTTTGCAGCTAAAGGTGTGCGAATAAAGGTGTGCGACTAAAGGTGTGCGGCTAAAGGTGTGCTGCTAAAGGTGTGCGGCTAAGGTCTTCCCAAATAGATCTTACCTTCAAATTGGTTTTGGGTGTGTATGCTATTATAAGCTCTCGATTTGCTCGGACAGTAAACACGAGAAATCCTATATGGTTTCTAGAAAGTATAGAGAGGTTTTAGGTGAAGTAGGTGTACTGTGTCATTGGTAAATTGGGCTTTTTTGCGACTTTGGTAAATTAGGCTTTAGTGTGTCTTAGGTAAACTAGGCTTTAGTGTGTCTTAGGTAAACTAGGCTTTAGTGTGAATTTAAAAAAAAAAGAATTTAAAAAATAAATCATCTTCTGCTTAACAACTACGTTTCACTTAGGCGCTGAAATATGTGTCTAGCAAACTCACATTACTGACAACCACCTATTACTGACAACCACAAATTACTGACAACCACATATTACTGACAACCACATATTACTGACAACAACACATTACTGACAGTCACACTTTACTGACAGTCACACATTACTGACAACCTCACTTTACTGACAACCACACATCACTGAATAAAGATCTTCGCTTACTTTTATTTGTCATGACTTATTATATTGAAGACTTAGAAATATACATATTGCAAGACTTCCAATAGTCACCATTGCTAAACACGATATTTTAAATTTTAAAACGAAGGAAATTATATTATTGCTATCATTCACCTGTTTCCTTGAGTCAACATATAACTCCTGTACAAATGGTACAACATCAATAACAAATAATAATAATAAAAAATCAAGAAAATCCTATTGTATAAAATAATAATAGTAATAAAGAAGAAAAAAATCTACCAATATATAAACTCAAAAGGTGTTATTTATATGCTATGCAAGCTATACTCACTGGTCAATAAACTCACTGGTGAATGAGCTCGCTGGTGAACGAGCTCGCTGGTGAAAAAACTCAGTGGTGAATAAACTCACGCTTGAAATGAAAGAGATAATACAGAAAATAAAATATCTCAACGAAAGTTTTATAGAACAAAATTTAATGATATTCTATAGAGCAGCGGTTCTCAACCTGTGGGTCGCGACTCCTTGGGGGGTCGCACGACCCTTTTCCAGGGGTCGCATAAGACCACCTAAAAACACATATGCCCTATATTTATGAAGTATAACTGAAAATAATTGTGTGGCTGGGGGTCGCCACAACACGATGAACTGCATTAAAGGGTCGCGGCCATAGGAAGGCTGAGAACCACTGCTATAGAGCAATCTCTTATTTACTGCTTTGATACGACGTTTTTGTCACCTAAAAAAAGTATGCTACTTCCTCTTTATTTCTTTTACAACATCACGGCTGCCATGTCTGTGTAAAATGTCTGTCCACTGTCTGTCCACTGTCTGTCCACTGTCTGTCAACTGTCTGTCCACTGTCTGTCCACTGTTTGTCCACTGTTTGTCCACTGTCTGTCCACTGTCTGTCCTTTGTATGTCCACTGTTTGTCTACTGTCTGTTCACTGTCTGTCCACAGTCTGTCCACTGTCGTTCCACTGTCCGTCCACTGTCTGTCCACTGTTTGTCCACTGTCTTTCCACTGTCTGTCCTCTGTATGTCCACTCTTTGTCCACTGTCTGTCCACTGTCTGTCCACTGTCAGTTCACTGTCAGTCCACTGTAAGTCCACTGTCTGTCCAATGTATGTCCACTGTTTGTCCAATTTCTGTCCACTGTCTGTCCACTGTCTGTCCACTGTCTGTCCACTGTCTGTCCACTGTCTCTCCCCTGTTTCACTAACAGTTTATTTTATTTAGAAATGAGGAGCAGACTTGGGTCACAGTCCAGGGGGAGCAGATTACCCAACAATCCCCTGGGTAAGAAGCAAATGTTTCTGTCAGCTAGATTATTTATTAATTTATTCTGTGGTGATAGGGTCTCATATTAGTGGCCATGTGTTAACCTCAATTCTTATAAATAAAAGGATATGGTAGGAATATTTAAAAAATGAAACTCCATGTTAACCCCAAATGTAACCCCCATGTTATCCCAAATTTTTAACCCAATTTTAACCCCTTATAAACACGATTTTAAACTCTATTTAAACTCCATTTTAACCTTTATTTTAACCCCCATTTTACCACAATTTTCTCTCAAATCTACTTCATTGTATTTGAAAATTCTGAAACTGTTTTTCTTTTTTCTTTCAGAACTCGTCTTAAGTCTCATCCTTTTATCAGTTGCTGTGTCGTGATTTCTCCAACATCAGATGAACCAACTTATGTATGGCTGTAATCACCTTGCTGCTATTATTTAGACGCCCACAAATTAATATTAGGATGTGCTCGTGTATAAACATCACATATTCTCAGACAAGGATTATCAACACAAATAATTAAAACACAATATTTATAATCCATCAACATAGTTTGTAATTTTTACTGAATAGATGTATCATCATCATCATCATCATCATCATCATTATAATAATAATAATTATAAAGTTCATTTGAAAAATCACGCGTCATCCCCAAAGGCTCGAAGCGCAGTAAAAACACAAAGCTGGGAGATAATAACTAGCTGGAAAAGATGGTAGACAACTTCACCCCAGAAGATGTTTGCGAAATAGATGAGTTTTTACATTTGCTTTGGAGGACTGCAGCGTCTGGCTGTTTCTAAGAGCGTCAGGAAGGGTGTTCCAAATGGTTGGGCCAGCAAATGCGAAAGTGCGCTTTCAGTAAGTCTAAAGGCGAACACGCGGTATAGAGAGTTTGCCACTATCGGATGAGCGGAGTTGTCTAGTGGGAACATAAGGCGTCAAGAACACTTGGAGATAGGACGGCGCCAGGTCATGCAAGCAGCGGTAGCTCATAATTGCAATTTTGTAATCTATGCGAGTGTGGACCGGCAGCCAATGCAGTTCTTTCAGAAGAGTTTTAGGATGATCTAATTTGAGTTTACGAAGAACAATTCGAGTCGCATTATTCTGTGCTTTTTGAATTTTATCAAGAAGCGTAGCTTGAAGAACCATCAAAAGAGCATTGCAGTAGTCCATGCGTGCTAGCACGAATGCAGACATCAGCCTCTTTGATGCATTCAACGTTAAGAAAGGTCTGATATGACTAATTCTGTGCAGCTCTATAAAAATCGCCTTGAAAAGCATGTTAATGTGATTTTCCATAGTTAGTGTTCTGTCTAAGTAGACACCCAGGTTCGCACTGTTTGAGCAAACTCAATCTGCACGCCTGAGAGAGTAAAGGATGGTGTATTTTTTAAAGATTTTAGCTTTTGAGCGGTAGCAATGGGATCAGCTCAGTCTTTTTATCGTTCAATTTGAGCTTGTTTATTGTCATTCAGTGCTTAACCGACTCCACAGTCTTTTGTGTCATACTAAGAAGCTTAGGAAACTGAGAGGGTATCACGGATTTCTGAAGTTGGGTATCATCCGCGAACATGTGATATACCATGCCAAACTGCTTGATCACTGCACCCAGGGGCTGAACGTACATAGTGAAAAACACCGGACCTAAGAGTACTCCGAATTAGATAATGGATTTATTTCTGCAAACAAACGCATGCACACTTTGCGGGAAAACACAGTTCAAAAGAATGTTTTAAAATTTAGATAAGTAATGTTCGATTCTCGATATTGGGAGTGTGGATGTGGTGATTGGAAAGTTGTTGGAAGGTCACAATCACTGTTAGGCAGAAGGAAGAGGTAAGAACTCTTTGCCTCTATAAACTTTTTGGAGAGTTTGGAAGGTTCATGAGAAAGTTTGTAGTTTCGTGAACAATCTTATGGCGGACAGAGCCTTAGGGAAAAAAATCGAAACAAACAACGAAAGAACAGACATGTCATGGTGTACTTCAGACCGCCAACATGAACGTAGAGACACTTCTTATAATACTTTTGCGTTTATTTATAACATAATTCCTGGACGACCCCATATTTAGTCAAACAAACGTCGAAAACGGTTTTAAAAACGAACACAGTAACCATTCTTTGCAAAGGAGAAATAGATCACGTAACCATTAACCCACTAATCTACTAAATAAATTACATAGCTGGACACTGACCATATCAAAAAGAACTTACAAAGTTGGAGTTGCTGTAGAAAAGGACGGAAAACCGGAACCACGCTAAAATGTTGTTAAGTGGGGAAATGTTTTTTTTAATAAATTACAGCCACAGGGAAAATCCAAAACTGGTCTAGAAAATACAATGTAATTGTTGCCCGAATTTCAACAGAGGGTAATATCTGTGTAATAATTCTCCATTATATTTCTCCAATATAAACGACCGTTGATGGAGGTAAGTATGAACATTTTAAGATAAATGTTGCATTCCAAACAGAGACGCACACAGATAATCAACACTGAGACAATTACTGAGTGAGTCGACCGTCTGGGCAACACTTGGGAGGGCGGCGCTATAATCGACGCCGGCGTGGTGAGCGCCCCAATGTGTAAAGTCGCGACAATGGCGCCCCCACAACTTAGGCTCCGTCTAGAATTGGACTTGACATAAATGTTTATAATTTTTTTTTCATTTATTATATGAAAAATAATTTATCTTCTGAGGTTTGTTGAAAACAATTTTTGTGTGTGTTGAAAACGTGACAAAAATTTGTTTTCTTGTGTTTATATATCAGTGTATCTCTTTGTGGTTGTCCGTGGCCTACTGTATTAACATACTAATCTTAGCTCAACATTCGTTCAACTTTTATTTACTCCGTGTCAAATCTAAAATTAGCCGACCAATGCTATTTGAAGGAAAACGAAAAATTTAAATGTTGACCAATAAGAGCGAGTGTTTCACCGATATTGTATTGGTTAGCTGAACACAGAGTTCCTTTTAAGGCTTATGTCTGGACATTAAAATTGTTCATATCAAAAAAAAAACATGCATGGACTAAGCTTTCGATAGTTGTAATTATTTAATTAAACCAAAAAAGCGCCAAGGGTCCATTTCGCATGAATTTTGGTCACAACCCCGAAGTCAAAATTCTTTCTTACCATTGTTTGGTAGATGTCGTGCTTTACTTTTCTTTACTCGCGCATGAACTTTTGCTGACCCAACGTTTGGTAACTCGATGGGGGTCGTTTAATTATTAATAGAGATCTTGAGTCAGCCAGCTCCACGTAATGCTCCCAAAGATCCTAAACTATCAAATAGAATAGTGAACATGTTTTGGCATCATCCTCTCCAGGTCAGCAACAACAAAAAATGGATGATGAGAGAAAAACAAGAGCGAAAGATTTTTTAGAAAGAAAAAAAAAACATCCTTAATGAGATGAGAAATTTTACATCAATGGTTTATTTTTTAATTGGTGTATGCGTAAGTTCACACGGTCCAATTTTTATTCAAGCATTTGATGCAATTTGTGTATTAAGGAACTCTTTTTGTGTGCGGATTTATGGACACGACAGAGAATTTGTTTTTCACGTTCAAGCAGATGTATGATGCCTTACGCCCATTTATTTTCTAACTTTTTCAATTATATCTTTTCTTTTGAATTAAGTAAATAATTCTTATTTGGAGGCTGTTGTTGTTTCGATACCTTAGCGTAGTCAATGTAAACACGACCTAGATTGACGAACTTCTTTTGTGTGTTTCTAATCGTTATATGGGGGTTACGCAATAATACTAAAATAAATATCATGCCATCGAAATCTGATCAAATGATGATTTAAAAGGTGTGATAAGGCTTCCTACACAAACTGCATCGAAAGTTATAAGGAAAATTTGACCGTGTGAACTGATGTTATGACACAAAAAATCAAAGCAAAATTGATTCACTATTTCTAACCGTCTAATTAGAAAGCTAGATTTTAAGTATAAGTTTAAGCATCATTCTGCACCAAAACACACCAACAACATACGGCGCGAAATATAAATCCACATTTAAAAATGGCGGTCATTGTTTTCTGATCCTGCTTTGACCCCCACCAATCGGTTGATTACAACGTTTGGTTTCCTTTGTGTTGTGTGAGCTGGGTACATCATCAGAGAGCCACAGTCCCCCATACCCGAGTGAGTTTCCTTTGTGCTGTGTGAGCTGGGCACATCATCAGAGAGCCACAGTCCGCCTTACCCGAGTGAGTTTCCTTTGAGCTATGTGAGCTGGGCACATCATCAGAGAGCCACAGTCCACCTTACTCGAGTGAGTTTCCTTTGTGTTGATTGAGCTGAGCACATAATCACAGAGCCACAGTCCACCTTACCCGAGTGAGTTTCCTTTGTGTTGTGTGAGCTGGGCACATCATCAGAGAACCACAGTCTTAAAACAAGTTAGCGGCTACCAATATTCCAAGGCAATGAGACAGTATAAATATAGCATAAGCATGTCATAGAGTATTCTATAAATATGATTAAGCTAATTTATGTTATGTGGGGTTCTGTTCTTGACAAATTAAATATATAATCTATAGAAACATAACGGTAATTGAAACCATTGTAAGCAAAGATAACTTAATTTATTATTCAAATACAATTGTATAAATCGTTAAAAAAAATATACCATTTTAAAACAAGGTACAGATTTTAACACGGCTTTAATTACTTAAATAGACCAGAAGTACTAGACCATTATGATACAAACGAGAGACGATACTTATGAGACCAAAATATTTTATAGAGGAAAAATTAAAAAAACCGGATGGATATATTATATTAAAAATGTATTAGGTTATTAAATTTAATTTTAAAAAATGTATCACAACATTTAATTTCGATTTATTATAATTTTTCTTAATAGTGGAAAAAACCCAACTCAGCGATTTTGTAAACCCCTTTTACCGTTGGATCTGAGACGTAATGAACGGGACAGTGGAGCTAGCTCTGTGTTTTATACTCATCTGTATCCAGTCTAGTAAGCTGATTAACACAAATAATAGTTCTCTAGTTATGTATTTAATGGATTTGTCACTGTGTTCAATGGGTGCGACAAAAGGCGAGCAAAATAAAATTCTTATTAATTAGTAATAATTGGTTAACTCGAGATTGAAACCCACAAAAGGTAACCATAACAACAAGTAACGATAACAACAAGTAACCATAACAACAAGTAACCATAACAACAGTTAAAGAGACCAAACGTTTCTCAATTATTGATTATTTTTTATGGTATCATTCCATAATTATGAAGTATATTTTTTATCCAATTTTTTATAAACAATGAGGATAAATTAACAATGATGGTAAATTAACAATGAGGGTAAATTAACAATGAGGGTATATTAACAATGAGGGTAAATTAACAATGAGGGTAAATTAACAATGAGGGTAAATTAACAATGAGTGTAAATTAACAATGCTTATGTAAAATCAAATAAAAAAATTTAAAAAAAGAAAACATTAAAGAAAATAACACCTAATATATTTTATCATCTGACAGAAGTGGCAAAATTGCCCACCAAATTATTTTATCATCTGACAGAAGTGGCAAAATGGCCCACCAAATTATTTTATCATCTGACAGAAGTGGCAAAATGCCCCCACCAAATTATTTTATCATCTGACAGAAGCAGCAAAATTCCCCCACCCTATTATTTTATCATCTGACAGAAGTGGCAAAATCTCACATCTATCATGTATCATCTGACAGAAGTGGCAAAATGCCACACCAAACATATTTTATCATCAGACAGAAAAGGCAAAATGCACCCACCCACTTATTTTATCGTCTGAAAGAAGTGGCAAAATCTCATATCTATATATTTTATCATCTGACAGAAGTGGCAAAATGACACAACTAACATTATTTTATCATCAGACATAAGTGGCAAAATGCACAAACTAACTTATTTTATAACCTGAAAGAAGCACACAATGCCACCTATAACATATTATAACATATCACAGAAATGGCATTATCACCACGCCTTATCTATCACATCACAGATATTGCATGATGTAATTCCTTATATATCTGATTATCTGTTAGAGGTGTCGTCACAAGCCGTCAAAGCCTTTCAGTCCTACATTGAGGATCCCGCTTGCCAGAAGTATGGAGTGGCCCGTGTACGCGCCGACATTGTCAAGTTTACAGCCACACTTGACGTGACTAACAACGTGGACATCAATTATTGGTACCGTTTTGTTGTGAGGCTCCAGACCTTTGAGAACCCTTGGGTATCAATTTCGACTAAGATTGTAAGTGGCACATTCATTTCAGTCAGTGATTGTTGGTCTAAGATGGTAACTGGTACGTATATTTCAGGCAGCGATAGTTAGTCTAAGATGGTCAGTAGTACATACATTTCAGTCAGTCATAGTTTGTCGAAGATGGAAATTGGTACTTACATTTCAGTTAGCAAGATTTGGTGTAAGATTGTAAGTGGCACATTCATTTCAATCAGTGATTGTTGGTCTAAGATGGTAACTGGTACGTACATTTCAGGCAGCGATAGTTAGTCTAAGCTGGTCAGTAGTACATACATTTCAGTCAGTCATAGTTTTTTTAGTCAGAGGTAAGTTTATATTTGGTACATACATTTAAGTCAGTCATGGCATTTGGTCTAATAGGGTAAGTTGTACATACATTTCAGTCAGCGATTGATGGTCGTGGCATACATTTCAGGCAGCGATAATTAGTCTAAGCTGGTCAGTGGTACATATATTTCAGTAAATGATATTAGTTCTAGGGTGGTCAGTGGTACATACATTTCAGTCAGTCACAGTTGGTCTAAGATGGTAAGTGGTACATACATAACAGGGAGCGATAGATCTTCTAAATTAGTAATTGGTACATACATTTAATTCAGTCATAGCAAGTTGGTGTAAGATGGTAAGTGTATTTCAGTAAGTCATAGCAAGTTGGTCTAAGATTGTAAGTGGTACATACATTACACCCAGTCATAGCAATTTGGTTTAAGATGGTAAGTGGAACATACATTTCAGTAAGTCATAGCAAGTTGGTGTAAGGTGGTAAGTGGTACATACATTTCATGCTGTCATAACAAGTTGGTCTAAGATTGTAAGTGGTACATACATTTCAGTCACTCACAGCAGGCTGGTGTAAGCTGATAGTTGTAAAATTTGAGATTAGGAACGTCAAACGAAAAAAAACCTGAAGGAAGGAAAATTGTTTCTACTTTGAATAGAAGTTTGTTGAAATTGAAAAAAATATAACAATGAATTTAATTCTTTTCCTTGATTAAATAAATAGATGAATAAAATACAAATAATCATAATTTCGAACTAATTTACGCTCAAACAAATTTCCATGAGAACAAAGTTCCCGATCTAACAAACTTTCGTCTAACAATTTTACTTCTTACAAATTTATTTCTTAAATGATTCTTGATTTGCAATAAATAAACTGTGACATTTATGAATGACTATTTCAAAAGAATGTAATACTGACTTATTTCCCTTGCATAACATTTTAATTGAGAGTCACAAGAAGAATACAATTTGAGAGTCACTAGGACATGACAATTTGAGAGTCGATGGGACATGACAATTCTGAACGTTTTCAAATAGTGAATAGTAGTCTTTCACTTTTTTTGAAAAACTATACAAATCATTTTTAAGGAGAAGAAATGCCCCTTTACTGGATATTAAACTGGTGATGATCCAAGAAATGAAATAACCTTGTATCCAGTGGCGTAGTTAGTGCCCGATGAGGCGGACAAAGATTTTAGCCACTGCCCACCCCCCAAACTTTCACGAAATTGCCACCATTCTATGAAAAGATTTTAAAAGGTGCCTCCTAGGGAGGCCGCCCCCGCCACTGAAAATGTCGCATAAGAGAAGGAGTCGGTGCGCCGTCGAGCGAGAGCTATTAATGCCCCCCGGCGCCCCCCCCCCCACACAATCCAGCGTACTAAAGGACTTAACCCGACGCCAGCCCGTGCGGAAGGGCGCCGGGAACTTCCCCCTTGACCTAGGGGAGGCCCGGTCGACCGAGGACGCTGCGTTTAAAGCGTCCGCAGTCCACTCTCTGTGGGTCAGGACGACTTTGCTTCCAATCCGGGAGGTTGGTGTTGCGTTACCACTCCCCACCGCCCAGGGAGTCTTTCGGTCGGGACGTTGGTAGTGGCAGGACGAAACGGTTGCCTAGGAGTGGCTTTCTCACGGCCGCGTAGCTAAAATCATCGGCATTGGTTTTAATGGCCACCCAAGCCTCATATCCATTAACAGCAACTAGTAATCATGTTAGTGGCAGCTCCCGTTGCGTTGGGAGTCATGCGTTTGGCCAGGAATTTTTAGCTTCGGGTGGACAAGTCCCCCCTACTAGTCTGCAACGCCACGAAGAGGCAAAACCCCATGTGGACGCCCCCAAGTCTCCTCGGGGACGCTGCCGCTTGCGCCGCACAGGCCCCCGCCACTGGATAAATCGTTCAATAACCACTTCTTTCAGGTGGCCAACATACAATTGGGCGCATGCAACGACTTTGTCCCCCAGAGCAGGGTGAGGCGGGTCGAGTATCAGAGATGCTCCAGAGATCCACGAAACAAGAAATGGCTGAATGTCGACATAGCCACCTGGGCCAGGGCTAACTTCAACATGACGAAAGTCATCGGCCTCTGGTACAACAGGGACCTGGGATACTCCGAGACAAACATTGTGATCAGATATCCCAGAGTCATCGGTAGGTCAAACAGTTGGTCTACGCTGAGACGGTTGTGATAGTTGTATGACTGTTGGTTAGTGGTGTGTTGATTGTGAACGTTTGTGACCGATTTGCACTGTGTTGTTATCATGTGGTATGTGATTGGGCGCGCTGGGCTGTTTTTAACGTATCTTCTTCTTCTTATGCCTTTCAACATTGTACTGGTACAAGCCAATCATTATATTGTAAGCCAATAGCTTTATTCATCTTATTTTAATTTTTTAATTCATTATTGGCTTAATAAAAGTTCTTCTTCTTATGTCTTTTTACCCCGTCTGGGGCATAGGCCGTCCAAAAGAATTTTCCACTCATCCCGGTCCTGTACTTTCCTTTCCAATTGCTTCCAGGTGTATCCCATATTTTGCGTGTCTGTCTCTAGCTTGCGTCTCCATGTATTCTTAGGTCTTCCTCTCGTTCTTTTCCCCTGTGGATTCCATGTTAGGCCTTGTGTGGTGGTGCTATCTGGGGGTTTTCTGAGAAATGAGGGTCTTCGGCTTTAAGGCTTCCAGTATAGTCTGGGTTTGGCCACAAGGCTTCATAGCTCTTCTTGGAGAAGAAGAGCTCTCTCTTCTCAGGGCTGAAATATGTTGGTTTTTTCTTGTTGACGTTTCTGTAGCAATTTATTTTTACGGGTGAGGTAGCTGGCCTCACGCAAACCCTTCTCTTTTTGCAACCGGGCTTGGGACCGGCCTTGGCGGAGTTCTTTAAGGTATGGTTAAACGTAAATATATGAATATTGGTTAGAAAACTGAAGTGGGTGATCAAGTGACGTGAGGTACGAAAAGAATGAGAAATAAAGATCAGTTGTTACACAGAGCCCAGACGAGTTGGCATCATACTTAACTCTGACATGGTTTCAGAAGTAAGATCTGAGCCCACGCCCACATTCGTTTATGAGACTACCTTTCGGACTCAATTTTTCTGCAGAAGTATTTGCTAAAAGGTTCCACCAGGTTTTTGAAAAAATTCTAGGTGCTAAAATTTACGATGGGCGAAATGCTGACCTCTGACAGAACTGTAGAAGAAAATGATGAAAGGTTGAAGAAATGTCTTTATACAGTCAGAGACAAAGGGATCAAACTAAAACCATTCAAATGCAGTCTACGAGTCAAGGAGGTTAAATTTGTAGTACACTTCTTTTCGGATAGTTAGAATGAAACCTGATCACTCTCAGATTGAAGCAATCTATGCCTTCAAGTCGCAAAGATTTAATTATATTGGAACATTTCCCCCAAATCTAGCAGACATAACTAACTGTGCGAGTTGATGAAACACGATAACCAGTGGGTGGCTGGAACAACAAGATAACGAGTAGGTGTGGCTTGAACAACAAGATAACGAGTGGGTGTGGCTGGAACAACAAGATAACGAGTGGGTGTGGCTGGAACAACATCAAACTGCAGTGGATCATTTGAAGAATTTAATCACATCAGCACCCGTTGCTAGCTTTCTATAATGTCTCAAAGTCACTCAAAGTGTCAGTGGATGCTTCTCAAGAAGGCATTGGGGTAGTTTTAATTCAAAGTGAGAGACCAGTGGCTTATGCATCTAGATGTTTAACAGGTGTGTGAAAAAAGATATGATCAAATAGAAAAATCAATGCTTGCCGTAGTATTCGAAGTTGAACATTTTCATTACTATGTCTATCGGCGCCAGGTCACAGTAAAGACATTTCTATAGCCATTTGAAGTGATCATCAAAAATTCTTTGTCATCTGCACCACCAAGGCTTCAGAGGATGCTTCTACGACTCATGAAATATGAAATTATTCTTGATTACAAGCATGGTAAAGAAATGTTTATCCCAGACACCCTCTCGCGAGCATCCCTACCCATGCATTGTCCATCAAGTGATGACTGTGGCGCACAGGTTCATCTAAGAGTCAACAATGTACCTATTTAAGATGAAAAAAATGAAAGCATTTCAACAAGCAACATAAACGATGCCACTCTGAGACTTTTAAGGCAACATATTTTAGCAGGATGGCCAGATAGAAGATCTGAGATTCCACAAGAAATAAGAATGTATGATGGATTCAAAGAAGTGAAAGATAAGGTTTATTTTCAAAGGAGAGCTAATTATAGTTCTGAAAATAATGCAAAAGGAATGCTTAAGAGACTTCATCAAGGACATATAGCAAGAGCTTCGAGACCTGGTCTGCATGTTGACAATGCTCCCAGGCTGAATCTGTGGACGGCCCGTCAGTTTCGCTGTTTTTCCAGATGCTGGCCATTTCTATTAGAGTCTGTAGATTTGGCTTTAGGTAGGCATCAGCAGCTGGAAGGGCTATTCTTAGGCGTCGGCCGATGAGTAGCTGTGCAGGTGAAGTTCCATCATGGCATGGACCATTTCTAAACTGCAACAGGGCAATATATGGATCTTGGCCCGAAGATTGAGCTTTCTTTAAAAGTAACTTTACTGTCTGTATTGCTGTTTCAGCCATGCCATTGGACTGTATGAATTTGGAGCTAACGTGATGTGACCTAAATTCCTACTGTTTTAAAAAATGGAGAAACACTTCACAGGAAAATTGGGGCCCATTTCTTATAAAATCAAGGCGACGTATACATGAGTATATAAGGGCCAGTCAGACGGTCAAAAAACCTTTTTCTTAAATTTCTAAAAAAAAATGTCATTTCTACAGCAAACTATAGAATTTAAAATGCAAAAATATCGAGCCCCTATAATTATCGTAACTGAAAATTATTAGGATACAACTTGTACGAATGAATGTTGTCAATACGGAAATTTAACGGCGATTTCTTCGAATTTTATTTCATTTTTTGTTACTCTTAAACTGTCGATCCGATATGCTATAAATAATTTTAAAATAAAAATAAAATTGACAACGATATCAAAACTAATGGAAAATATGCATTCAAATGTTATTTTATAGAGATTGTATTTCCATTTTACTCAATTAACTAATAAATCCATAACTTAATTATGATATATATTTTTGATGAAAATATTTATTTGAAAAAAATTTCCATTCCAACAAATATCCATCAAACAAATTTCATTTCGAATAAACGTTCGTTCGGACAACATTCTTTGATACAGAAATTGTTTTGTTCTAATCGGTTACGTACGAACGTACTTCCGCTAAACCAATTATTACATGTCTGTCAGAAGCTGCCAAAGAAACTCTGATGGTGGACAGCGAAATCATGCCTGGCAAGAGCTTCTATGTCCGCGTCGGGTCCAACGCCACGCTCAAGTACTGCGTGACACAAGCAGACAGGCGCGTCACGACCTTCGAATTCGACGGAACGCTGCTTCGCACGGAGGAGGAGGACGCCGATAACCATTGCCTGTCCATCACCATCAAGGTCACCGAAAAAGACCTGTACAAGGTCGCGTATATGAGCTTCAGGGAGATCCAGGGCCCGTGCCTGATGTTCTGCAAGACGTCGGCCAATCTGTTAAAGGGTACGTTTTACCTATCATTTTAAAATTTGTACGCGGTTAAAGATGCACGTCCAAATGTGTGCGGCTAGAGATGTGCGGCTAAAGGTGTGCGGCTAAAGGTGTGCGGCTAAAGGTGTGAGGCTAAAGGTGTGCGGCTAAAGGTGTGCGGCTAGAAGTGTGCGGCTAAAGGTGTGTGGTTAAGTTGGCAAGTGTCACTTTAACGCTGAAATATGTGTTTAACAACCCCAAACAAAAATGACAATCACACATTACTGAACACCACACAAAACTGTACTAAAGATATTCTCTTACGTTTGTTATTTCATGCACCATTGTATTGGATACTTAGAGATATACATATTGCTAGATTTCACTGCTAAACACGATACTTACAATTTAAAAAAAAAATATATATATATATATTATTGCTATCATTCATCTATTTCCGTGAGTCAACAGATAACTCCTGTACAAACTTTGCAAAAAAAAAAAAGAGAGATCAAAAAATTTATTATGTAAGACAATAATATTAATTAAGAAGATTTTCTTTTAAAAACTGCCAATAGATCAACTGATGCGGTGCTGTATAATTGTGGGGGGATGCCAGTGTTCAGAGGCGTAGCTAAGGGGTTGCAGATGGGATATATGTCCCGCAGCGCAAGACTATTTGGGAAGGGTGAGGGGCAAAAATTGGCTTAGGTTGTATTTAATTGGTTGAAAATAATGGCTTTCAGAGACGGTGGGGCGTTGCTCTTGTCCCTTGACACCAAGCCCTGTAGTGTCGTCGAAATAAGGTGGATGGAGTGGTCCACCCAGGTGTCACTTTTTCTTTATATGCTAGTGTGGCATTTTTGGACAACTGCAGAGTTTTTCATCGTGAAAGGGAGGACGGCTAAAAATGTGGCCGCTCATGGCAGCACTAATAGTATCTAGGACAATAGACAGTGTATCTATCGATACCAAAATCGGCGATCATTTTCATCGAGACTTAGGACTTAAATCAAAAGCGCCGATGAATCTTGATCGGTGGAGGGATTTGGGCAGCCAGCAGCAGAGAAAATTGTTGATTATTTTAAACTCAAGAGGTGTATTTTGAAATATACTTGAATTCAATGTTTATAAACTTTTGAACAGGGAATAACATTTTCAAGGTTTTGTGGGAGGCATTATTAAGCCCAGTGCCATTTTACAAACTGAATTCACTTCATTTTCAACGATCGCCAGGGTAATCATGAGGCAAAAGCTTATAATCAACCCCATACTGTACCATTGATCATCGTGAGGGAAGCGGTGCATAATTTAGGGTGCTAAACACAGACGTACAAGCTCAAAATGCAAAGGGGTGGGGTTGATATTTTGGCGCATACTTGAATTTGTTGTTTCTTTCAGACAATTTTGGGGTGGCATTTCAAACCTTCGGGTGGGAAGCGCCAAAATTAGCCATAATAAAAACCAAAGACATCGTAAATTTCGAAACCAGCGGGACGTAAACTGTATTGACTTTAGTTATGTCACCCTTGGGGGTTACGCTTTTGCCCTAGATTATTCTCGCCCCTAAAATCATTATGAAAATCAGAAAATTTTTGATAAATTCAAAATACATGAAAGAATTTTATCACATATCTGAATTTAGTTTTGCAACATTCTACACTTAAAACAAGAGCAACGGAAGATATTATAGTTAAAAAATATAGGTGTCACTTAACAGTAGAGCCATCGTGTGCGCCCAGCAACACCTACGACTACAGGGTGCCTCCATTATTTTAGAGGCTTAAAGATTTGATGAGGATATTTTCTTAAATATCATCTTTCCATGCAGTGTAGGCAAAACAGAAATTGCTTGATAATCGAAATGATAATCGAAATGCTCGTTCACAAAAAAATAATTCTTAGCTTTCTACTGGATTCTCATCTAAAATATAACCGCACCTGTCTGACCACTGTCTGACCACTGTCTGTCCACTGTCTGACCACTGTCTGACCACTATCTGACCACTGTGTGTCCACTGTCTGTCTACTGTCTGACCACTGTCTGTCCACTATCTGACCATTGTCTGTCCAATGTCTGACCACTGTCTGTCCTTGTCTGTCCACTGTCTGTCCACTGTCTGTCCACTGTCTGACCAATGTCTGTCCATTGTCTGTCCACTGTCTTTCCACTCTCTGTCCACTTTCTGACCACTGTCTGACCATTGTCTGTCCACTGTCTGTCCACTGTCTGTCCACTGTCTGTCCACTGTCTGATCACTGTCTGACCACTGTCTGTCCACTGTCTGTCCACTGTCTGACCACTGTCTGTCCACTGTCTGACCACTGTCTGACCACTGTATGTCCACTGTATGTCCACTGTTTCACTAAAATTTTGTTTCATTTAGCAATGAGTGGCCGACCCAGGTCACAGTCCAGTGCGATCAGATTACCGAACAATTCCATGGGTAAGAGGCACATTTTTATATCAGCTATATGTATTTTTATTTATTTTCTTTTGGTGTGTGGAAAAAAAAAAGAGGGGGGGGGGGTTGAACTGTATACCAGTTATCGGGATTTAACCTCATTACTTACAATTGAAAGAAAATGGTAGGCATATAAATCTAATGTTATGGTTTTAATATAATTCATATTTTAACACCCAATTTAACCCCAAATTCAACCCCGTTTTAACACTCACTTGAACCACATTTTAACATCCATTTTATCCCCCATTTTAATCCCTATATTAAACCATATTTTAACCCCATATTAAGTTCCATTTTAACCTCCGTTAAAACCTCCTTTTGAAACCTTATTTTTAATCTTTTTTTAACCACCATATTAACATCCGTTTTAACCTCCGTTTTAACCTCCATTTTAACCTCCATTTTAACTCCTAATTTAACCCCTATTTTAACCCTCAGTTTAACCCCGACTTTAACCCCAATTTTAAACTCCATTTAACTCCCATTTTAACCTCAATTTAAACCCCCCATTTTAACCTCCATTTTACCACAATTTTCTCTCAAACCTACTTCATTGTATTAGAGACTTCTAAAACTGTATTTGTTCTTCTTTCAGAACTCGTCTTAAGCCTCATCATTTTATCAGTGGCTGTGTCATGAGCATTGAATGAACCAATCATTATATATGGCAGTAGTTAACCAATTAACTTGCTGCCATTATTTACAAGCGCACAAATTAATATTATGACGTGAGCGGAAAAACCGATCAACTTCTCAGACAAGGATTAACAGTGTCAAATAATTAAAACACAATATGTATAATTACCTGAACTTAGTTTGTAGTTTGGACTAAATAGCTGAATACATAACAGTCGTTGTTACATCTCATTTAAGGACAGTTTGATAATCCCATAATCCATTTGGGGACAGTCAGGTAAATAAACAACAACACACATACACATTTTGCGGATTACACAAATCAACATAATATTTTAATTTTTAATTAAGAAATATTCGATTCTCGATATCAAGAGGGGGGGGGGGGTTTGGGGTGTTGCTGGAAGGTCGACTCCACTGATAGGTAGAAAAATGTACGGAAAAGGTAACTACTATTAACCTTATAAACTATTGGAGATTTTGGCGGGTGTATGTGAATGTCGGTAGTTTCGTGGAATGAAAGAACAGACATTTCCTGCATGGAATACTTCAAACCACCAACAAAAGAAAGAAAAAACAAGTCCTGGGGTACATTAACTACCGACCTTATCCAAACGAAGAAGGAACAGAACGTTCATTGGGTACATTAAGCCACCAACCTTATGCCAACATGAAACAAAAGACAGTTCTTAAGATACTTTTGCATTCAGTCGTAGCATAACTCCTGGAAAACCCTTAATTTATTCAAAGAAACGGTGAAAATGGACTCGTCAGCGAACACTGTAACAATTCTTTGTAAAGCAGAAATAGATCACTCAACCCCCCCCCCCCCCAACTGGGTGCGGACTGGTTTTTCGGAACGCAAAATCTTTGACCTACGAAATAAATTATAAAGGTGGAGGCTGGCCATATGAAAAAGGACTTACAAAGTTGGATTTGCTGGAGAAAATGGCGGAAAACCCTAAACAATGCAAAAATGATATGTACATGCAAACACACACATACACTTATATATTACAGCCACCGGGAAAATCCAAAACTAGTCGAGACAGTGTAATGAAATTGTTGCTCCACTTTCAAAAGAGGGTTATATCTGTGTAATAATTCTGCATTATATTTCTCCATTGTAAACGACCGCTGATGGAGGTAAGTATAGACATTTTAAGATAGTGGTGCATTCCAAAGAGAAACGAACACAATTCCTAACACTGAGACTGAGGGGGGCAATTACTGAGGGAGTCGACAGTCTGGCCCAACTTGGGAGGGTGGCGCTATAAAGGACGCCCAGCGTAGTGAGCAGCCCGATGTGTAACGCTGCGACAATGGCGCCTCACAACTTCGGCTCCGTCTAGAATTGGACTTGACATACATGTCATAATTTTGCTTTCATTTATATGGGGAAGAAAAGCTTTATCTTCTGAAGTTCGTTGAAAATAATTGTCCTTGAAAATGTGACTCCAAAATGCTTTCTGTTTTTTTTTTTTTGGTGAGTGTTTATATAACATTTCTGCGAAGTTTCGGTCGAAACAATAAAGTTAACTTTCGGTTTATATTCAATTTCGGGTGAAAGTGATTAAGGCCTTCTGGAGTCTAGCAGTACTCAGATTGTCACTCTATTTGTCTGGCGGCCGTCAACCCTATGTTCATCAATACTCGATATCTTGTTGTCATATTATGATATGTGATCAATCCTCTGCGGACACTGCTCTCGGTTACATGATGACCTACTTGTCCAATATGTCCACCAAAAATTACAATTAGGCTTAGGTACTGGTAAATATTTTTTTTGGGGGGGGGGGGGAAACAGAGGTAATGATAATACTAATGTTAATTGTTTTTCTTTTACTTTTTTAAACAAAAAAAATAAGAAACTCTAGTTTTTTCCAGCTCACTCATTTGTTGAATTCATTTGTATTTATTGTGCTCTCACTCATTTGTTGAATTCATTTGTATTTATTGTGCTCTCACTCATTTGTTGTATTCATTTGTATTTATTGTGCTCTCACTCATTTGTTGAATTCATTTGTATTTATTGTGCTCTCACTCATTTGTTGAATTCATTTGTATTTATTGTGCTCTCACTCATTTGTTGAATTCATTTGTATTTATTGTGCTCTCACTCATTTGTTGAATTCATTTGTATTTATTGTGCTCTCACTCATTTGTTGAATTCATTTGTATTTATTGTGCTCTCACTCATTTGTTGAATTCATTTGTATTTATTGTGCTCTCACTCATTTGTTGAATTCATTTGTATTTATTGTGCTCTCACTCATTTGTTGAATTCATTTGTATTTATTGTGCTCTCACTCATTTGTTGAATTCATTTGTATTTATTGTGCTCTCACTCATTTGTTGAATTCATTTGTATTTATTGTGCTCTCACTCATTTGTTGAATTCATTTGTATTTATTGTGCTCTCACTCATTTGTTGAATTCATTTGTATTTATTGTGCTCTCACTCATTTGTTGAATTCATTTGTATTTATTGTGCTCATAAATGTTGTCATTGGCATAGGAAAGTGGTATTGGGGAGAAATTCAAGGGAATGGTAAAATTTACATTATTATATTTTTTTTTTTAAGTTTTAAAAAATAAAGAAATTTGGGAACCCAGGGAATATTCAATTAATTCATTTATTTAAATTCACAATTATCATGCTAATAAAAAAAATTTTTATTGAAGAAATACAAATATACAAATGTTAAGAGAGACAATAATGAATCCCTTAGTAATATTAAAAAAAAATGGCACTATTTATTTCAATTTTGTGTAATTGTTATAAAGCAGGCTTCAATTTAAATCAAAATCCTTCGCATACGCATACATGTATGTTTAGTGTAATAATTATGTAGTATGCCTACTGTATTCATCATCATCATCATCATATCCCTTAGTCCTAGGACCGTTGGGGCGCCACAGATGACATTTGCTACTAGTGAAATATCCTTTTCAATACCAAGCACAGAAACATTGCAAATCCCCTCTACATGCATAGGAGACATAATGATCCATAGATTGATCGTGGGCTCTTAATATATAGAAGAAACTATCCTTCTCCATTCCTCTCGGTCTTCTGTACTACGCATAGCATAGCGTAGTGCAGAAACTAGGCCTACTGTATTATCAATATCATTCAGCCAAACTTAGCTCTACGTTAGTTCGACTTAAGTTCACTCTGGGTTAAATCTAAAATTATCCGATACATGACCATTGAGGCTAAACGAAGAATTTAACCCTTGACCAATGAGAACACGTGTTTCAACGAAAGTTTATGGGTTAACGGAAGAAAAAGTTCCTTAAAGGAATAAAGGCTTATGTTTGGAGATCAGATTTCTATATAACTAACAATACATATGCTAAGCTCTCAAACTTTCTAAATTTTATCATTTTAAACCAACGGGCGCCCAAGGATCTATTTCGCATGAATGTTTCCCCCCACCCCCCTATTCAAATTTCTCTCTTACCATAAAAATTTTAAATACATTTTTTACAACTTAAAATTACTTTTTAATTCCAATGGTGTAAACCAAAGTATACGTCAAATGTTTATTGTTAAAATTCACGATAATCTCTTTACCGAAATTAAAATTATGTGAACATCAATATTTTCCCACACTATCTTTCGACATACGCAGAACGTATGCGTGAACGAGTTTTAAAATATCTAAACCTTTCAATTTATTCCGAACGTACAGTTTCAGCTTTTCTTTCCACCAAATGGCATTTTACATGTTTTGGTTTTGTTTCGGTTTCAGCCGAAATCAGAAAATCCCATCCGGTTGGTCTCTAATGTCTGGTTATTGTATGGCGGATATTGTATGTCTGGAATTGTATATTCGAAATTTTATGGCTAGAACTGTATCGCTGGAATTGTATGATTGGAATTGCATATATTTCATAATATATCCTGCAGATATTTGATAGGACTTGGTGTTCCTCCCCCCCCCCCTCGGAAACCCTCACATCACATCCAAAAAACAACCTCAATCCGCAACTCCACCAAATCACACCACCCCCACTACCACTGCATATAAACCATTACACGATCACACCTCCAAAACCACTGATACCACCACCCATTATCAAACGAAGCGAGCAAACGCCTGGTGTAACTCTAAACACTATGACCACGCTCGGTATCTCCAAGACCACTTTATCCAAGTCGATCTCTCGTGATTGCATTAAACAAGTCCAGCATTGAGACGCCTGTTGCATGCCAGTGTTAACTTTCCACGCTTATTTTTTTCCCCCCAATGTTTTCCCCTACTATTTTTATATTATTTCCTTGCCCTCTCTTCGTCCACCGAGGTCTCGTCCCACGTGAGACGGGAATATCATCTCCGAGAACGAGGCGGCAAGCGTAAACAAATTTAAATCATAAACAACAAATGACACAATCTCGCAGCGCGATCTCGACATCTCGCGCGGTCCTCGGCTGTCACGCGAGCCATTTTGCCCTCGACGTAGCGCTCGCAATCTTGATGAATAAAAATTATATACTGTTGCTAACACAACACTAATTCCTAGATATAATGTTGGTGAGGGTAGTTGGATGGGTTTTGAGGGGGTGGTTGGTTGGGTGTTGAGGAGTGTGGTAGAATTGGTGTTGAGGAGTGTGGTAGAATTGGTGTTGTGGAGGGTGTTGGATGGGGTTTGAGGAGGGACGTGTAAACTCAGTTGAAAAACAAAGAGAAAAAATAGTAAAGCCGAAGATGGGGAATGGTGAGATGGGGAATGGCGAGATGGGAAGTGATGTGGCTGTAACGGTGGGGGTGGGGATATTGAAGTGGGGGGTGGGGTGGTGTGGTGGGGGTATTGAGTTGGGGGTAGTGATGTTGGGGAGAAGTTGGGAACGCTGAGGTTGAGAATAGTGAGGTGGCGAATGATGAAAAAAAATTGTTTTGGTTTAAGTTCTGGTGTTAGTTTTAGTTTATCGTTTATAATTTTTTCTTCCTTGGTTTAAAAATTCACAATTACATTACAAATATTGTTTAGATTGATCGCATGATTAGTAAAATTGCTCCTGCTATATATATATATATATAAAAATGAGCTATGCTGACCGTAACGCTAAAAGGACCGATAAGATTTAGAAACATTCGAATTCTTAAAAAACAATCATAGTTATTTTTTCTATTATTTTACTGATATCGAATACATTTTAGATGAGCAAAAAGATATTACATATCTGCTTTTTTTTAAAGTAAAAGTATAAGTATTTTTGTTATAAATTACAAACACATTGAAAGTATCAACTAAGGAACATTTTAAAGCATTTTTTACGTGTTTGAAAGTTAGGAAAAAATTAAAAAAAATAAAAAGGTTAATATAAAAGAATTACACAGTAATCACATTTATCGGGAAAATCCAAACATGTGTTGCTTCTAGTGCGTTTGTTTGTGCGTTGTTAATATTGCAAAATAAAATTTAAATTAATTTGTTGTAAATAATAACGCAAATGATGTCAAAGCCCTAATGCTATTTAGCCAAAGCTAAAAGTTCTCTGATTTAATAACCGCCCTAGACAAAATTGATAATGTATTTTCCTGTTCTTTAAATAAAATTAATCAATATAGTTGATTGCTTTTTTAATTGCTAAAATTTGCTAAAATTAAATATAAATTTAGCTTTGTATTTTTACCATTTAAAAAGTTTTTACTTTAATGTCATTCCAAAAATATACTTACATGAAATTTAAAATGTAGTAAAAAAATTAACCTTTAATTATACTTTTAATAAGAAAATGCCATTTAATTCAATCAGTACAGCAAAACTAAATAGTATAGCCAAAAAGCATTCACTATTGAACTTATCACTCATCCAAATAAGAACAAGGCATATTAAATCCAAAAAAATTGTTTTTGCGTAAGTAAAATGGTTACAATCCCGTGGATTTATATATATATATTTTTTAACTCTGTTTTTTGTTTGGGGGTGGGGGTAGAGTTGGGATGCAGGTAACAGTTGAAAAAAAATAATTCATGAAGCAAAACCTGCAAGGGTTACAAAAAATAAAAAATCTGTATAACAGGTGAACCTGACACACATCTCGACCGCGCCACGTTAAGAAAATTAACTCATCCTAACCGATTAAACAGCTATTGACAGCAGAGTGATGACAGAGTGAGGCGGGGTGGGGTATAGGAGGAGTGGGGGGGGGAGACACACTGCCTCCGAGGTGTGTCTATTATTCAGGTGTCTCATCAGCTTACTATTACTGTCAATGTCATAAGGGAGCCAACTGTCATCACTCAGCAGAGCTTAAGATAACTCCACCACACGGCTCTAAAATATCGCTACGCCTTCGTATGTGTGTGCCGCGGAGGGGATCGTGGCACGATTCGGCGCGTATCGGGCCTTATCGGGAAATCCCGACATATCTTGATATCTTGAGCGTTTATACCGCGCCATGTGTGCGCCCCCCGGCACCGCCGAGTGCAGTGTGAAATCTTAAATAGCGGAGTGCTTACCATTATCTCGTGGGCTGACGACAATGCTGGGAAATCTCGTTCATTCAAACGAGGCCATCTCGTGACGGGCAGACCAAATTGAAATGAATCGAGACTCGCATTGTGTAACCCTGGTATAAAACCAGTTCTGTTTTGATTTTCTTTTTTTTTTTTTTTTTTGGGGGGGGGGGGGGGGGGGGGAGAGAGGGTCATATGATACAAATGTGGTTTTAAATATGTGGTTAAATATGGTTCATACTTTATTTAAACGTACGAGCCATTCAACTTAGCACCATGGCGTTTGAAACTATTGAGGTTAAAAAAAGAAATGTTTACTTTAAAAATGGACATCTATGACTTTCTTTTCTTTACTTTTTTTTAAAAAATCCTTTAAATTGGCTTCACTTTTTGTACGTGGGCGGCTGGCAGGCAATATTTATTGACGGCTCATTGACCCACTTCTCGTCAACCTTTCTTGTTGAAACTTGGCACATAGTCTCGTTGCCAATGTCAAGAAATTAAAATTTTCAACCCGCGCCCCAAACTCCAAAATGTCTTCCCCCCCCCCCCCCCAAATTTTTTAAGGGAATATAAAACAAAATTCTCGATAACTGCGCTAAAAATTAGTCATTTTTTCTTTGTTTGTTTGTTGTTTTTTTTAAAGTGCGTTAGTTGCGTCGTGTTTTCTTCTTTTGTTTTCTAAAATTGTTGTTGAGATAAATCAGCAGTGTAAAAGTGGATGGGTCATTACAATATGAATACAATTCATTGGCGTGTAAACATATGCTGTTGTGAGCTTTGGGAAGGGGGTGTGGGGTGTGGGTGGGGGTGCAGCACTAATTGGGATTCTTATAAAGTGCACTACTCATAGGCATGTTTTGTCAAATTTTTCACTACCCCCCCCCCCCACACACACATACACTTTGCTCGATAGTACATTTAATATAAGATTTATTTTGTTGTTTTATACGGACATTTATTTGAACTATGACATGAACGCAAAACAGTTTTGTGAAGTTGGGTGGAAGTTTGTGAATTAATAAAACTGTCATGAAGTTGTTGCCGCCTCCGAGTGAAGTAAGAGCTGCACCCGGACCAAACACCATTTGTCTTAGAGAATTTAACTATTATGAAAACACGAACAGCTCCGGTAAATATATGTAATGGTTTGTATTATCCATCAATAGTATAATTCTTTAGGGCTGAAACTGAAATAAGGTATGGTGTAATGTGAGTGGAATAGCGCACCAAACAAATATCCCGATGTGGTGCGCTAAAAGAGATTTTGAAAAATACCGCAAGAGCGTTTGGTGCGAAAACTTTTCTTTTGTTTTAGGAAGCAGTCTCAAGGAAAATCTGATGGAATAAAAGGTGCGGTGGAAAAGCGGGGTTGCACATTAGGACATTAAAGTGCAGAGGCGTAAACACAAACATGCGGGGTATACATGGAAGGGTGTTAAAATTAGCCCCAATTGGGTTTCTTTTAAAGTACATGCTTGAATGCGTGTATTGTCAGGTAAGTTTAGTGGATTGGAAGTTCGCGCATTGCCGCCGCCATTGTTGGCGGGCAATAACTTGTATTTGAAAAACAACAACAAACCAACAAACCTAAAGAAATCAAACGGCCAACTCAAAAGTCCATCTGAAATAGAGACAACAACAACAACAACGGGAATGGCTGTGAGATATTTTAAGATAGTGGCCCCAGCCAAATGAATCCGACCTACTAATTTTATAAGGTCTCGTCACTCCTCACGTGACTTGTGCTCGGGCCGAGAGGTTATTCAGTTCCTCCCCGAGAGATCTCCGACGTTTAAAGACAACGTGAATTACGAAATGATAAGGTTTTATCACAAACCCCCTTGAGATACCAATCCATGGCGGGGAGGAGAGAGATGGGCGAGTATTTAAGAGGAAGGAGGGAGTGGGTGTGGAGGGGTGGAAGTGCGCGAAAGATAACTTTCAAAGGGGGCACAATTCTCACTGGTTACACCTGTTGTTAAGGACGCCGAGAAACAAGTGAGAGTGATCGTACTTTCTTGTCGAACCAAAGAAATGGGGAGGGGAGAAGGGGGTGGAGCGTGGTGCATTGATGATACTCTCCTCTCCAAAGATTCTTTTAGTTCCCAGTGCAATTTACAGAGTGGTCCCCCTTATACCGGTGCATTGGGTTTATGTTAAGTGTTTTCCCTTGGCAGCGGAATTAAAACGCTGCTCCTTTCATATTACACGAAATGAAAAAAAAAACTATTATTTTTTGGAGTATAACAAGTTATAACACTGTAGATTATCATCAAATAAGTTTTCACAAAAAAAATGTAAAGAGCGATTTTAAAGTAATATACAACTAAACAATCGTACATTTGACCGCTGTAGACTTAGACTAAGTGTAGACAGGTTGAAACAGCCACTGGCCCTGCTTACATCTCGACCAGTGTGAGAAAACAAAATGTTTAGAATTATGCCGTGCACTGTTCTTTTGCAAGGTTTTGCATTGGCGATTAAAAAAAAATAATAAGTTGTTGAACAATTTTGTTTCGTAGTTGGGACACAAATGGGGGCGGGCTGTGAGGGGTGGGACTGGGGGGGTGGAAACTCCCCCCCCCTACCCCCCATTTAAATGGACGCAACTTGTGAATATTAAGAATATTGGACTGGAATAACAACTTGACTTTGGCACTAAAAAAAGGCTTCTCAAGCATGAACATACAAGCAATGAACTATCGATTACTATAGCAAGAGATGAACATCATCAGTGGCGCTACAGCCCATGTATGGCCCTGGCCTGCTCCACCACATCATTCCACATTCCATTTAGACATCATAATCAGTGGTGCTACAGCCCATGCATGGCCCTGGCCTGCTCCACCACATCCTTCCATTCGGATCGATCCATGGCTTTCCGCCTCCATGCGCGCGAGAGATGCATAGCAAGAGAGTATAATCTCTAACAAAGTGGCTAGAACCAATAATCGATTAGGTTTAAAATGTTTGGCGCCATGAACTCATATATTCTGTGGCCTTCTTGTAATCAACAGAACATCTGAGTTCATGAACCCAAACATTTTTTAAATCTCATTGAGATTTTTTTTTTTTTTAAATGTTTGGGGCCATGAACTCAGATATTCTCTAGCCTTCTTGAAAAGGCTTTTTGTCTATAATTTCTTTTTCTTTTTCTTTTTTTTTTCTTTTTTAAACATTCATTTTTCAGGTTTTCCCCAAACTTTGTTTCACATATTTCCAAAATATTCCGTAACACACTGGTTTCGAGTACCAAAAGGGAAATAGTCGCCTTGGCCTCCCCTTGATTGTTATCGGCGTGTTTAATTAATACACACGATAGCGTTAAATGCTATGGAAGTTTCTTGGCGTTGCTTCCCTTTGGTTGAAGCCAGGGAAAACAAAAAATTATACGACCAATGGGAGTAATGTGTTTATCTGATCTGTACCCGGGTGTGTTTGGCGCTAATTACGCGCGTGGACTTTGATGTTTGGACGCAAATGTAGAGGTTCGATAAACACGATATTTCTGTTAGTGAGTCTCTCTCTCTCTCTCTCTCTCTCTCTCTCTCTTTCTCTCTGTTAGTGTGTGTGTGTATGACTATGTTTGCGTGTGTGTGTGTCTCTGTTGCAATCAATTTAGGCCGGCGGTTCTCAACCTGTGGGTCGCGATCCATTTGGGGATCGAACGACCCTTCCCTAGGCGTCGCCTAAGACCATCAGAAAACAAATATTTTCAACAGTTATGAAGTAGCAACGAAAATAATTTTGTGTTTAGGGGTCGCCACAACACAAGGAACTGTGTTGAATGGTCACGACATTAGGAAGGTTGAGAAGCACTCATTTAGGTTATTGTAGATGTCAGGAATTAACCCCAACTCTCCTTCTTCACACCCCCTCCCCCCAAAAAAAAATCCACCAACGTTTATTTTTCTTTTGGGGGAATTGTTTTTTACAAAAACAAAAACAAAAAAACAAGAAAAAAAAAAACCAGTACTGGTCTTAGGGATCAAGAAACATTTCCATTTAAAGTTCAAGTTATGCGTTACAGGTCTTTTGATGGGCTCGTAGATTAGGAGTCGGAGTCCCAAATGCGTTACATGTCTTTTGATGGGCTCGTAGATTAGGAGTCGGAGTCCCAAATGCGTTACAGGTCTTTTGATGGGCTCGTAGATTAGGAGTCGGAGTCCCAAATGCGTTACAGGTCTTTTGATGGGCTCGTAGATTAGGAGTCGGAGTCCCAAATGCGTTACATGTCTTTTGATGGGCTCGTAGATTAGGAGTCGGAGTCCCAAATGCGTTACAGGTCTTTTGATGGGCTCGTAGATAAGGAGTCGGAGTCCCAAATGCGTTACAGGTCTTTTGATGGGCTCGTAGATAAGGAGTCAGAGTCCCAAATGCGTTACAGGTCTTTTGATGGGCTCGTAGATAAGGAGTCGGAGTCCCAAATGCGTTACAGGTCTTTTGATGGGCTCGTAGATAAGGAGTCGGAGTCCCAAATGCGTTACAGGTCTTTTGATGGGCTCGTAGGTTAGGAGTCGGAGTCCCAAATGCGTTACAGGTCTTTTGATGGGCTCGTAGATTAGGAGTCGGAGTCCCAAATGCGTTACAGGTCTTTTGATGGGCTCGTAGATTAGGAGTCGGAGTCCCAAATGCGTTACATGTCTTTTGATGGGCTCGTAGATTAGGAGTCGGGGTCCCAAATGCGTTACAGGTCTTTTGATGGGCTCGTAGATTAGGAGTCGGAGTCCCAAATGCGTTACAGGTCTTTTGATGGGCTCGTAGATTAGGAGTCGGAGTCCCAAATGCGTTACATGTCTTTTGATGAGCTCGTAGATTAGGAGTCGGAGTCCCAAATGCGTTACAGGTCTTTTGATGGGCTCGTAGATAAGGAGTCGGAGTCCCAAATGCGTTACAGGTCTTTTGATGGGCTCGTAGATTAGGAGTCGGAGTCCCAAATGCGTTACAGGTCTTTTGATGGGCTCGTAGATAAGGAGTCGGAGTCCCAAATGCGTTACAGGTCTTTTGATGGGCTCGTAGATAAGGAGTCGGAGTCCCAAATGCGTTACAGGTCTTTTGATGGGCACGTAGATGTGGAGTCGGAGTCCCAAATGCGTTACAGGTCTTTTGATGGGCACGTAGATGTGGAGTTGGAGTCCCAAATGCGTTACATGTCTTTTTATGGGCTCGTTGATGTGGAGTCACGAGTCCCAAATGTGTTGGAGAAAACTGTCAAGATCAGCGCGAAAGTTTCTCGCTATCTGTGGGATGCATGTCTTCATCTGTTTCGTGTGTGTCATATTGTGTGGCACGGGTGTCGTATTCTTCGTGGTGTGTGTCGTGATCCGTGTGGAACCGTTCCGTGACAGGTGCCGATATGCTACGTGTGATTGTGTGTGGGTGTCGTAATCTTTGTCGTATGTGTAATCATTTTATGTCATGTGTGTCTGCATCGATTGTGTGTTTGTTATTCTGTGTCGGTGTGAAATTTTATCACAAAATTTAACGGATCAATTTGATCTACAGTGACAACTTGCGTGACAGTGATAACTTGCTTGACATCAATCATAACTTGGGTGACATCAGTGATAACTTGTGTGACATCAGTGATAACTTGTGTGACATCAGTGATAACTTGCGTGACATCAGTGATAACTTGCTTGACATCAATCATAACTTGTGTGACATCAGTGATAACTTGTGTGACATCAGTGATAACTTGTGTGACGTCAGTGATAACTTGTGTGACATCAGTGATAATTTATTTGACATCAGTGATAACTTGTGTGACATCAATCATAACTTGTGTGACATCAATCATAACTTGTGTGACATCAGTGATAACCTGTGTGACTTCAGTGATAACTTGCGTGACATCAGTGATAACTTGCGTGACATCAATCATAACTTGTGTGACATCAGTGATAACTTGCGTGACATCAATCATAACTTGTGTGACATCAGTGATAACTTGTGTGACATTAGTAATAACTTGCGTAACATCAGTGACAACTTGTGTGACATCAGTGATAACTTGTGTGACATCAGTGATAACTTGTGTGACATCAGTGATAACTTGTGTGACATCAGTGATAACTTGTGTGACATCAATCATAACTTGTGTGACATCAGTGATAACTTATGTGACATCAGTGATAACTTGTGTGACATCAGTGATAACTTGCGTGACATCAATCATAACTTGCTTGACATCAGTGATAACTTGTGTGACATCAGTGATAACTTGCGTGACATCAATCATAACTTGCTTGACATCAGTGATAACTTGTGTGACATCAGTGATAACTTGCTTGACATCAATGATAACTTGTGTGACATCAGTGATAACTTGTGTGACATCAGTGATAACTTGTGTGACATCAGTGATAACTTGTGTGACATCAGTGATAACTTGTGTGACATTAATCATAACTTGTGTGACATCAGTGATAACTTGTGTGACATCAGTGATAACTTGTGTGACATCAGTGATAACTTGTGTGACATCAATCATAACTTGTGTGACATCAGTGATAACTTGTGTGACATCAGTGATAACCTGTGTGACATCAGTGATAACTTGCGTGACATCAGTGATAACTTGTGTGACGTCAGTGATAACTTGTGTGACATCAGTGATAATTTGTGTGACATCAGTGATAACTTGTGTGACATCAGTGATAACTTGTGTGACGTCAGTGATAACTTGCTTGACATCAGTGATAATTTGTGTGACATCAGTGATAACTTGCGTGACATCAGTGATAACTTGCTTGACATCAATCATAACTTGTGTGACATCAGTAATAAATTGCATAACATCAGTGATAACTTGCGTGACATCAGTGATAACTTGTGTGACATCAGTGATAACTTGCGTGACGTCAGTGATAACTTGTGTGACATCAGTGATAACTTGCGTGACATCAGTGACAATAACGCTAACAACAAGATTTGTCTTTTCGCAGACCCTTTGATGTACCATTAGTAACATTAGTTCCCCGATTCCCTGGAACCATCCCCGTGCCTACTTCATCGCCTCTCGTGTCATGTTTTCGGCCTGAGATTGATCTCCCTTGTATTAGCGAGTGCCTAGGGCCGGGTCTAGAAATGCCAAGGCCGCCGCCATCTTGTTGAAAAATGACTTCTTATTCTTTGTTTTCAATGATAGAAATGGGTTTTCCAATATCATGATTTTTTTGTATATCAATGTAATTTTTTTTTTTAAATTAGGAGGCGCCCATTTTTATTAGTTTATTAAACCACACTTAAAAACAAAAGTTTTTCGTATAAATCCTTTATATGCATGATTGTTTGCATTTATATAATTGTACGTAATTTATCATTTATGTGATTGTAGCAACTGTTTTTGGTATGGGAATGGGTTTGTTTGTTTTTTTCAAACTTAGTTTCGTGTAAAATCAAGTAGTTTAAAAAGGGATTAAAAATAAGAATTCGTAGTGTTCAGAGTAAATATGGAACATTGATGTGTTCGGACTTTTTAGTCAATACAAATTGAGACAAGATGGAGTTTGGCGGAGTCGTTCCATCTCCTCAAACATACTAAATTCGTCACAAATATAACGCTCATAGCAACAGCTGCACGATTAATCTCCACCCAAAAACATGCACCCATTTAACACAGCTTCAACATTCCTCCCCACAAAGAAAAACAGGAAAAAAATATTTTTATTGGGGGGGGGGGGGGGGGGTTAAAATTTGAAAGAATGTTTTGTCATCGGCAACCAGTCTATGTGCCACGTTTTAGCTTGATAGCTTTACAACAAGTCGGTTAATTAGCCGTCGGAAGATTTTGATTCCCAGCCATCCACCAAAGAAAATCGGAGTTGATTTAAAGGATTTAAGAAATCATAAAATAGTCAAGCGGTCATTTGGTACCATTTTTTTTTTAATATTCGATATCCGATTTATGAGCCATTTTTAATTGACAAATTGGCTTGAGTACTATAGTTATATTTTTATAGCCGAAGGTAAGCAATCACTTTACAGAATGGAGCGTTTGTGAATTTCCGACTCTAAAATTACAGAAACAGGTGGATCGATCCAGAAACAGATACTGTTATTCCTTCAAATATATTTTTTTTAATTAATAAAATATTTATGAATTTTTTGTTAGAATGTGTTTGAGGCTGATGATGTGTATGATATCTAAATGAGACAATAAATGGTTTGTAGCAAAAACGTTTGTGTAACACAACCGGGCGAGAACTTGAAATGGTGTGTAACACAACCGGGCGAGAACTTGAAATGGTGTTTAACACAACCGGGCGAGAACTTGAAATGGTGTTTAACACAACCGGGCGAGAACTTGAAATGGTGTTTAACACAACCGGGCGAGAACTTGAAATGGTGTCTAACACAACCGGGAGAGAACTTGAAATGGTCGGCATTGTTCGCAATTTGTTTTCTTTGCTATAGTTTTATAAAAATTCTAAAACCACACACATACAAAGTCAGATGTTGGTGACGGGGAGGAACAGATATGGGAGAAAAAGATGGGTATAGAATGGCTGATAGCGAGAGAGAGAGCGAGAGAGGACGAGAGAGAGAGGCTAATGAATATAGATGGGAGAACAAGACGGAGTGAGGGATGAAGAGTAAAATATTGAGACGGTGTTCAGTAGCAAAGGTGGGAGACAGAGAAATAGAGACAGGGAAATAGAGACAGAAAGAGTGAAAGAGGGAAAGGGGTGATGGGGAGAAAGGGGAAACATATGGGGGGAAAGAGAGGGCAAGAAGAGAGAAACAGAAAGACAGATTGGATATCTTATGATTCGTTCAACATTCATTCGTAGTAACTTTCATGTACAGTGTTGTCAATAATACAAATCATTGGCAGCAATCGTCATGGTTTGGCGATGACCGATATTTGTGCACCGGAAGTAGGGCTTAGTAACACCCTCCCCCCTCCCCCCACACACACACTTGGGATATCCCAACTGCACTACTTGTATCGCTTGACGACCGAAGTATGTCTCAGGTCTAGGTCGGTGGACATGTTGACATAGTGGTCAAGCTGTTGTACCACTGGTCAGTGTAGGGGCACAACGGGGGTGGAGGGGGGCTGTCATTTAGGTTATCGTGGACAGGAGCCGTAGGGTATTACGAGACTTAAGGTGACCGGAAGTGGTGGTGTGAAAGAGAGGAAAGGAGAGGGATAGAGGGGCAGAAAGATTAAAACATAGAGAAGAGAGAGAGAGCGAGAGAGAGAGAGAGAGCGAGAGAGAGAGAGCGATTGAAGGAATAATAGTGTTAAAGATTATGAGCGAAAATGAGTGAAATCAGTGCTCGAGTCCTGCAACGCATGGGAACGGCGTTCCTGATATTTTTTCCAGCAGTGGTTAGCTGGGCCCAGGATAGAGAGAAACGGAAATATTAGAGAGAGAGAGAGAGAGAGAGAGGGGGGTGGTGACAAAGAGAGAGAGAGAGACAGAGACATATATATAGAGACACATATATAGAGACAGACATAGAGACAGAGAGAGAAAGAGACAGATAGAGATAAATACATAGTAAGAAAGAGAGAGATATAAACAGAGCGACCAGGAGAGAGAGAGAGAGAGAAAGACGGAGACAGACACAGAGAGAAAGTGATGGAAGGGGAAAAGATTGATAAAGACGAACAGCGGTTTGTGCGATTTCGAGATATTACCTTAGAAATAATGATCACTTTTTGGAGTTGGCACAGGTGGGAAATAAGCAGAGGCCTCAGTGAAATGATAATTTCTAAAGACGATAGCCGCAAAAAAATTGTTGTGAAGAAAAAAAAACATATTTTAAATGCATGTACTTGTAAACATATTACTATTTAAAATTTGTATTATGTGTTAATTTTGTAAAAAGAATATATTATTATGTTGTTTTGTTATTTAAAATAAAAAATTAAACTAAGCAATCACACAAAATATTGCAAAGCTCTCGCCAACTCTTGCTCGGCGAACGATGACCCGTATGTCTCCCGCGAGTCGGATGCTGTCCCCTGTCCTAACATCCTTGCATACCAGGGGACAAAAATCTGGGTTGAAAAGCTTTGAGATAACTCCGAGTGTTTCAGCAAAGGGCGCATTGATTACACTTGAAACTCGGGGAGCCCGTTTGATTCAGGCAATTGGGAGTTGGGTGAGGAGGGGGGTGAACACTGACAGGTTTAAACGGACCACACAGGCTACTGGAGATAACAGACACGGGATTAATAGTTAAAACAAGGATTATCTATTAATCGTGGATGCGGGTGTGGGACTGCTAATAAGCCCATGAGTCAAATAGAGGTATATGCACTTATTATTGTTTAGTAAATTAAGTAGTTAAAGACGAAAAAAAAAACCCCAACGTTTCGGCTTAGAGCCTCCTTCAGCGAACAGGACAAATGAAAATACGACAAGAAACAGAACACAGTAAAAACTTTCCAAAGCGTTCACAACTTAGTGTCCTGTCTTTTGATTCAAGCTTCAACATACCTATTATAGTTTTACTAGTTCAGTTGCCGGCGAGCTCATTAGACAGAAGAGCCAAAAGTCGGCAGCACCACGGTTTAAAGATACTTAAGTGCTTAAGAGCCAAATTGCTTTTCGAGAACGTGTCAAGAACTATGGGGTTCGGAGTCAAAACCGATTTGTAGCCGACTGGCCGAGCCGCATTCGGGTCGCTAATGAGCCGCATGCGGTGTGCCGACCGCTGTACGAGTTTATTCACTTAGCTTGAATGCAGTCCTTCGATTGTTATCTTTTTTATTGTTTAGTGGTAGATAGAATGTGGTATATGAATGCTTGAATGACGACAAAATACCATAGGACATTTTGACCGTAAGACGTCGTCAGCAAAAATGAATAAAGACTACGGCTACGGAGAATAAAAAGACTGGAAGTTATTGAAATTGTACATAAAAGTGTTTTAAGGAAGAAACTTGAGAAGAATTTAGAGAATGTTTAGGTGTTTAATTGATGTTAGAGGTGGGTTTTTTTTGTTGTTGTTGGTGGTGGTGGCAAAGAAATATATAATACAGGATTTTTGGGCTTTAACTAAGAAGGCAGTACATAAAAGGGGTGTTGGGCCTTAACTAAGAAGGCAGTACATGAAAGGGGTGTTGGGCCTTAACTAAGAAGGCAGTACATGAAAGGTGTGTTGGGCCTTAACTAAGAAGGCAGTACATGAAAGTGGTGTTGGGCCTTAACTAAGAAGGCAGTACATGAAAGGGGTGTCGGGCCTTAACTAAGAAGGCAGTACATGAAAGGTGTGTTGGGCCTTAACTAAGAAGGCAGTACATGAAAGTGGTGTTGGGCCTTAACTAAGAAGGCAGTACATGAAAGGTGTGTTGGGCCTTAACTAAGAAGGCAGTACATGAAAGGTGTGTTGGGCCTTAACTAAGAAGACAGTACGTGAAAGGGGTGTTGGGCCTTAACTAAGAAGGCAGTACATGAAAGGGGTGTTGGGCCTTAACTAAGAAGGCAGTACATGAAAGTGGTGGTGGGCCTTAACTAAGAAGGCAGTACATGAAAGGTGTGTTGGGCCTTAACTAAGAAGGCAGTACATGAAAGGGGTGTTGGGCCTTAACTAAGAAGTCAGTACATGAAAGGCGTGTTGGGCCTTAACTAAGAAGACAGTACGTGAAAGGGGGTGTTGGGCCTTAACTAAGAAGGCAGTACATGAAAGGTGTGTTGGGCCTTAACTAAGAAGGCAGTACATGAAAGGGGGTGTTGGGCCTTAACTAAGAAGGCAGTACATGAAAGGGGTGTTGGGCCTTAACTAAGAAGGCAGTACATGAAAGGGGTGTTGGGCCTTAACTAAGAAGACAGTACGTGAAAGGGGTGTTGGGCCTTAACTAAGAAGACAGTACATGAAAGGGGTGTTGGGCCTTAACTAAGAAGGCAGTAGATAAAATGGGTGAGCTTTAACTAATAAGTCATTTTAATAGTAAACTCCAGGGGTCATTAGGAATTACGTTTTATGTAGATATTGTTATATTGTGTTTTAAACATAATTGTTACTTGAAACTAGTGTTATATTAAAAAAGTTTTAAAAAAAACAATTATAAAAATTAATAAAAATGTTAACATAATTTTTTAAATTTAAAATAGTAAAGGATTAAATGGAAAAGAATTACAATAAACAAGAAAAGAAAAAAAAAACTCCTTGTAAATAATAAAGTGTCAATTAAAACAAAAGACACAAGATTGAATCATAAATGTATGTAGATATCAAAAATAAAATTTGTCTAAATTAACACTACATAAATACATTTTACAGTTAATCAAATTGCAGACCGGTGTAACAAAAGCGTGCCTGTGCACTGTACATGGTGCAGCATTAGGAGGAAAGTATTCCAATATTAACCCAGACGACCATAAAAATGAAAATTTCTTTGCAGTAACATTTTAATTTTTTTCTTCAGAAGGTGAACACACAACACCCCCCTCCCCTCCCCCGCCCCCCAACCAAAAAAAAAAACAAAAAAAACTAGCGCACAGAAAATCTCCCAAAAGCCCATTTTGCCTCGCAGCCCATGAGTTGGGAACCACTGGGCCTTATGATTTCGGGGAACTTATGTTTCAACCAACTTAACATTAGACGTTTGCATAAGCATAATATATTTTAGAAATAGCGATATGAATACGCAGATTATAGAAGACAAATTGCAGAGAAACTTGATATAACCCCTGATATGATAATGCTTTATTTACTGCCCATGGGACACACCTCTCTCGAAGTGCTGCGCATGCTAGAAATCCCATTTTTTTAAGCGTAACGTAAAAATAAGACTGCATTGATGCATTGCTTTAGGAAATGATATGTCTTTACAGAAGAGCTCTTAGTTGGGCACACACTGAATCCTAACTTTCCCTCCCTGACCTCCTGTCTCCTTAACACCCCGTTCCTTATTTTACCCTTAATGTTTCCCCACTCTCCTTCAGAACCCTATATCGAAAGCTTCAAGGCTGCCCTGGCATCTGCTAGGAGCCGTTATGATGGCAGCATCGCTTCCAGTATATGGATGCAGCAACCTACCCCTACCAGAACCAGAACAGAACCAGGCCCTCATTTTCTTTCTTAATTAGTTCATCGTTTCCTCCTTTATTCCATGATTCCCTAATGTCCCCACTCTTCCCGCCTCGCCTCTTAAACAATAATATGTCTTCCAATCCCTTTCCTGAACCTTTCTTCCTACAGTCCTTGTTTCCCGCATTCATTCATCATTTCCTTCCTCCTCACTTCCACCTCGTGTCTTTCTTCCCCAACCTCCTTTTCTTTTATCATGTTAGTGTAAAACTACATAATTCAAAAGGACCCAAATCGGAATTAAGCTGGAACAAAATTAAAATAAATGTGCGTGCTACAACAAATGTCATGGTGGCAAGGTTGTTCTTACGGTAATCTTTTTCCCATGGCGTCTTCGAGGCAGGGCCGAAATTATGTGACACCAGCGAATCTGCGTGCAATTCATGGAAATCAGAAATGACGCAACAGTATTTGTTCAGGGGGATAACTCGCGGATAAAGGGACGTAACTACTGCGGGTGTCTCATTGAGCCGTAAAAGGTGGACAAACAGAGAGATCTGATTGGTCAACACACGCGGGCAGTTTGAACTTTATGAGACCTGGTGTACTGCAGTCATCAGGGTTTAGCTATGTGGGGAAGCGGCTCCGGTTGATGGGACCTGGTGTACTGCAGTCATCAGGGTTTAGCTATGCGGGAAGCGGCTCCGGTTGATGGGACCTGGTGTACTGCAGTCATCAGGGTTTAGCTATGCGGGGAAGCGGCTCCGGTTGATGGGACCTGGTGTACTGCAGTCATCAGGGTTTAGCTATGTGGGGAAGCGGCTCCGGTTGATGGGACCTGGTGTACTGCTGTCATCAGGGTTTAGCTATGCGGGGAAGCGGCTCCAGTTGATGGGACCTGGTGTACTGCAGTCATCAGGGTTTAGTTATGTGGGGAAGCGGCTCCGGTTGATGGGACCTGGTGTACTGAAGTCATCAGGGTTTAGCTATGTGGGGAAGTGGCTCCGGTTGATGGGACCTGGTGTACTGCAGTCATCAGGGTTTAGCTATGTGGGGAAGCGGCTCCGGTTGATGGGACCTGGTGTATTGCAGTCATCAGGGTTTAGCTATTTGGGGAAGCGGCTCCGGTTGAAAAAGAAGGGAAGGGGCGGTGAAAAGGCTTTATAAAAAAGACGTTATTTTTTTTTGGTGCTAAAGACAAAGATATATTTTAAGACGTATTAATTCGTGTTGTCCTCTTTTTGTCCTCTTGTTGTCCTCTTTTTGTCCTCTTGTTGTCCTCTTGTTGTCCTCTTGTTGTACACTTGATAGCATCTTGTTGTCCTCTTTTTGTCCTCTTTTTATCCTCTTGTTGTCATCTTTTTGTCCTCTTTTATCCTCTTTTTTGTCCTCTTTTTGTCCTCTTTCTTTCCTCTAGTTGTCCTCTTGATAACATCTTGTTGTCCCTTTGCTGTCCTTTTGTTGTCCTTTTGTTGTCCTCTTGTTGTCCACTTGTTTTCCCCTAGTTGTCCTCTTGTTGTCCACTTATTGTCCTCTTGTTGTCCACTTATTTTCCTCTTGTTTTCCACTTATTGTCCTCATGCTGTCCTCTTGTTGTCCTCTTGTTTTCCACTTGTTGTCCTCTTGCTGTACTCTCGTATACTACATTGCAGCTAAGTGTTTCTCTTAGTTTCCTATTGTTTATACTGTTGTTTGATGGCTGAAGGCTTCATGATGTCAGGTTCGTTGTTAAGTTGCGTCTTTTTTTCGTTCCAGGCTTTTTTCCCATAGTTTTTTCCCGCTAATTTCCTTTTATTCTCGTGGCATCAGTCATACATAGATTCAAATCTGTCACACATAGATTCAAATCAGTCATACATAGATTCAAATCAGTCATACATAGATTCAAATAAGTCATACATAGTTTGAAATCAGTCATACATAGATAAAAATCAGTCATACATAGATTCAAATTAGTCATACATAGGTTGCAATCAGTCATACATAGATTCAAATCTGTCACACATATATTCAAATCAGTCATACATAGATTCAAATCAGTTATACATAGATTCAAATCAGTCATACATAGATTCAAATCAGTCATACATAGATTCAAATCAGTCATACTTAGGTTGAAATCAGTCATACATAGATTCAAATCAGTCATACATAGATTCAAATCAGTCATACATAGATTCAAATCAGTCATACATAGATTCAAATCAGTCATACATAGATTCAAATCAGTCATACATAGATTCAAATCAGTCATACATAGATTCAAATCAGTCATACATAGATTCAAATCAGTCACACATAGATTCAAATCAGTCACACATAGATTCAACTAACTTATAAATGCACTAATTTTGTTTCCACCATCAGCAACACACAACAGCAACAACACACAACAGCTACGGCACACAACAGCAGCAACACACAACTCAAACAACACACAACAACAACACACATTAGCGACAAAACACAACAACAACAACACACAACAACACACAACAGCAACAACATACAACAGAAACAACACAAAACTGCAACAACACACTATAACAAAACACACCACCACAACAACCCACAACAGCAACGACAAACAACAGCAAAAACACCATACAGCAACAACACACAAGAGCAACAAACGATAAACAAAATTAAAAGTTAGATATACATTTGCTGTACAAACATCGACCTTGTGTCACCCATGAATGGAATATCACACGCATGTACAAGGCATTGTGTTACAGAGACCATGTCCCCACAGAAACAAACGAACCATTTCTAATCGCTAGTCCAGATATCGGATTTCCTTGAGGTCGCGGGGGAACCAGCTCACAAGGAGCTGAAGTGAAAGTGTAGTCGTCATTATCACCACAGCCCCAATACAAAACAACATCGGTCGTGGAAACATGGCGACCCTACAAAGGGGAGGCGAGCAGAGCATCAGACCTTTGGCATCATAAAAAATGGGATTCTTCCTCATTAGTCCGACTGCACCGTGTCATAGATAACGGAACAAACCAATTTATAAGTCTGTTCTATGGTAACGTGCCATTGTTTGCCTGCCCCATCCTCTTTCCCTCATCCCAGCCCGACAGATTTAGGGGAGAAAAAGGGGGGGGGGGGCCTGTCGGTTCTGACACTGAGGAGTGGCCAATCAAATTACAAGAAATTTTCTTGATACATGGCCAGGAGTTAAATAGTTTGTTTCTATTTTAAGTGTTTACCAATGTCGGTATTGTCGAATAATATACAGAACAGTTCTTTTGAGAATATTTCCAAAAGTAAATATTCGAAAAATCTACTGCGATGGCATTAATCAGTCGACCATCGATACTTAATTACTTTTCAATTCCCGTCTCAGTTTTCACTTAAAATAATTCAATTAATTTTGACTTGTATGAACTTAATATACTTAATTTCGCTTCATTTTTTAAAGTATCTTCATTTATTTATTTTATTTTCGATACAATTTTAATGCACTTGATTTGATTTCATTTAAAAAACGGAAGCACTGCTTATTCACGATCACAAATTATCCTCTCACTCAGCCCTGTAACTCCGAAATACAGTTTACATCCTCCGCTAGGAATCTTGCTTATATTCTGTTTAACAACATGTCTCTCGATAAACTATCTCTCACATTTGTCGCTCTGCATACACCGGTATCCGTCAGATCATCTCCATCCGCCACTACCTCACAGTTAGCGCAACAAAAACACTAGTCTGTGCTCTTGTTCTCTCTCGTCTTGACTATTGCAACTCTCTTCTGTCAGTTTCACCAAACCACTTTTTAGAAAAAAACAGCAAAAGGTTCAAAACTCAGCGTCTAGGCTAGTTTTAAAAGCAAAAAAAAAAAAACAACACAAAAAAAACGTGATCACGTCACACCACTACTTCATTGGCTCCCTGTACAAGCACGGATTGACTATAAACTCTCTGTTCTCTGCCACAACTTTTTCTCGAAATTCCTGCCCTTCCTATCTAACCGAACTTCTCTCTGTCTATTCACCCCTTCGACAGCTTTGCACCTCCGCAGACGGCAGTATTCTTTCTGTCCCCAAGACTGGCACAAAAACATACAGTGAAAAATCTTTCTCTTTGTTTGCCCTCAAACAATGGAATTCTCTTCCACTACACATCCGCAATATACCAACCATCACAGCCTTCAAAACTGCGCTCAAAACACATCTCTTTAAACTCTACTATTCTGACTGTTTCTCGCCTCTTACCGATAGACGATGCTGCTGGGTGCCGTCCATGGCTTGACATTTAAAAAATTATGGATTGGTTGGGCGAATACACATTTGTTTTGTTTTATTTAATTAATGTATGTTTATTTTTAAGTTCATGATTATGTTTGTTAAATTGTATGTACAGCTTGGTGAGCCCAGCCCTAGGTTGGGCACCACGCTGTAGAAAACTTCTAATAATAATAATAATAATTTCACCTTAGCTCATTTGATTTCAACCCTTCCCTTTTTCCCTCCTGCACATGCTATTTGATTTGATTTTTAGCATTTAAAAAAATCTAATTGAACGCTGTAGGGGATGTTGGCTGTGTTTTGTTGCACCCTCCTACATTCTAGGTTCCCCCATACGACTTTCTTTTACATATTTTCATTTGATTGTTGACACTCTGATCCCCTGACCCTCAATATGTTTGCAATCAAAGTTAGGTGTAATAAAGTGGTTAAAAATTACAGGTCTTCAAAGATATTTTGGTTTCAGAGTTTCATTGGAGGCAGGAAAACATAATGCCTCTGTCTACCTTACAGTGTCACGTGGGTAATCCCATGACGTGTACTCAAAAATAAATGAGGTCACATAAATAAACAATGCACGCCTTTTTAAAATAATAATAATAATAATGATGATAACAAACCTAATCATAATAGAAAAACAATAATAAATATACATATAACTGAAATCACTAAAAGAATAGTAATAAATAGAAGAATAACAATTATATTAAATAATAATTTAATTAAAGCGAATACTACTAACAATAACAATAATATATTACATATTCACATTTATAGGGAAAACCCAAACATCATTTGATTTTAGTGCGTTTGTAAGTGTATTGTTAATATTGCGAAATAAAATTAAAATTAATTTGTTCTTAATAATCAAGCAAATGACCTCATAGGGCGACTTGCCTATTTAGCAAAAGATAAAAGTTCTCTGATTTAATAACTGCACGTGACAAAATTGATAATGAATTTTCGCTTTTCTTAAAAGTAAAATTAATAAATATAATTGATCGCTTTTTATATTGCTAAAATTTGCTAAAAATTAAATACAAATGTAAATGTTTATTTTTAACATTTTAATATGTTTTTACTTTTATTAATTCCAAAAATATACATTTATGAAATTTAAAATGTAGTAAAAACGTAACCTTTGATCATACTTTTAAAAAGAAAATGCCGTTTAATTCAATCAGTACAGCGAAACTCCATAGCCAAATAGCATTTATTAATGCACTTATCAATCATCCAAATAAGAACAAGGCATAAGAAATGCTAAAAAATTGTTTTTGCTTAAGTAAGGTGGTTACAATCCAGTGGACTATTGTATTATTATAAAAAAAACTCTTTGGGGGTGGGGAGTAATACAATACTTTCAATCTGCCCAAGACAGCAAAAAATACTCCCCAGTGTGAATTTAATATAATTAACCTTCTTAGGTACATATATATATCAGGGGTATGAAATATGGTGTTTAAATTTTTACGTGGATGACAATATCTTTAAATCCTAGATAGATAGATAGATAGATAGATAGATAGATAGATAGATAGATAGATAGATAGATAGATAGATAGATAGATAGATAGATAGATAGATAGATAGATAGATAGATAGATAGATAGATAGATAGATAGATAGATAGATAGATAGATAGATAGATAGATAGATAGATAGATAGATAGATAGATAGATAGATAGATAGATAGATAGATAGATAGATAGATAGATAGATAGATAGATAGATAGATAGATAGATAGATAGATAGATAGATAGATAGATAGATAGATAGATAGATAGATAGATAGATAGATAGATAGATAGATAGATAGATAGATAGATAGATAGATAGATAGATAGATAGATAGATAGATAGATAGATAGATAGATAGATAGATAGATAGATAGATAGATAGATAGATAGATAGATAGATAGATAGATAGATAGATAGATAGATAGATAGATAGATAGATAGATAGATAGATAGGTAGATATATAGATAGGTAGACAGACAGATAGGTAGATAGACAGATAGATAGATAGATAGATAGATAGATAGATAGATAGATAGATAGATAGATAGATAGATAGATAGATAGATAGATAGATAGATAGATAGATAGATAGATAGATAGATAGATAGATAGAGATAGATAGATAGATAGATAGATAGATAGATAGATAGATAGATAGATAGATAGATAGATAGATAGATAGATAGATAGATAGATAGATAGATAGATAGATAGATAGATAGATAGATAGATAGATAGATAGATAAGTAGATAGATAACTTTTTTCGGTAAACGTTATCATATGCATATATAAACATTAATGTATCTATGTATGTCAAGTATTCGCATCTATCGTCTATACCAGTGATTCCCAAAATGGTCTATATCGACATCCAGGGCTCGACGACAACTTGCAAGTGGTCCATGTCAGCGAAAACAATTTAGGGGGTCCATGAAATGAAAATTGGGGTCAACGATAGTGGATCTCGTGTAATTAAGTAGGTCGTGACTTCTATTTTGGCATGCCATTAATGGAATAATCCACATATACAGATAGTACCTATTTACTTACACATATCTTCCTACAAAAATTATAAAAGTACCTATGAAGTAAAAATAAAAAAAACATAAATGTTCATGAAACGTGATGAAGAATCAAATTAAAATTTAATTTATTAAGTATATTTTCTGATATATGAATATAAATTTAAATCTTTCAAAGTGAGCAGCACTATACCGGCTGTCAAAAACACATTTGAAGTTAATGAATTTGCAAAAAAATAAATATCAGGTAAGCAAGGGGTCTACCCAAAACTGAAAAAAAACATGGCTAGTGGTCTACGAGCCAAAAATGTTTGGGGACCTCTGGTCTATATCATTGATCCGATTGCGATAAAACGTGGGTAAGTTGTTTTGCGCATGCCCGCAAAGGTTTTTGAATTAGGTTATCTATTTTGAAATGTTCCTTTTGGGCTTTGAGCCCTAAATTATAAAATAGCGCTATGGCATGGGTGTATGGAATTTAATCTAATACAAATAGCGACATTTCAGTTGTATGTGACATAATAAGTAGCTTTCTGAATTAGTACAACCATTTTACGATTTTGCTTTTCGGGCCAGGGGCCTTACATTAAAAATTTTTTTTTAATTATTTGAACTATATAAATATAATTTAAAACAGAGCCATTGCATGGTTGGATCAATCGCTACGAGTGTGTGAAATAAATTTTGAAATCCATTCTTCTCACCTGGACAGCTGTATATTGCCTGCTCACGTGTCGAAAAACTTCTAATTTATGTGTACGCACCAGACGGAAAAAACAAAACGTAATTAAAGCATAAACAATTTTATTTCTTTGAGCAGCATTGCAATGCATGCCGGGTTCTCGCTAGTAGAATAAGAAAAAAATAAGAAGAGCGATAGCAATGTCATGCTTCAATATATCGTGATGCATTAATTACAGATGTCATTTGACACCGATCGAGCACATGCTGAGAAGCCCTGATACACCACCGAGCCCCGCTGGGAAGGTCCGTCCGTCCCTCCAGCCACGGCCAATGACAGAAACCATACGCCACGCACATACGTCACAAGCGAGACCGTAAACCACGCTGCTTATCGGGACGTCCGCGGGATCCACGCCCAAAAACATCCGAATACAAAGCTTGATCTCTGAACTATGACCTTTGCCACTCGGCTCACGAGAGGCATTACGGATGGATTTTTCCCGTCACACACCCATTGAGTGCACCACGAATTTGGGAGTCAGAGATTGGCTTGGAGTCAGAAAACCAGGATTTTCACGCGCCTATTGTCTGCAATTTACAGCAACAAGAAAGACATCGGATATAACATCACTATTCCGGAGTAGTCCGCATTGAGAGTGGACGCCATGACTTCTCTTCTTGTTGGCATAGACTCAAAAGACGTTGTCACAAAGATATCTTTTCTTTTTTACAATACAGCCACGAAAATACAAAAGCTGTGGATGGTACTACTGGGGTTTACTCCCCTTGTTATCAAGTTGACCACATTCAGACTGTAATCGTAACATATGCCTACACACCAGAGACGTCGAGTAACTTTTGGAGGCGCCCCCCCCCCCCCCCCCCCCCGCATTCAAAGTTGTTAGTTATAATTTGTTTTTCAACACGTCACAAATTTTGGCCAATTAATTATATGAAGTCCCCTGCAACAGCCCCACGGGATGCAGGGCCCACGTCAAGGTTTGGTCACATAAAGATATGTTTTTTTAAGACCCGGACACCTATATAGATGTTTCATTTAAGACCGGGGCACCTATATAGACGTTTTATGTAAAGCCCGGCCACAAGATGTTTTATTTAAGGCCCGGCCACAAAAATAGATGTTTAATTTAAAGCTTAAGGCCCGGCCAGATATATAGATGTTTTAAGGGATACCACAAATATATGTTTAATTTAAGGCTCGGCCACATGTGTAGATATTTCAGTTATTAATGCTGGTGGTATGAATTACTGACAGTATTTAATTTACCAACCACACCCCACAACCACACCCCACAACCACACGCCACAACCACAACCCCACCGCCACAACCTCACCCCCACAACCACACCCCACAACCACACCCACAACCCCACCCCACAACAAAACTCCTCCTAAGGACGTTTGCAATAACAAACACCACAACAAAATCGTTACTAAAACTATTCGAGCATTGGGTAAGTTCATCTCTTCACTATTAGAACTTTATTTAAAACACCATCAAGGAAAGCCTCTGAGATGTCTTCGGTTAACTTATTTCAAGTGCCTGCTGCTACGGAGCAGATATAGAACGTGTTTTCGGTTTAAAAGATTGAAACACTTGACGACCGAAAATACAACATTAGATCGGTAAATTAAAGAGATTCACACTTTTAGTTGCTTCCTGGCGCGCTTCTAGATACTGGGGCGACATGTGCACAAACACACACATGCACACACACACGCACACACGCAAAAAAGTGTCTTTAAAAGCACACTGTAATCTCACACCATTACTAGAATTTCAGAAAATTGAAAAAAATTCGGAGCTCCACTCGACATTCCACATGTTACCAATTTTCTTTTGGTTGATGTTCAATTTTTTTGACGCCGCCATCTTGTAGTACGCTGGAGGTCACAAGGGGCAGCTACTCAGCGAGCTAACAGAGCGCACAGACAAAAAAATATATGTAGGAAAAATAGTTTATCAAGCTGATCCCGATATCCTTCGTCCGGTTATAAAGCTCTGGGGATAAAATTAGTTTGATGCTCACAAGGAGAGAGAAGTGGTGGGGGTGAGGGGGTAGTAGGGGCACCTGGTGGTGAATCGTGGGCATACGTTGGCGGATATGTAGTGTGGGTAGTAGGTGTTTGAAAGGCAATGGACGGCAAATTAAAAAATTGTGTCGGGTAATAAGAGAGATCAGTTGTAGATTCAATGCCCTTCATCTAGTTGATGGCTGCCTTGCTCTCCATGTTTCCCGTGTCCTCCATGTCCTCCACGTCCTCCGGGTCCTAGATGTCCTCCAGGACTTCCATTGCGTCCAAACTTAATAGCGCGATACAATGGATTTCAGTGCCGCTTTTTAAAAACAAATAAAATTTACGCCAGTGTCCATAGGTTAAAATTGCAAGGATTGAGGTGCCTTTAGATGAATTACATTCTATTTTAACCGAATTAACCAGTGGTCTTCAAAGAGGGGGGTCCACTGACAGGTAACGGTTAACAGATTGTCATTCGGCGGTCCACTTTGGTTAAAAATTAAAAAAGGGTCTAAAATAGTATCTTAAAATCCCAATTAAATAGGTACTACCACCTGCTGTAATGTAAGTGAATGCCCACTGGTCTATCACACAGACAAGTGTGAGAAGCACTGGTCTAGACCGAACTGCACGTGAGTCGGGATGACACGATAAGACAAACAGGTGAGCACATTCAACCACGCAGCCCCCCCCCCCCCCCCCGCGTCATCAATCTTCATGCATCCTTTACACATTCCAAGAAAACCAGCTCACCATCCTGTGGTTGAACTTAAAATATTTGAGACCCTTGGTGCGCAAGCCTGGTTTCAAAGGAGAGACCCAAAACAACAAAAAACAAACAAACAAAAAAAAACTCACAAAAAAACGAAAAAAAATAACAATAACATTAACTGATGTCCGAAGAAGATCAGCAGCTCTGAAATACTTGACCCTGACTCTGACAGTTCAACTTGGCGATTGTCACTCTGAGCCTGCCTATCTATCTGAAGTGCATGACTCACGTGACAATGTTAGGTAACAACAAAAAGCACAACAAAGAAAACAAACACAAACAAACAAACAAAACTAAAAAAAATGGGGTGCATGATTTTGTGATTTTGACAGTTATCCGAGCAATCGATTAGCTTTCATTTGAATTGGACATCTTACTCCCGTATAACAGGGCTCTCATCAACTCCAACTAGTATTTTCTCAAAAATGGCTTGTACTCAATGTTCCCTCTAAGGTTTGCTGGTTCGTGTGCAGAATCATAAACTTGTGTGCAAAGTTTTACTTTGCAGAGTGCAGCGTATCTGTTCGAATGTATTTTTATAAAATTTGATGCGCGGATGCTCAAAACTGCTGCGCGGCATCTGTGAGGTAGCTGCGCGGCCGCTCAGCCGCGCAGCTTAAAGGGAACATTGCTTGTACTACATGGGCGTGTCACTACCCACTCTCGTCACATCTCATTCACATTCCATCCAAACCCCTGATGAAAAAAACAAAACTCTGACTCCCGCAAAATATTAAAAAGCGATTCATATTTAGAAGAAAAAAGGTCAATTTAGTAATGTATTATATATTCATAAAATAGTAGTGACACTATTTAGCTAACTGTGCTCAACTTAGATTTACAGATACAGACGAAACGTTTACAGTGACTGGAGTAGAGTATTTTTATAACTTCTTACACTATTTATAGATATGGCGAATTTGGCGCATTCATTACAAAAAAATATATATACAAATGCACGATATCATCCCATTGCCCTGCGCATACGGTTCACAAGCCAATGGACTACGATGAGTTACTTTCTTGTTTTGTCACGTGATATGAACAAGCCATTGGTAGGCTGTCTGCTACACATAACAACAGATAACAACAGATAACAGCTGATCAGCTATTATATCATTAATTTTAAAGCAAAATGTTTGTCTCCATCAGCGCTTCCCCCAATGTTAATTAAAAATTTTACTTTTCAAAATATTCTTGAATACACTTGTTTTTTAAATGACATTCATTAAATGTGACAATAATTATAATTCAGTTATGATTAAAGGAAGAAAGTTGTTTGAAGAAAAATTTGTGAGCGACTAGTGTGTTGCAGACAGCCTACCGGAAGTCTTACTTGTTTTTACACGTATCACGTGACAAAACAATCAATCAATCGTAGTCCATTGAATGCAATGATAATTATTTTATTCTGTGTAGCAAATTACACTTGCAAAGAGTGTTAATGGCATTACTGCGAAATTCTATGACTCACCTTACACTGAGTATGTTTTTCAAAATCTGCAAATGGGAAAGTGTGTGTGTGTGTACGTTTCAGCTGTTATTACATTTTTTTAATGAGATTAGATTACATCATGCACATATAAACATATGAATCTAAACGTGCTATTGTGTAAATGCTTTTAGGATGGCAAGTTAATCAGCAAGTTAGTCGGCAAGTAAATCAGCAATGTAATCTGCAAGTTAATCAGCAAGTTAATCAGCAAGTTAATCTGCAAGGTAATCAGCAAGTTAATCAGCAAGTTAATCAGTTTGAGAGCTGAATTCCATTTATTTATTTTGTTTGGGCGAATGATTTGGGTTCGGGTTTGGGGTGGGGTGGGGGGCATAAATCGAATTTCTAGTAGAGGTAGTTGGATACGCCAATGGCGGGGTTTGTATTGTTTAGATAGATGGCCTAGGACATCAGAAGGGGTAGTATTGTTTAGGTTTAGATAGATTGCCTGGGACATTAGAAGGAGCTGTATTGTTTAGATAGATTACCTGGGACATCAGATGGGGTTGTATTGTTTAGATAGATTGCCTGGGACATTAGAAGGAGTTGTATTGTTTAGATAGATTGCCTGGGACATTAGAAGGAGTTGTATTGTTTAGATAGATTACCTGGGACATCAGATGGGGTTGTATTGTTTAGATAGATTGCCTAGGACATCAGATGGAGTTGTATTGTTTAGATAGATTGCCTGGGACATCAGATGGGGTTGTATTGTTTAGATAGATTGCCTGGGACATCAGATGGGGTTGTATTGTTTAGATAGATTGCCTGGGACATTAGAAGGAGTTGTATTGTTTAGATAGATTGCCTGGGACATTAGAAGGAGTTGTATTGTTTAGATAGATTACCTGGGACATCAGATGGGGTTGTATTGTTTAGATAGATTGCCTGGGACATTAGAAGGAGTTGTATTGTTTAGATAGATTGCCTGGGACATTAGAAGGAGTTGTATTGTTTAGATAGATTACCTGGGACATCAGATGGGGTTGTATTGTTTAGATAGATTGCCTAGGACATCAGATGGAGTTGTATTGTTTAGATAGATTGCCTGGGACATCAGATGGGGTTGTATTGTTTAGATAGATTGCCTGGGACATCAGATGGGGTTGTATTGTGTAGATAGATTGCCTGGGACATCAGATGGGGTTGTATTGTTTAGATAGATTGCCTGGGACATCAGATGGGGTTGTATTGTGTAGATAGATTGCCTGGGACATCAGATGGAGTTGTATTGTTTAGATAGATTGCCTAGGACATCAGATGGGGTTGTATTGTTTAGATAGATAGCCTCGGAAGGGTTTGGCAGTGGTGCAGGGGTCCCAAATTCGTGTGGATGGGCTCATGGGTTAATTCATGGGGTAGTTAATCAAAGGTGCGGACCCACTTGCCATTGACAATAAAGATAACGCCTATATATAATGGTGTATTGCTATATTCAGGATAACGTAACTAGTCTGCTATATTGCATAATTCAGGATAATGTAATAAGTCTTATCTCTTAAATTCAGGATAATATCATTTCTTCTCTCGTATATTCAGGATAATGTATTCAATCACCTCTCGTAAAGTCAGAAAATTTGATAATAGCATTCTCTATTTAATTCGGTATAATGTAGCAAATCTACTCCCGTGTATTTAGGATAGTGTAATTATTCTACTATCGTTCACCATCTTTGATCAGCTTGTGCGTGCCCCCCACACCCCATCCCCTCCCACAGTCCCTACCCTACATTTGCAACATGCTTACATGTGTAACGCCATCCATGTATTTCAGATCCTTCCTTATTAAAAAAAAAAAAAAAAAAAAAAACTAACAGTTTAAACTCTGCAATTCTCAGGAACTTGAAGCCAAATGCGAGCAGCCATTAAAGCCACCCTGGCCAGGGAGGGAAACTGCAGACGCATATAAACCTGGCAGCCCATCTTTTAAGATAAGGGAAGATGGCGATTAGTGTGTTTACGCCCAGTTTTAAACAAAAATTTTATTTTGTTGCTTATCCATGATAACTGCGAACTTATCTATACCCCCACCCCGCCCCTTCCATCTCGGCCCCGATCATCATCTTTTTGCCCCAGCGAAGACGGCTCTAATAACGGAGCCTTCTCATTGGTTATCTTATCAGGCACTCCACGTGCTCTGCGCACGACGTCACTTCCGTTGATAAGGACGCCCCCCCGATTCATGGCGACCAGGACCGTACATTAAACGCTCGGTTCCAAATCGTTTTATTTTCCAGTTCTTATCGCGGCCCACCCCGCAGTAGGGGGGAAGTGGGGGGGGGGGGGAGGGGCGGGTCCCAATGAACCAGTTCTAACTGAGAGCCTGATGGTATTAAATGAGTATCAGGGGAGGGGGGGTTAAGGGAGGTGTGTACTGCAAACACCCCAAGGATACCCCAGAACTGTCTTTGTAGTGTTTTTAAAATATTGTTAGTTTTTTCTTCTCTCTCTCTCTCTCTCTCTTTTGTCTACCACTAATTCTCAAAAGGCCCCGTGTGTAACCAACTTGAAAACGAGGCGGGGATGCACCTTTCATCTGTGGCAAGTTTTGATCAAAACATCACCTTGTTATGAGAAGCCCTTGATGAGAGGACATCATTTTTTGTTTTTGTTTAGCAGACTGCTGGTTGCGGGGTGCGGGGTAGACTGGCATGGGGGTGGGATATTGGAGGTTCAGGGGCGTCCCTCTGTCAAAGAAATAGGTTTCGTTACTAAAAAAAGATGGGTGAAGCTCCAATGTTAGTTTAATAATCCCAAAATGGGACGCCACGAAGGTTTTGTTTTCGTGTGAACCGTTTCAATATCTCTTCTTTAATAAATAGTATGGAGTTTTCAGGTCAATTTTATAGCTGTCTGTAGTTGTTTTTTTTTTTTATTGTTGTTTTTTGTTTTGCTGTTCAAATTTCAAGTTGTGAGCCATGAGAAAAAAGGGGTGGGGGGGGGGGGGGAGCACTAATTAGATACTTACTATGTGCGTTTCTTAAATACGTGCATTTTCAAAGTTTTAGCCACACGTCATGTGGTTAATTTTATAGTTTATAACAGATTTATACGGAAAAAAAAACCGTGGTTTTTTAGGGGTTGTTGGATTTCTTTATTTCTTCTTTAGTCGTTCTTAGATAGCGTAAAATATTTCTATGTCAATATCCATCCTTGTCTAGTCAATTTAGTGTTTTTCTCGTAAACTTTTAACTTGAATGGTCGGGGGAAGGGGGGGGGGGTGGTGTAACCAATCTTTCCGTTCTTGCCAAATTCAGAAGCAACGGGTATCAATTATTCCAACGGATTTGAGGATATTATTTTGCTATAAAGATCTTTATATCAGAAACATAAACAGCAACCTGTAATTGAGTGACGACAGTACAATAATGAATGTGGTGATGGGATATGTATGCACAGCCTATAGGCTAAATGTAAATACTTTAAATGAAAACAATAACACAACTTAACGCAGCCTAGTACGAAGAAATTCTGTTCGAACACAAGTTTGTTCGAAATGAAATGTAATTAATAGAGATTTTTTTAAAAAAAATTTTTGAAATAATTTTTTTTTTCAAGGAATTTGAGAATTGTCACAGACGTACGCTTTTAAATGGAATCAATTTTTTTTGTTATCCCCCCCCCCTTTCCCCCAATAAACACTCCAATTATTTCCGCTTGAACAAACTACCTTTCGAAAGAACTTTCGCTAGAACAATATTCCTTCATGCAGACTGGTTTCGAACAATTCGATTCCAAATTCATTCAGAAATTGTGTTTGACAAACAAGGTAGCCGCCATATGATCTGAAGACATTTACATAATATCAAACTGATATAGGATTAAACTTGGAGAGCGTGTTTGTTGGCCCATGCGATCATTTCATAAGGGTTACAATAATGTTATCCTGTATAATTTTGCTTTACACATAGACACAACTCCTACATAAAAATTTCACCCTTCGGGTTTAAGAGGAAGTTCTTGAATTAAAAAAAATGGACGCTAAAATTAAAGATCACCAAAGTTCCGTTGAATGTTGTTTTTTTAAAACATATATTTTATTTTTATTTCCTTTAAAGTTGAATATCTTAGAATACCCAAACAGACCATGTCAGTTCTATTTTTAAAAAATCCCTTTCTTCCGTGTGACAACTTTGTTTATTTATTGTTCTTAAAATAAGCAAAAAGGTACAGCTGGCGAGCCACGAGTTTTGAGCCAAATATTACAAACAAAACAGGCACAAGTATTTAATTAATGAGCAATGAAATATTACTTCATATTTTATATACATATTTAATCAATGAACTTTTTTTATATTCATCATCATCATCATCACGTCACTTAGTCCTTGGACCGTTGGGGCGCCACAGATGACATTAAAACTATCCTTCTCCATTCCTCTCTGTCTTCTGCACTACGCTTAGCATCGCCTAGTTTTAATCCCGTCCACTCTTTGATGTTATTTTCCCATCTTTTTCTCTGTCTTCCTTTTCTTCTTCCTTCTCTTTTTTATATTAACGGTGATTTAATTTTCTTTTCTATTCTATTACATTTTTAGGATCATTTTGTATCCGAGCTGTAGCATTTTAAAAGAAGTACAAATATAATGGATACTGCTAATTTCGCGTATATATTCTGAACGGCAATATTTGTGTATCCTTTTACTTGTGGCTAGTAGTGGAATTCCCGAAAGGACAAAGATGTGCCTGAAATGGTCTATATATGCCGTGGAATGCCTGAAATGGTCTAGATATGCCGTGGAATGCCTGAAATCGTCTAGATATGCCGTGGAATGCCTGAAATGGTCTAGGTATGCCGTGGAATGCCTGAAATGGTCTAGGTAAGCCTTGGAGTGCCTGAAATGACCGATGTGTGTCGTGGAGTGCCTGAAATGACCGATGTGTGTCGTGGAGTGCCTGAAATGACCGATGTGTGTCGTGGAGTGCCTGAAATGACCGAGGTGTGTCGTGGAGTGCCTGAAATGACCGAGGTGTGTCGTGGAGTGCCTGAAATGACCGAGGTGTGTCGTGGAGTGCCTGAAATGGCCGAGGTGTGTCGTGGAGTGCCTGAAATGACCGAGGTGTGCCGTGGAGTGCCTGAAATGACCGAGGTGTGTCGTTGAGTGCCTGAAATGACCGAGGTGTGTCGTGGAGTGCCTGAAATGACCGAGGTGTGCCGTGGAGTGCCTGAAATGACCGAGGTGTGCCGTGGAGTGCCTGAAATGACCGAGGTGTGCCGTGGAGTGCCTGAAATGACCGAGGTGTGTCGTGGAGTGCCTGAAATGACCGAGGTGTGCCGTGGAGTGCCTGAAATGACCGAGGTGTGCCGTGGAGTGCCTGAAATGACCGAGGTGTGCCGTGGAGTGCCTGAAATGACCGAGGTGTGCCGTGGAGTGCCTGAAATGACCGAGGTGTGCCGTGGAGTGCCTGAAATGACCGAGGTGTGTCGTGGAGTGCCTGAAATGACCGAGGTGTGTCGTGGAGTGCCTGAAATGACCGAGGTGTGCCGCTCGTGATAAAAGGTTGCGGCACACTGCTTTAGACCCTTCCATTAAACAGGCACGAGGCTCGGGAAACCTTTATGCGGACCCGCCCACCTTGCAAGGGTGCGACGCCCCTGAAACCCTACACCTCCTATCGTCTCCGAGAAAGCACACGCCTTCCAAGGGGGGAAAAAAACTATGGCCCGCGAGATAACACGTGACACATGTCGCCATGACAACGACATACGTCCAGTTTACAATTGTCCAAAATCTGCGGGGGTCGCCAGAACGTAATACAGAAAATGGGAGAAAACTGAGCGAAGGCCGATACTATATCTGGGGGCGCCGAACTTATGTTATGACAACAATGACATCAGGTTAATGGAGGTACAATGGCATTGTGGTGTGGGTGTGGGGGGGGGATACTTTTAGCGATGTGCTCATGGGAAGAAAACTTTAAAGTGACGTCAATAGAGGGAAACTGTAAATCCTAGTACAGTTATGGCATTAGGCAGGATGAAACTAACTCACATTAGGATAACACTAACTCACCTCGCCCTCAACAATGTTGTCAAAGATGGCCGTTAAGGTTAGATTTGATTTAAGTGTTGCCATTGGCCCATTGATATGAGCGTAAAAAATGTCTTGATATAAAGGTGGTAATAAATGTCTTGATATAAAGGTGGTAATAAATGTCTTGATATAAAGGTGGTAATAAATGAAGATCATTTGTTGTTTTTGCTCCTATTTCTTGGTGTCTCCTTCCTTTTATATTGCCACGAGTTGTTTCCCTTTGGTTTCCTTTTCCCCATATTCACATAATTCAATTGGGAGCATTCATTTAAGATACGTTTTTTTCTGATTCTTCATTGGCCTATTTTGAAATATAAGCCCTTTTAAAATTTGAATCAAAGATTATAGTGTTTCGACAGAGGTTATAGAAAAAAAAAGTATAGATTTAATTGCAATGCACGTACAAATGACTAGTTAGTACAACTTGATTAAAAACCCTCCCATCTCATAATGACATGGGTTCGAACCACGTACCAGCCCATTCTCAATTTCTATTTTTTTTCCTCTCAAGTTTTTACTCAAATTATAAATACGAGATTTTTGGATAACCCAAGTTCAAATTAATGATGGTATTTGAAAAGAATAATTTTGTTTTATGATTAAAATGTATTAAAATGTGTTCTGTGTAATGATTATTATAGCTTAACATTTATATTTTTATATGTACACATATTGTTTGTGTCTTACCAATCGACCTGTAAGCCTTATCGCAGTCCGACACACAATTTGTTTCTCCAGTACTTCTATCCCCACAATTTCGGTAAACATGTGACAAAAGTAAGAATCTTTCGTGTCCATGTGTTAATAGTGTCGATGGGTAATGGACATTATTTAGGCACAATTTTGAATATCTTAAAAATTAATGGCAAAATATCTTTACGTGATCAGTGAGGTAGCCACGTAGTGATCAGTGAGGTAGACACATAGTGATCAGTGAGGTAGCCACATAATTGTACTGAGACGTTATTTCCCCATCTTCCTTTTTAAATTGAACCAGACACCGTTCTTTCACCGACGACGGCTTTTGGCCGACACGTTCGTAATAAGTTGGTGTTGCTCTTCAAATTTTAACGTACCGTGTGCTTCTCAATTCCTTAACAATCTTTTCATATCCACGCCTCACTAATTTTTGAACCAATGAGGTTAAAATAATTGAGAACCCCCCATACTCTACGACAATATATTCAATAATTTGAGAATACCTCATTGGAATCAACCCCGGGGGAATACTATATTATGAGAAGCTATCCGAGGCAGTCATGGGCGTCATGATTTACCTCACAGTTTTATCAGAGAGTGCTCTACACATGATTCTCCGTTGGGCAAGTATATCTCCTTAAGTTCAGTCTAACTTTACTGTGGGAAAAATGCCGGAGAGAGTCGCTTGAATTTTTTCATTATTTCTCTCATTCTTTACGTTTATGCATAGTTAAAGAAAGTATTCCGGAATCCGACCTTGATAATGAGGCTATAGTATAAGGGATAGGTGGGGGTGTGAAGTATCAGAAGGGTGTAGAAGTCTCACTTCTTCTGGAATGTCTCTTCTTAAAAAAATAAAGACGAAAGTTGGAATCATTTCTTAAAGACGAATTATGGAATCATTTCTCAAAGAAGATACTTTTTTTAAAACCGATTTTTCGAACATATCGATATAATAAAGACTAATAATTTGGTCATTAATTACATTTTTTAAAACTGATCTTATATTTTTTTTCCCTTTCCCCACAATGGACAAGTATGGGTTAATGGACAAGTATGGGTTAATGGACAAGTATGGGTTAATGGACAAGTATGGGTTAATGGACAAGTATGGGTTAATGGACAAGTATGGGTTAATGGACAAGTATGGGTTAATGGACAAGTATGGGTTAATGGACAAGTATGGGTTAATGGACAAGTATGGGTTAATGCCGTAAAGAGCGGGACAAGCTTTTCCACAGCCTCCTTACACGAAAATAATAATCTTCAGTTGGGCGAAAATGCTTCCACTGACCATAAAGAAAACAAGGGACGGCCAAGGCGTTTCGCCAACATACACAGCTCCCTCCTACCCCACTGCCTCGTTCTACGCCACTAGCCCCTTTTACGCCACTGCTGCCTTCTATGCCACTACCTTCTTTTACGCTACTGCCCCCTTCTACGCCACTACCCCCTTCTATGCCATTAACTCCTTATACGCCACTACCCCCCTTCTACAACAGTGCCTCCTTCTACGCCACTGCCCCTTCTACTCTACTTCCCACACACTATCTGGTCATAGAGCACCTATTATTTTCCACGTCTGTCTGCTGCCAAGTTAACACCAATTGTGTTGTTCAAAATGTCACCCTCAGCTTGCTTCTTCTTACAACCACCCCCCCCCCCCCCCAACAAACTCTTTCAAAGTTTTATTCAGTGTAAAGCAGCATGACTCTGCGTGTCGCTGAAGAGCAGTATGGGTCTTGTTCCGTAAAGACATTTGCACGAAGAGACAATTTTATATACTCTTTTTTTTCTTCAACAGAGACATGAACTGTCACCAAGAAAACACAAATTATGCTCAACCCCTGTACGATGAAAATCCTTTTAAAAATTATTTTTTTTAATGGACCTGTAAGAAATATCTTCATGGTGGCAATCTTACGTATTAAATTGAAACAATTCTTTAAATTTTAGTTTAGCAAAAAAACTGTAGGAAGTGTTTCATTAAAATCAATATAATTCTAGACATACTATCGATACTGAGATTAAGTCCACAGTCTTCTAGGTTTGAGATTAAGGCTCCGCTGGAGCAGCCATCTTTGTAATTGTGTACGTCACAGGGAGTGATGTATGCACTAGGAAGTGAAGATTTCCCTTTCACTGGTTCTTAAATCTGAGATATTGTGAGGGGCAGATAACTGTCATGTGATAAATCAGGGGGCTTGTTCAGCTGCAGAGATTTATAGACACCGTGGGGGGGGGGGAATCTCGGGCACATCATTCATGCATACTAATATATATATATATAAATATATATAACGTGTTTCTATAATTATGCTATATATTTATTTATATACGTGACCTTTGTGTGAGCGTGCTTGTTGGCCTGTTTGCGTGTTAGAAAGTGAGTTTATGTGCAGTGCTTTTGCACGCTTATGGCAGGCCAGATTTTTGCCCCCTCGTCCACGAAAAAAACCCTCCGCACTTGACCCCCTCCACCTTTTATTACGCCACTGTTTGCATGTGTTTGTGAGTGTGTTTGTGAGTGTGTTTGTGTTTGTGAATGTGTTTGTGAGTGTTTTTGTGAGTGTGTTTGTGTTTGTGAGTGTGTTTGTGAGTGTGTGTTCTGAGTGTGAGTGTGTTTGTGAGTGTGCTTGTGAGTGTGTGTTGTGAGTGTGTTTGTGAGTGTGAGTGTGTTTGTGAGTGTGTTTGTGAGTGTGCGTGTGAGTGTGTTTGTGAGTGTGAGTGTGTTTGTGAGTGTGTTTGTGAGTGTGTTTGTGAGTGTGTTTGTGAGTGTGTTTGTGAGTGTGTTTGTGAGTGTGAGTGTGAGTGTGAGTGTGTTTGTGAGTGTGTTTGTGAGTGTGTTTGTGAGTGTGCGTGTGAGTGTGTTTGTGAGTGTGTTTGTAAAACGTTACAAAATAAGACAATAACTATGTTTACATCAACAATAACTGCATCAAAAAATAACTAATATCGACAAGGACACCATCAAGGGCAACATCGTCAACAATAACAAAAAGAAAGAACACCATCAACAATAACAACGATATCAGCAATAACACATTCAAAACCTGTCCCCCGAATGGAGTGGATATTACTTGATTTTTAAAATCCACCGATATCTCAATAATCACATGAAGTGTATGGCTGCCAAGCCTCGCCTAGACTCAAATAGATCTCTATTTTATTGTATAAGCCTACTGATATTGATATAGCTTAATCAAGGAAAAATTAAATTGGGGGCCCACAGCACCGAAGGATTGGATATTTTGAATTCAATACCTTTGGTATTAGAATATGGATCATCGAGCGTAGGCGAACGACGTTTGGTCAAGAGCCATCCACCCATGCACTAACCAATGTTGAATCTTTTTAGTTAGGTAACTCAAAGGAGGAAATACTTGTAAAATAACATTTTTACGTTGTCGTTTCGTTATGGATAATGAAGTTATGCCGAGTTTGGTAAAAGATCCATCAATCCATTTAGAAATGTATGCGGAAAAAAACAGACATACGTGCTGTATATTTATTTAACTCTTTCGTGTTTTCACCTGTTTTTGTGTTAGCCTGCATCTGATAGTTTCATGCTTTTAACTGTTTCTGTGTTAGCTTGCGTCTGATTGTTTGAAAAATAAATCCCATTAATTCTAAGTCTATCCCTCCTTACTAAGGGATTTCAATTCTATCTTTCCACATGCATATCCCAATACTTTCAGATTGAGTTATACTTATTTTGGACCCACTACATCTCCCAAACGTTTGGAAAATTGTTTTTTTTTTAATTGACCAGTCATCTGCTTAAAAAAAGAGAAAGTCACCAGTGACCTCCACCTACCCTTGGATGACCTATATTTTGCATCCCAATTTTGAACCCTTTCCCTTGTTGATCAGTAGGTCATCAGTGACCTCCACTTACCCTTTGGTGACCTATATCTTGAAGCTAAATTTTGAACCCTTTCCCCCAGTGACCTCCACTTACCCGTGGATGACCTATATCTTGCATCTAAATTTTGAACCCTTTCCCCTTGATGATAAGTAGGTCACGAGTGACCTCCACTGCCCATTGAGTGGCCTCTGCGGATATCTCAGGAGCGGAAAGTGATAGTGAAATCTGGTATTCACTACAGCGTTCCCTTATGCCATGTTAACCGTTCCCGATAACAACGAACAATGAGAAAAAATGTTTACTGCAGAAAGGTCACCTGATGTCACCACTAAACTTTCACGTGCTTGTATTTCAAGGGCAATTCACGCTCTTTTAGTCATATTGTTTCGACCCACTTCGTGATCTCCCATTATATCTTCCAAGATTAAAAAGTACACAAAATAATAAAAAATAAAATTTAAAAAAAAAAAAAAGTTTTCTTAATAAAACGCTTTTCAAAAAATTTACTAAATAAAATAAATATCCCCCAAAACCTTCAGAGTTGTCACAATCATATGACTCAAAAAGCGTCGTGCACAAATGAACTCAATGTTCTTTGTTTCACATTCAGAATTGTCACAGTCATATGACTCAAAAAGCGTCGTGCACAAATGAACTCAATGTTCTTTGTTTCACATCATTCGGAGATCAGAAAATGTGTCAACGTTTCACAAACACAAACTAACAAACGGACAAAGAAAATTAGCAGACGAAATCATTGTATTTTTTTTTTTTACTATTGGGGCCCTGAGAGCCGAAAATAACTTAACCTTTAATGCCTTATAGCAGGCCTGGACAACATGCGGTCCGCCATCATCCACTTGGCCCGTGAATTAACGAAATATTTATTATTATTATTGTTTTCTTAATAGCTTCCCTCCCCCACCCCCCCCAACCCAACCACTGTCCTATCATCTTTCGGCCCGCACAAGTTTTTCATAAAGTGTTACGGCCGGCCTTACATATTCAGTGGTGCAGGCCTGGCTTATTATAGCAGTCAGTTTAACTTTAAATTCTAATAGAAACATTAGAAAGATTTTTTTTAAAAATAATAACATCTATACAATCTCAAAAAACTCTTTTCATTTTTAAATCGTAGGTTTTAGAATATTGTAGAAACTTCAAGAAACTTTTAAAAAGATACAAAAACAAAATACATTTTAATTGTTCTAAAAACAAAACGTTTACCATTTACGTTTTTAAAAAGTGCCCCCCCCCCCCCGGGTTGCGGGGTGGGTGTTAGGGGTTTTCCAAATGGCGACAATTTGATGATCATTAAGATAAGGGCCCTAAATAATTCTCAAATAAACAGTCAAGTTAAACATTCAAAAGTTTCCGTTCAAGATCGTGAGAGAAGTATGAGAGATGCGACGTAGATAAGCGAACATAAAGTTAGCCTCACTGTTAGCCCAACATTGGTGAGCGTAATGAGTTAAAACCCTTCCGGTTTTTAAATATACATTCCAAGTGCACGTGTACAGGGTTCAGTCTAGATCTATAAGATCTATAAGATCTATATCCAATTATCGATTTTTTATTTTTAAAGCTCATTTAAAAAATAAAAAAAATAAAAAAAACTTGGGTCCTCAGCATTTAACGGGATATCTTTTAATCTTAATTTTATACCGGAAAGATGGACAGTAAATCTCTAATATCATTAACTGATGACATTAAATCTCTTATATTATTAACTGATGACAGTAACTTTCTAATATTATTAACTGATGACAGTAAAACTCTAATATTATTAACTGATGACATTAAATCTCTAATATCATTAACTGATGACAGTAAATCTCTTATATTATTAACTGATGACAGTAAATCTCTTATATTATTAACTGATGACAGTAAAACTCCCATATTATTAACTGATGCAAGAACAAAAAAATCTAGACAGTAACTTTGTGTGGCATTAAGAAATTGATTGTAATTTTATTAAAGGAAGATAAAGTTACGTTAGACTGAATTTGTTAGTGTGTAACAAATGACGCCCTTGAGACGTTGCCACCCTTATACAATACACCCACGTATTCAGGGACGTAGTTTTACTACATGCTCTTTAGCTACATCACAAACTCATGATTCTCCCTCGTACACACACACACATCTACTTTATAAAGTTAGTAATCAAAATCAGTAAAAGTGCCCCTATGACTGTAAGACCCTAAGGTACGCCCTTAGTAAACGCCCCTGAACTATGGAATACTTCTAATCTTATGTTCAAACTCACTTGTACCACACTAGGAACTGTAGTGAATTAAAATGGTACAACAGTTATTTCAGGATATGATTGCAATAAAAAGCTAATTTTTTTGTTTTAAATACTTTTTTTTTCTTACTGAAAACTCGTTGGAACAAATATTTATTTAAAATGCATGCACCAAAGAAAAGCGCACGGAAAACCTTCATTTAATAGATGTTTGAAAGCGTTAAGAAAACTTTCCTTTAATAGATGTTTGAAAGCGTTAAGAAAACCTTCCTTTAATAGATGTTTGAAAGTGTTAAGAAAACCTTACTTTAATAGATGTTTGAAAGCGCACCGAAAACCTTCCTTTACTAGATGTTTGAAAGCGTTAAGAAAACCTTCCTTTACTAGATGTTTGAAAGCGTTAAGAAAACCTTCCTTTAATAGATGTTTGAAAGCGTTAATAAAACCTACCTTTAATAGATGTTTGAAAGCGTTAAGAAAACCTTCCTTTAATAGATGTTTGAAAGCGTTAAGAAAACCTTCCTTTACTAGATGTTTGAAAGCGCACCTAAAACCTTCTTTTAATAGATGTTTGAAAGCGTTAAGAAAACCTTCCTTTACTAGATGTTTGAAAGCGTTAAGAAAACCTTCCTTTAATAGATGTTTGAAAGCGTTAAGAAAACCTTCCTTTACTAGATGTTTGAAAGCGTTAAGAAAACCTTCATTTAATAGATGTTTGAAAGCGTTAAGAAAACCTTCCTTTACTTGATGTTTGAAAGCGTTAAGAAAACCTTCCTTTACTAGATGTTTGAAAGCGTTAAGAAAACCTTCCTTTACTAGATGTTTGAAAGCGCACCGAAAACCTTCCTATACTATAAGATGTTTGAAAGCGTTAAGAAAACCTTCCTTTAATAGATGTTTGAAAGCGTTAAGAAAACCTACCTTTAATAGATGTTTGAAAGCTTTAAGAAAACCTTCCTTTACTAGATGTTTGAAAGCGTTAAGAAAACCTTCCTTTACTAGATGTTTGAAAGCGTTAAGAAAACCTTCCTTTACTAGATGTTTGAAAGCGCACCGAAAACCTTCCTATACTATATAAGATGTTTGAAAGCGTTAAGAAAACCTTCCTATACTATATAAGATGTTTGAAAGCGTTAAGAAAACCTTCCTATACTATAAGATGTTTGAAAGCGTTAAGAAAACCTTCCTATACTATAAGATGTTTGAAAGCGTTAAGAAAACCTTCCTTTAATAGATGTTTGAAAGCGTTAAGAAAACCTACCTTTAATAGATGTTTGAAAGCGTTAAGAAAACCTTCCTTTACTAGATGTTTGAAAGCGTTAAGAAAACCTTCCTTTACTAGATGTTTGAAAGCGTTAAGAAAACCTTCCTTTACTAGATGTTTGAAAGCGCACCGAAAACCTTCCTATACTATATAAGATGTTTGAAAGCTTTAAGAAAACCTTCCTATACTATATAAGATGTTTGAAAGCGTTAAGAAAACCTTCCTATACTATAAGATGTTTGAAAGCGTTAAGAAAACCTTCCTATACTATAAGATGTTTGAAAGCGTTAAGAAAACCTTCCTATACTATAAGATGTTTGAAAGCGTTAAGAAAACCTTCCTATACTATAAGATGTTTGAAAGCGTTAAGAAAACCTTCCTATACTATAAGATGTTTGAAAGCGTTAAGAAAACCTTCCTATACTATAAGATGTTTGAAAGCGTTAAGAAAACCTTCCTATACTATAAGATGTTTGAAAGCGTTAAGAAAACCTTCCTATACTATAAGATGTTTGAAAGCGTTAAGAAAACCTTCCTATACTATAAGATGTTTGAAAGCGTTAAGAAAACCTTCCTATACTATAAGATGTTTGAAAGCGTTAAGAAAACATTCCTATACTATAAGATGTTTGAAAGCGTTAAGAAAACCTTCCTATACTATAAGATGTTTGAAAGCGTTAAGAAAACCTTCCTATACTATAAGATGTTTGAAAGCGTTAAGAAAACCTTCCTATACTATAAGATGTTTGAAAGCGTTAAGAAAACCTTCCTATACTATAAGATGTTTGAAAGCGTTAAGAAAACCTTCCTATACTATAAGATGTTTGAAAGCGTTAAGAAAACCTTCCTATACTATAAGATGTTTGAAAGCGTTAAGAAAACCTTCCTATACTATAAGATGTTTGAAAGCGTTAAGAAAACCTTCCTATTCTATAAGATGTTTGAAAGCGTTAAGAAAACCTTCCTATACTATAAGATGTTTGAAAGTGCTCCGTTCTGAGTAAAGCTTCATTAAATGAACAATTATTTTTTTTTAATTACTCTTTAACATCTACATTTCTCGATTTTTTTGTAAATTACAGCTTTTGGGAGCATTGGATTGTGATCAAATGCAAGGATCCTTCCATGGGTCAGGTGGAATTAACATGTCAATTCTGGTGGCGACCCATTGTTTGGCTTTCTCGTGATCAATCGACACAATCACAAACACAATTTCAACGAGCTTTGTGCAGTACATATTATAGACACCGTATTCAATAATATGGATTGTATTTAATTGACCTTTGGCGGCATTGAGTGAAATACGAACAGAAAGATTTGTTTACATTTCTGTCAAAACGTTTTCAAATCGCCCATTAACATCAGGAAGACACGAAACCATAAGTATTAAAACACGCCTTGAAATGATGTATCGTGCTGTTTGAAATGATGTATCATGCTTTCTAAAATGATGTATCATGACAATTAATATAATGTGTGGATCATGCTATTTGAAAGGAGGCATCATGATGTTTAAAATGATGTATAATGATGTTTGAAGTGATAAATCTTTCTGTTTGAAATGATGTATCAACATGTTTGAAATGATAATGGCCATCATTTTGTTTGAAGAGGCCAAGAGATGGACACTTGTTGTTAAAGATGTTAAATCTGGATAAGAAATACATATCTTACGCACTTCCGACCTCACAAACCCACGCATTACCCACTGCCCTCTCTGATATTTCTTATACTCTCATCACTACACCTTTCTGTCTTCATCCTCTCAACGATCAATAAAATCTCTGTTTCATTAACTTACTGCAATCATACCTTCTTTGCTTTTTACTTCCTCACAACTCCCCTGCTCCACAAAACAACTAAGTCTTCCCGTTGTCTCCCCCAAATCCATTTCTCTCAAGTTTTTTCTTCACCCCACTCCTCCAAATCCATTTCTTTCCAGTGTTTTCTTCACCCCTTCTCCTCCAAATCCATTTCTCTCCAGTGTTTTCTTCACCCCCATTACCGCCAAATCCATTTCTCTCCAGTGTTTTCATCTCACTACTATACTCAAAATCCTTTTTTTGCAAGTGTTTTCATCTCCCTATTCCTCCACTTCCACCCCGGCCCACTAACTCCTATGCCTCCTATTGTTCTCCCGACTCTCTCTCTCTCTTCTTCTCCTCTCACCAACACTCCTAGTTATCTGGCGACCAATGAGAAAGATGAAGAGTACTTAGAGCTGATAACCGAACGACTTGGCTCCATCTCTCCAACTGCAGATAACACAGTTTCGTACCACCACACAGTCTATTGTTAGCTATTTGGTTGGTCCAGATTTATACCTACAGTCCCATACTGATTTTGAAAATTGTTAGCTTTTTGGTGTGTCCAGAATTAATTTAAGCTCACCCTATAGTGGTACTTCAAAAACATAAGCACATTTGGCTACAGAACAAATGACGTTAAAGTAGCATATCTCTAGGTAATAAAGTTATCAAAAAAACTGGGAATCTAAGCTTGAGTTCTTACTTCGGAGGACAAGTGTGGATCAAGGCTTAGCTTACTCACTTGTTTAATGTAGTCATGACTTGTGTTTAATGTAGTCATGACTTGTGTTTAATGTAGTCATGACTTGTGTTTAATGTAGTCATGACTTGTGTTTAATGTAGTCATGACTTGTGTTTAATGTAGTCATGACTTGTGTTTAATGTAGTCATGACTTGTGTTTAATGTAGTCATGACTTGTGTTTAATGTAGTCATGACTTGTGTTTAATGTAGTCATGACTTGTGTTTAATGTAGTCATGACTTGTGTTTAATGTAGTCATGACTTGTGTTTAATGTAGTCATGACTTGTGTTTATTGTAGTCACTTGTTTAATGGAGTCATTTGTTTAATGGAGTCATTTGTTTAATGGAGTCATTTGTTTAATGGAGTCACTTGTTTAATGGAGTCATTTGTTTAATGGAGTCATTTGTTTAATGGAGTCATTTGTTTAATGGAGTCATTTGTTTAATGGAGTCATTTGTTTAATGGAGTCATTTGTTTAATGGCGTCACTTGTTTAATGGAGTCATTTGTTTAATGGAGTCATTTGTTTAATGGAGACATTTGTTTAATGGAGTCACTTGTTTAATGGAGTCATTTGTTTAATGGCGTCACTTGTTTAATGGAGTCATTTGTTTAATGGCGTCACTTGTTTAATGGAGTCATTTGTTTAATGGAGTCATTTGTTTAATGGAGTCAATTATTTAGTTTTCTCACTTGTTTCTAGATGTTTAGAAAAAATTGTATGGAGATTTTTTGACCTCTTTTCTGGACCACAATGACTTTCTCCCGTGCCATCTACTGACATCCTATATTGACGATTACTGACGTCCTTCCCTGCTAATAATTGAAATCCGCCATTGACAATTACTGACAACCACCCGTGCCAATTACTGGCATCCTACATAGACAATTACTGACATAGTACATTGATAATTACTGACATCCTCCATGGAGAGTCTTTGCACTCTTTAACTTACAACGATGGTAGTTAATCTCCCTTCTCTGTGGACAAACCTCGATTTTATGATCTTCCTTCAGTAGCATCATTCACCTCCATTGAATTCTTATGACAAGAAGAAGAAGAGCTCCCCCACTCTCTTACTTTTCAAATGCCTATGTCTGAATTTAACAATAAATTAAACTAATGTCCGTCAACCTGGACATCACCATTATTTCAAACTGTCCAAGTGTCCGACAACCTGGACATCCACATTATTTCAAACTGTCCAAGTGTCCGACAACCGGACATCACCAATATTTCAAACTGTCCAAGTGTTCGACAACCAGACATCACCTTTATTTCAAACTGTCCAAGTGTCCGACAACCAGACATCACCATTATTTCAAACTGTCCAAGTGTCCGACAACCGGACATCACCATTATTTCAAACTGTCCAAGTGTCTGACAAACAGACATCAAAATTATTTCAAACTGTCCAGTGTCCGATAACCGGACATCACCAGTCTTTCAAACTGTCCAAGTGTCCGACAACCGGACATCACCATTATTTCAAACTGTCCAAGTGTCCGACAACCGGACATCACCATTATTTCAAACTGTCCAAGTGTCCGACAACCTTGACATCCCCATTATTTCAAACTGTCCAAGTGTCCGACAACCGGACATCACCATTATTTCAAACCGTCTAAGTGTCCGACAACCTGGACATCCCCATTATTTCAAACTGTCAAAGTGTCCGACAACCTGGACATCAACATTATTTCAAACTGTCAAATTGTCCGACAACCAGACATCACAGTTATTTCAAACTGTCCAAGTGTCCGACAACCTGGACATCCCCATTACTTCAAACTGTCCAAGTGTCAGACAACCTGGACATCCCCATTATTTCAAACTGTCAAAGTATCCGACAACCTGGACATCCCCATTATTTCAAACCGTCCAAGTGTCCGACAACCTGGACATCCCCATTATTTCAAACCGTCCAAGTGTCCGACAACCTGGACATCCCCATTATTTCAAACCGTCCAAGTGTCAGACAACCTGGACATCCCCATTATTTCAAACTGCCCAAGTGTCCGAAAACCGGACATCACCATTATTTCAAACTTTCCAAGTGTCCGACAACCGGACATCACCATTATTTCAAACCGCCCGAGTCTCCGACAACCGGACATCACCATTATTTCAAACCGCCCGAGTCTCCGACACGCCCCTGCTAGTATTTGCTTCCGCCGCTGTTCCCACAGCTATTGGGTTGTCTTCCTTGCTGACACTCCGCTGCGGCCTACCACTAAAAAAAAATTCAACAACATTATCTTGTCCCATATCACAACAATAATTAAGAGATGAATCAAAGTCGGACACCGGTTCAAAAATCTTTAGAGAGAGAGCTAACATCAAACTGTGTAAAAATGTAGACATAAAATAAGCAACAAAACAACGCAATCAACTAACTTGCTCATACCATCCATACAGAGCACTTTGTGCATCCATACAGAGCACTTTGTGCATCCATACAGAGCACTTTGTACATCCATACAGAGCACTTTGTGCATCCATACAGAGCACTTTGTGCATCCATACAGAGCACTTTGTACATCCATACAGAGCACTTTGTGAATCCATACAGAGCACTTTGTGCATCCATACAGAGCACTTTGTGCATCCATACAGAGCACTTTGTGCATCCATACAGAGCACTTTGTGCATCCATACAGATCACTTTGTGCATCCATACAGAGCACTTTGTGCATCCATACAGAGCACTTTGTGTATCCATGCAGAGCACTTTGTACCATAAAATAACATGGAATATGTTACTTTTTCTGTCAGTTATTAAAATGACACCTTTTTTTTCTTTTTTTGTTTGTTTGAGACGCCAAGAAGTTTTTGAAACTGCAACATTGGCTTATATTAAAAGATAATTAGAATCCCTGACAGTGTCAATTAAGTCTAAAATATGTAACCTACAATTGCGTATCAGAGTCAAAAGATTTTTTTTTGTCTGAACAATCCAGGAATGTAGTTACATGATAACATAATGACTGTGAACACACACATGTACTTATCAATTGGTTGGGCGCATCCTTCCTTACTTTCTGGGCACAGAGGTTGGACCAGAGGTTTGACCAGAGGTTGGAACAGAGATTTGACCAGAGCTTGGACCAGAGGTTTGACCAGAGGTTGGACCAGAGGTTTGACCAGAGGTTGGACAGAGATTTGACCAGAGGTTGGACCAGAGGTTTGACCAGAGGTTGGGCCAGAGGATGGAACAGAGATTTGACCAGAGGTTTAGCCAGAAATTTGACCAGAGGTTTGACCAGAGATTTGACCTGAGATTTGACCAGAAATTTGACCAGAGGCTTGAGTAGAAGTTTGAGCAGAGGTTTGAGCAGAGTTTTGAGCAGAGGTTTGAGCAGAGGTTTGAGCAGAGGTTTGACCAGAGGTTTGACCAGAGATTTGACCAGAGGTTTTACCAGAGATTTAAAAAGCGAGTTTATGGTGTGATTCATGGTATCTGTCACTCAAAGGTGATCTCTGTAGCATCCACTGCACAAACGAATATGATCTTTAAGCAGCAATTGCACAATCAAAGATCAGATAGGAACTAAAACAATCTGTAAATTTAAGATGATCTCTGTAGCAGCTAATTAGTGTACAATTAAATACGGCCACTGTTACAATTATTCAACAAGGAAATAGTATTTTTGAAAAATCAATTTTACATTTTCTTTCGGCGTAAGGTTAAAATGCACACACATCATCGTTTCTTGCTTTTTTCTTGCTCTCTCCCTCTCTCTCTCTCTCTCTCTCTCTCTCGTTCTCTTACTCTCTCAGTCTCTCTCCATCTCTTTCTTTCCATCTCTCTTTCCATCTCTCTCTCTCTTTATCTCTAACCATCTCTATCTCATCTCTTTCACCAACTCTCTCCCAATCTCTCTCTCCCTCTCTTTCTCCCTTTCATTTCCATGATCTTCTCTATTTCTCTAAGGACTCGGCGCACCAAAAGCTGCATATCGCTATCGCAAGTAATCGTGATAACTAATGTATACGATACGAACATGTTACCTACGCGGCAAGATAAACTTAAGCACAGCGATGGGGGGCCGTATGGAGTCGAAGTCTGTAAGAGGAGTAAAAGGTGGAATACGAATACACTGTTTGTAAACCGTGTTCATTAGAGGCACTACACACTATTGCTGAGATTAGCCGGCCCCCAACCCCTCCTGTATTAACATATGGCACCCATGCATTCACATTATGTTAACATATTGCCCCTGACACCGTCATACAAGGTTAGTATAATTGTCCCATATCGTAGACAGGTCTTAGACATTGTCACCTGAAAAACTAGACATTGTCACCTGACATCTAGACATTGTCACCTGACATCTAGACATTGTCACCTGACATCTAGACATTGTCACCTGACATCTAGACATTGTCACCTGACATCTAGACATTGTCCCCTGACATCTAGACATTGTCACCTGACATCTAGACTTGTCACCTGACAAACTGTACCATAGTGATAATGATGTTCACACTGTGCCACAGTGATGCTGATGTTTTCCAAATCATTTGAGTGAAGTTTTCGATAATTGTATACAGCAATGTTAGTATAAACTAACTTCACACTTCAAAACAAAACAAAAATGAACAAATCTTACTTTAGGAATTCTAACAGTGAGAGCAAAATTTTTACTTTTGCTACCGCTAACAAAACTAATGACATTGATGACATTCAAGTTAACATGACAATGTCAATAATGTCCTACAGGCTGACATGACGATGTCAATGATGACATTCGGGCTAAATGACAATGTCAATGATGACATTAAGGCTAATATTATCATGTCAATGATTACATTCAGGCCAACATGACAATGCAGTGAGGACATTCAGGCTAACACGATGATGTCATTAACGACATTCAGGCTCGCATGGTGATTTCAATAATGACATTGAGGCTAACACAATGGTGTCAGTAATGACCTTTTGGCTTACATAATGATGTCAGTTTTGACAATAATGCTACTATGACGATGTCAATAATGTCATTCGGGCTGACATGACGCAGTCCGTGATGATGTATACAGGCTAACATGATGATGTCTATAATGACTTTCAGGCTAAACATCATCCCCAATTTCTATTGTAAAGGAAACACATGTCGGATGTTTGCAAGTACACAAGGCGTACACTGAAATATATCAACACCAAAAAATGCTGCGCTCCGTAAACACGTTAGAAGACTTTAATACACATAAGTTGGCTTGGTGGATAGCAGTGGGCTTGGTGGATAGCAGTGGGCTTGGTGGATAGCAGTGGGCTTGGTGGATAGCAGTGGGCTTGGTGGATAGCAGTGGGCTTGGTGGATAGCAGTGGGCTTGGTGGATAGCAGTGGGCTTGGGTGATAGCAGTGGGCTTGGGTGATAGCAGTGGGCTTGGTGGATAGCAGTGGGCTTGGTGGATAGCAGTGGGCTTGGGTGATAGCAGTGGGCTTGGGTGATAGCAGTGGGCTTGGTGGATAGCAGTGGGCTTGGTGGATAGCAGTGGGCTTGGGTGATAGCAGTGGGCTTGGGTGATAGCAGTGGGCTTGGGTGATAGCAGGGATTTTATTAGTCGCCCACTTAATTTCCCTGGCCACTGTTATCTAACCATTAAATTGGGTTTGGTTGGGGGGGGGGGGGCAGGGGTTTCACCAAGGAGTGCTTCTATCTGAAGTAGCAAAACTGAAGGCCTCAATGAGAGACGGGTAAATAGAATCGGATGGGAGGATGAGGTGCATGGAGTATGGTGGAGTGGGTGGGGATGCTAAAGGTGGGGGGCGTAGATAAGGGTGCTAAAGCTGGGGGTAGAGGTGATTGGTAAGAATCGGGTTGGAGGGGGTGACAAATATGCTTAGAGATAGATGGAGATGCTAAATGCGGATTCTCTTAAATGGGGATGCTAAAGGTGGTGTGGCGTAGATAGGTGTGCTAAAGGTGGGGTGGCGTAGATAGGTGTGCTAAAGGTGGGGTGGCGTAGATAGGTGTGCTAAAGGTGGGGTGGCGCGGATTGGGTCACAAGGGTTAAGCCTTGTGTCATTTGATAAGTTATTAGTATGTTAAGAAATATATTATAGTAGTTAGTTTTTAGGAGAGGGATATCAATGATGGTGTAGTTAGATTTAGACGTAGGAGAGACAGGTATCGCCTTGGAGACCGGTTTAGAAAACACCTCTATAACATAAATAAGCATGCTCTCTGTCCGGTCTCCAAACATTTCAATAGCACTAACCATGATGGGATCTTAGACATCGCAGTTACTGGTATACTGTATACAATGAACACACCGGATAGGATCTATATGGAGAATAAATTAATAACAAGATTTGGTACGTTGACTCAGCACGGGATAAACCAAATCCACAATTTTACGTAACTGTCATGGCCATGTCTTTTTCCTGATTTCGTTTTTTACATTTTACTTCAAGTCACTTCCGCTCCTTTCTTCATTTCTTTGTTTCTGTCAGGTTTTTACGTCCACTCCAATTTTTTTCGCTCTTTTTTTTAAAAGTAGGATATATGTATATATATATTATGTAAATTTAATTTACACATCTTAAATGTTTCGTTGTTATACCGATGAAGGCATGTCCCGAAACGTCTACTTGTGTATTTGTGTACTTGTTATATCGACACAGATTGTTTGTGTCTAATTAATCTATTTTAAAGTTTTATGGAAATCCAAGCGTTTTTTTAATTTTTTAGATTTATGAAAAGTGATAACACGAAAGATGGTTTTAAGAATTAGGAAGAGGGATTTCAAGGATGCACAAGTTAGTCATCGTGGGCACGTTGCACCGCGTCTATGCAAAGGAACTCTTTGCGTGATTTTACTCTTTTCAAAATGCAAGTGTCGATTCGGTGAACTTTGTTTAAGTCTGTTCTCTCAGTCGACAAGCAATTTTTGATCCGATGAAATCTATATAATCATGTTCCCTGTTTTTAACACGCTACGCTTGATTGGGGGGAACCCTTCTAATCATGTTCACTGTTTCTAACGGTTTTTTCCACACACACAACCGAATACTTTCACAATATTTATGTTTTCTCTAAGAACGGATAAAAGACGCATTACTTCTCCTTCTGTCCTTTTCTTTATAGTTATCTTCAACATGTTTCCAGTAGCAAAATTTTTTATATGACACTGTAGGACAAGCTTGGACCTAGTTAAAACTAAGAAAGATAATGCACATTGTTTAAAAGGAATTTTCTCCAATTTCTTGGAGAATATTAGAGTTACAACTAAGAAAGATAATGCACATTGTTCAAAAGGAATGTTCTCCAATTTCTTGGAGAATATAAGAGTTACAACTAAGAAAGATAATGCACATTGTTCAAAAGGAATTTTCTCCAATTTCTTGGAGAATATTAAAGTTACAACTAAGAAAGATAATGCACATTGTTCAAAGGGAATTTTCTCCAATTTCTTGGAGAATATTAGAGTTATAACTGAGAAAGATAATGCACATTGTTTAAAATAAATTTTCTCCAATTTCTTGGGGAATACTCTTGTCCCGAAACCCCCACCCCCTTCTTTTTTTTTAAAAACAAATCACAGCGGAGACAAACCACCTCTCTCTCTCTCTCCCTCCCCTCCCCAACCAACCCACGAAACATTTCTTGTTTAGGTCATACTCACGAGCGACAGTAACTATGGCCCACAACACAGTACACAAACCGGGGCAGTCTTGCAAACCCGACCACTTGCCACATCTCCCGCCGATAATAAGCCGTATCGCTTATTGATAACGTCAGATGGCGTTTATCTTGCGAGGCGTTGGCGATAACTCGACGTTAAGCGTGTGACTTTGGACCTTAAAAAATTCAACGTCCAACCCACAACAAATCTCACAATTGGACCTTAAACATCCAACGTCCAACACACAACAAATCTCACAATTGGACCTTAAACATCCAACGTCCAACACACAACAAATCTCACAATTGGACCTTAAACATCCAACGTCCAACACACAACAAATCTCACAATTGGACCTTAAACATCCAACGTCCAACACACAACAAATCTTACAATTGGACCTTAAACATCCAACGTCCAACACACAACAAATCTCACAATTGGACCTTAAACATCCAAAGTCCAACACACAAACAAATCATGCAATATGACCTAAAACACACATCATCAAACACACAACAAATCATTCAATTAGACCGTAAGCACCCACTGTCCAACACAAACAATACAATTTCATTAAATATATATACATTTTTTTATTTAAAAAATAATTCTTCACCCACCTTTATCATTTCACAGGCATCCACCTCTGCCCAAATTAAGAGGAACGATATAGTAGGATAACATCAGTGGTGGAAACCTGCTGGTGGGTTGGAGGTGGGTGGGTGGGCGGGGGAAGGAGGAAAGGGGGGGGGGGCAAGTGTTCTGTTATCCCATCGCGGGTCTACTTGTACACGTCCCGGCCTGCAATATCAGGCCCTGAGCCTCGCTGGAGTGGAGCGCCATCGCGGGATTTTCATTTTCCATATAGAGGAGCTTATCAAATCTCGCGTGTGATAACTGGGCTAAACAGCGAGCATAGCAAGATACTAGCCGATAGACCGAGTACGTATAAGGAGCCTGGCCGGCCTTTCTACCATTCCGTAAGTTCAACACCATTCCACACAATTCTGGATTTTGTTTTGTTTTTTCACGTTTATTTTAAAAAAAAACAAAAAATAAATATTCTCAATTTTTATTTTAGTTTTAAACCCCAGAAAAGATATTTGCAAATTATTTCTTGTAGTGAGAATAAGTTTTTCTTTGGGATTGTTTTTATTTCCCCCGCACTAGGTGATTGTTTGAATGCTTTTCAGGATATGTGTGGGTTTTTTATGTGTGAAAATTTGATACATTAAAATGTATTTCTTTGCCCCGTGATAATAATTCTTCATTTAAAGAGAACAACAATTCAAATCATTAAAAATTAATATTTTATCACAAATTTTAATTTTAATTTAAAAAAAAAAAAAAAAATTAATAATAATAATTGGATACATTTCTCTTACAATTTTTAAAATCTGCCAATGGCTACCGGTACAGTGATAAACCCTGAGCTCCACCTCAGGCCTACCGCAGTTGTGACTTAAAAAGCTGCATAATTCGCTGATGTTCAATCGACTTCTAGCTTAGATTATAACTAACGCATTGATTAAGCTTAGATTATAGCTCCTGCACTGGCCCTAGCTGAGACGCGCTAAAGTTCGTTAAGCCTACTAAAGAGTCGCGCAAATATCGTCCAGTGCAGTTTTCATTTTGACCAAGCAGTTCTAAACAAAGTTTGAAGGATAAAATAATGTGTACAGTGGTGTTCGGAAGGTCAAGTCCCATTACCCCCGGGATATTAAGTATATGTAAGAACTGCTCAATGCAAGGTAAGTTCAGAATAACATTGGTTACATATTAAAGGTTAGTTGACATTGGTAGTTCCGTTTTTTTTTTTAACAGACGCTTCAACAATAAAACTATTCAGATTTTAAAACTAAGATTTATTTGATCAGCAAATTTTCTTGTTGAAAAATTTCGATTTAACTTAAAGCCCGTAATAAACGAATCGTTCATTCCAACAGATGCCGTACAGTGGTGCTGCTGTGCTTACAAATACATCAATGTCAGATAGTATACGAATATATTTGGTGTTGTTATGTGCAAATATATTATTAGTGGTGGTTTGAAACAAAAATATTAGTTGTAGTGCGTACAAATATATTAACGGTAGTGCGTACAAATATATTATCGGTAGTGCGTACAAATATATTAACGGTGGTGCGTACAAATATATTATCGGTAGTGCGTACAAATATATTATCGGTAGTGCGTACAAATATATTAACGGTGGTGCGTACAAATATATTAACGGTAGTGCGTACAAATATATTATCGGTAGTGCGTACAAATATATTATCGGTAGTGCGTACAAATATATTAACGGTGGTGCGTACAAATATATTATCGGTAGTGCGTACAAATATATTATCGGTGGTGCGTACAAATATATTAACGGTGGTGCGTACAAATATATTAACGGTAGTGCGTACAAATATATTATCGGTAGTGCGTACAAATATATTATCGGTAGTGCGTACAAATATATTAACGGTGGTGCGTACAAATATATTATCGGTAGTGCGTACAAATATATTAACGGTAGTGCGTACAAATATATTATCGGTAGTGCGTACAAATATATTATCGGTAGTGCGTACAAATATATTATCGGTAGTGCGTACAAATATATTAACGGTGGTGCGTACAAATATATTATCGGTGGTGCGTATACACTTGCTAGGTTGGAAAGATTCGAACATACGACTTGACACTTGAAGTTTCCTGAGCATTGTTTGACCACTTGTGTGTTCGGTAGTTTTATTCCGCATGGCGTGGTCATGTACGGTAAATTTATTTTTAAAACCCGTTTCCTTTAGATATTAAAAAAACAAAACAAATAAAAACGCTGTAAAAAATAAGGAGATTTTTGCTAGTGTCATTAGTAGTGTCTAACTTCTTAAAATAGTGTTTTTGTTTGGTACATGTGAACAGAGAATGTTTCAGTCGTATGGTTACATCTGGTTTGTCTAAGTGTATGTGCTGGAAAGATACATTCAGTGATTCACCTTAATTTAAACTCGGTTCGTAACAAAGAGCCGATGAATGTATGAAAATATGACCCCATTAAATCCTCTCTCTGGGTAAATATTTAGACAACTTTGTTTCTAACATCAACGTTCGTTATATCGATTATAGCTATTCTTATATTATTATTATTTCTTTATATATCTAAAATTGGATTTTATTTTATTGATATTGTTTCAATAATACTATAAATTGTTTATGTAACAGCGATATTTAAAATAGTGAAATATGTTATATGAACGGTAATTGCGGTGGTAGCCGTAGTAGTACCCGTAAGAGTAGTCGTGATATTAATTACACTCGTAAAAGAGTTATAGTAGACACAATTTCAAGTAATCCAAGCGCCAATAACAATTAATTTTATTTTTACTTTTTGTTTCTATTTAAAAGCCGTTATTTTAATGCAGTAATTTGAAGTCAAATAAAAAGAAGAAAAAAAAAAGGGGGGGGGGGGACAACAAGGTCTTGAATTAATCTTAATTTAATCTAATCAAACGTTTTGGATTAAAAATAAACTATCCTATCAACGGCGTGCTTAGTGGCGCCCAAATGTCACTTACTGGCGCCAGTGTTTCTTTCAGGCATACCTCCGGGGGGGGGGGGCACTGCCCCCCGGAGCAAGTCAAGTGCCCCCCCGGGGGAAAATGTGTAAGAAAAATTAATTTAAAAAAAAAAAACTACTCTAAATTTAATTTTTATAAAATTTTTAAAAGTTATTGAAATGTGTGCCTTTAATCGATTACAATTATTGGAACAAATAAAATATCGCTTTGTTCGATATATATTGATGATCCATAGCACAGGCTCGCAGAAATCGATTATAAATATGGTATTGTTTTGAAAATTGGCCGCTCCTGATCATAAGCTAAATCTTACTTTTTCTGATTCACAGATATCGGTATCTTTTATTTAATTACATTTTGCAGCTGCAAAAATTGAAAGACTTTTTAATAACCCTGTATTAAACTACCTTTTTATCAATATAAATGTCTGTAAATTAAATATACCGGTAGTTCTTGCTAAGAAATAAACATGTGCAATCTGTTTTCAAATGATATTGTAAAATAGTATCATGCTTTAAAAAATCATTTTAGCAAACATTTTAATGTAGTAGATTCCATAGATGTATGCTGACATAGATAAAATGAAAATTTAAAAATAATAATAATAATAATTTTAAAACAAAAAATTAGGAATTTACCGGTTACATACAAATAGTGGACATTTCATCATAATTATTAAATCGAGTGTTTCCAATTTTTTTAACACAGTTTCGGGAACAGAGTAAAATGATTTAAAAAATAGTCTTTATTTATTAAATCCCCAATGACTTTTCTCTGTTAATATAATAATAATAAACAATCTTCCCCAGCTGTTTGAACTATTTAAAAAAAAAAAAATTTTAAGATGATAATCCAGTAGAAAGAATATAACATATATTTAAACAACGAATAAAAAAATCGAGTATTTCGATTATCTTGTAAATGCCATTTTTGGTAGTAGTTAAAAAAAATTATATGGAAATGGTAAAATTATTGTTTTCAAGTATAATATCGAAGAGGCAAGTTGTAATGATCTGAAGCAAATTATAGTAGTCTAAATTTCTTAATTAACATTTCAATCAACTGAATATTGAGATTGAGAATTGAAACATTAATTTTATACGGAAAAAAATCACACATTAAGAAATATATGAGTCTTTTATAAACAATTCTTGACTTCTGAACAATTATGTCGGTTACATATGATTTATAAATAAATACCGATTTTGAAAACGATTTTTTTCTTTTTGACTTTGGTGAAACTTGGAAATATTTTGAAATAAACGTATGTTTTTGGTTTTTCTTTTTCGTTCAAAATGTAAAACTATTTTAGCATTTCTTTTTTGTGATGGATACCTTTTTGGAAGGAATTCTGTTTTCTTAATTTAAAAAATATTTTGTAGTAAATTCATTATTTTTATGTAGTTGATCCCAAAAATATTTTAAAATAATAACTTTAAAAATACATTACTTTTCAATTTTAAAAAAAAATTTTGCATACCACACTTAGTCAAGCAGAGACGTCGCTTGACTTTTTATGGCACCCGTGCTACTTTTCGGTTTTTTCCTTCCCTACCTAGCAGTAAAAGTTAATAATTTAATGTAATTACAGCCCAACTTTAAGCCCCTAAAATATACGAGGCCCCATGTAGCTATGTGGGTTGCAGACCTCACACGATGGCTCTTAGGTCAAATGAAACCTAAAATCTTAACTAGCATCTCTCCCGTTGCTCTACAGTTAAGTGTTTAATGATGCGAAACTAAATTTAACTACGGTATGTAAAAAAAAATGCATTCTTGCATTTTGAATTTATCAAAATATTTACGGGGCCTATAAAGTTTTAAGGGGCGAGTGTAAGCTAAGGATTATCTCTCGATAAAAAACATACCCTAAGGGCTCCCAATTGGACTGAATTTATTTAATATTGTGCTGGTGGAAGAGTTAGTGATGTCCTGTTATTATCGTTATTTCTAGCGCTTCCCACCCAAATATCTGAAATGTTTACATCAGTGGCGCTTCATCCCATTTAGGGCCCTGGCCTGCTCCACCCCATTCTTCCATTTGGGATCGATCCATCGCTTTACAACTCCATGTGCGAACCCCAACCTTTGTAAGCCCTTCTCTAAATCGTCAATCCATCTCAGTCTTGGTCGACCGGTGAGCCGTCTGCCCCTAGGTTTATGCCTGTATATCGTTTTTGTTGCTCCAGAATCCGACATCCTTTCAATGTGTCCTGCCTAGGGCAGTTTGGCTTTTTTTATATTGTTGTGACTATGGATGGGTATTTGTACAATTGATTTAGCTCTTAGTTTGTACGGATTCCCAAAACAAAATTGTTTATCATCGGGTCATATATTTAACAGGTTCTCTGCTTTTCTGGTAGGAACCAAGTCTCACTACTGGTCTTGTGATAGTGGTGTATACTGCCTTCTTTGTTCCCTTAGCGAGATTTTTGCTTCGAAGTAGCTTTTGTAAATTGAAATAAGAACGGTTGCATGCTGTTATTCTTTCTTGCACCTCCGATTGTATTTCCTCTTGCTTATTTATAGTCACCACTAGATATTTGAAAGTAGCTACCCTCTCAAAGGTGTAGATGTTCATATTGATGAAGTCATCAGTGCGTATTTCCTGACATTATCATAAATATTGCCTTCGCTTTATTTACATCAAGACCAGCTTTGACCGTCACATCTTCAAGTTCCCTGAAAGTTTTAATTATATCATCAATGCTGTTTCTACCAAGTAGCGCTATATCGTCTGTGTAGGCCAGGTATTGCAGTGGCTGGCTTTATAAAGTTCCTTATGGTTGTTCTTTACCACCTCTCAGGTGCTCACACGTATGTTTCTAATGCTTTTTTCTAAAGTGATGTTGAAAATGATACACGGATTTCCTTGTCTGAGGCCCAGATTGATTGGGAACTCCCTAAAGTACTCCCTCTGTACTTTGATTCTACTTTTGTAGTTATCCATCGTCATATGTATGAGTCGGGTAAGTTTGTTAAGGACTCCAAGTTCCAGCACAGCATCGTTCATGTATTTCCTGTCTATGCTATCATAACCTGATTTGTAGTCCAGATATAGTTGGTGTATGTTGATGTATTCTTCGCATTTTTCAACAAGACATCTAACAGTAAATATATGAACGTTTGAAATGCCCCTTCACATATTGTCTTAAAGATACATTGAATACAGTGCATGATATCCTCACTAGGTAACTCTTGTTACCAGTGAAATATCCGCATCAACAACAGGCACAGAAACATTGCAAATCCCATCTACATTCATAGGAGCCATAATGATCAATAAATTGATCGTGGGCCCTTAATAGACAGAAAAAGAAGAAGAAATTTAGATTGTGTCTGGCACTGGTCGCCATAATGCCTCCCCCGACGCTTGAAAAATTATTTCCCCCGATCAAATGAAAGTCTTATCAAAACATTCGAATCATGTATACTCCAAAATGCACCTTTTGATTGTTAAACAATCACACATTTTCTGCTGCCCTACTTCCCGATAAAAATTACTTGCCATGACAGCCAAATTTGGTGCTGATATATACTGCCCAGCGGCGTGCCTAGTGTTAGCGCCACCCTAGGTGGGTTAACTTTTTTGCTACGCTACCTTTCTCGATAGAAACTCTGCAGATGTCCGTAAAATCCCGCCGCTCTATCTAAAGAAAAAATGACACCTGGGAAGACCAAATGTTCGCCCCCCACACTGCTACGTCACTGACGTGAGTCTTAGATGACAGGGGACAAGATTCATTTTTACACCCCCCTTGCCCCCCCCCTCCCCGCTAATCTCTGAAACCTATTATTTTCCTCCATTAACACTATGCCCATTAGATGCCCCCGCTAGTCTGGCGCCCGGGGACATATGTCCCATCTGCCACCCCTTAGCTACGCCTCTGGCCACTGAAAAACTGGCACTGCCCCCCCGAACGTCAAAAGTGCCCCCTCGGGGGAAAATTTCTGAAAGAAACACTGACTGGCGCCCACGCAGTTCACTTAGTGGCACCCATAGGTCACTTAGTGGCGCCCACGCAGGTCACTCAGCTGATTTGTTTTAGTTGAAAATTTCAGCATGTATTTTTTTTTAGGGATAACCCTCAAATGATATAATTCATTGTTTTGTTAACATATAACATATTAACCTTTAACAGTATAACAGTGGTCGGTAAACTCATTAGTCAAAAGAGCCAAAAAAATCATCAGCAGGACGATTAAACAAATTTTGAGAGCCAAATGTCTTATCATGAACCCGTCAAGAGAGATGTTTTTTGGAAGTCGGTTTAAACTAGCTACTAAACGTTAAAGAAAACCAGATATTATAATAATATTATTATTTATTGACAAAAATGACAAAACACGCATTAAGCCTTCAATTCGACCAGATATTTTAATTATAATTTTATTTGCAAAAACTACAAAACACTCGTATAATGTGAACTCTGACCTTTCATTTAATGTGAACTCTGACCTTTCATTTAATGTGAACTCTGACCTTTCATTTAATGTGAACTCTGACCTTACATTTCCTAGGAAAGATTTGGTAGGTCTGGTTTGTATGGCGTTGCTCTTAATTCCAAGAAGGATTCAATTCACTAGTGAGACGATTTCCCGATCTGCTCTTGGTGTGGTTCATGCTTGAAAGTGATGATTCGCATAAATACGAAGAGCCAAAGAACCACTCTCAGGTCGCTCGTATGCGGCTCGCGAGCCGCGATTTTCCGACCACAGACCTATAACAATGTGTAATTTATAACACTGACCTATAACAATGTGTCATTTATAACACTGACCTTTAACAATGTGTTATTTATAACAATGACCTATAACAATGTGTCATTTATAACACTGACGTATAAAAATGTGTCATTTATAACACTGACCTTTAACAATGTGTCGTTCATAACACTGACATATAACAATGTGTCATTTATAACAATGACCTTTAACAATGTGTCATTTATAACACTGACCTTTAACAATGTGTTATTTATAACACTGACCTATAACAATGTGTCATTTATAACACTGACCTTTAACAATGTGTTATTTATAACAATGACCTATAACAATGTGTCATTCATAACACTGACGTATAACAATGTGTCATTTATAACACTGACCTTTAACAATGTGTCATTTATAACACTGACCTTTAACAATGTGTCGTTCATAACACTGACATATAACAATGTGTCATTTATAACAATGACCTTTAACAATGTGTCATTTATAACACTGATCTATAACAATGTGTCGTTCATAACACTGACATATAACAATGTGTCATTTATAACAATGACCTTTAACAATGTGTCATTTATAACGATGTCATTGTATTTGACAAATAGATTTTTTAGTTGACGCTCGTCTCTGAAGCGTGGCATTATTTCGGGGCATCGTTTCAATAAAATGACTTCATTCTAAGAATCTACACTACATCAAGTGGTCACTGGGTCTTTATTTTGGAGAGAAATTACGAGAGATTTTATTGAATGGTAATAAAGGGGCGGGGGGTGGAGAATGCAATCAGTTTTTAAAAAATATAAAATGAGAAAAACAAATTATTGGAAATGCTTTCGCCAACGAACAAACAAAAGACAAAAACTAAGTTGTATTAAAAAATAGAATTTTAAATTTTTAAATTTTGTTAGAACTCTCTAAGTGGCCACTCTTTACAAGGCCACTCTCTACACGGCCACACTCTACACGACCACTCTTTCTCTACACGGTCACACTCTACACGACCACTCTTTCTCTACACGGTCACACTCTACACGACCACTCTCTACACGGCCACTCCCTACACGGCCACTCTCTACACGGCCACACTCTACACGACCACTCCCTACACGGCCACTCTCTACACGGCCACACTCTACACGACCACTCTCTCTCTACACGCTCACACTTTACACGACCACTCCCTACACGGCCACTCCCTACACGGCCACACTCTACACGACCACTCACTACACGACCACTCACTACACGGCCACACTCTACACGACCACTCACTACACGGCCACACTCTACACGACCACTCCCTACACGGCCACTCAATACACGGCCACTATCTACACGGTCACTCTCTACACGGTCACTCTCTCTCTACACGGTCACTCTCTACACGACCACTCTCTACACGGCCACTCTCTACATGGCCACTCAATACACGGCCACTCTCTACACGGCCACTCTCTACACGGCCACTCTCTACACGCCCACTCCCTACACGGCCACTCCCTACAGAGCCACTCAATACACGGCCACTCAATACACGGCCACTCAATACACGGCCACTCAATACACGGCCACTCAATACACGGCCACTCAATACACGGCCACTCAATACCTGCCACTCAATACACGGCCACTCAATACACGGCCACTCAATACACGGCCACTCAATACACGGCCACTCAATACACGGCCACTCAATACACGGCCACTCAATACACGGCCACTCAATACACGGCCACTCAATACACGGCCACTCAATACACGGCCACTCAATACACGGCCACTCAATACACGGCCACTCTATACCTGCCACTCAATACACGGCCACTCAATACACGGCCACTCAATACACGGCCACTCAATACACGGCCACTCAATACACGGCCACTCAATACACGGCCACTCAATACACGGCCACTCAATACACGGCCACTCAATACACGGCCACTCAATACACGGCCACTCAATACACGGCCACTCAATACACGGCCACTCAATACACGGCCACTCAATACACGGCCACTCAATACACGGCCACTCAATACACGGCCACTCTATACCTGCCACTCAATACACGGCCACTCAATACACGGCCACTCAATACACGGCCACTCAATACACGGCCACTCAATACACGGCCACTCTATACCTGCCACTCAATACACGGCCACTCAATACACGCCCACTCTCTACACGCCCACTCAATACACGGCCACTCTATACCTGCCACTCAATACACGGCCACTCTCTACACGCCCACTAAATACACGCCCACTCTCTACACGACCACTCTATACCTGCCACTCAATACACGGCCACTCAATACACGCCCACTCCTTACACGCCCACTCCCTACACGCCCACTCTCTACACGGCCACTCAATACACGCCCACTCCTTACACGCCAACTCTCTACACGGCCACTCCCTACACGGCCACTCTTTACAGTCCCACTCTCTGAATGGCTACTCTACACACGCCCACTCTCTACACGCCCACTCTCCACACTTGCACTGTCATCAGGCCACTACTCGGTTATAAACTATGCAATGATTATTGACCAATAATTGAAAACTTCTAAAGAAATTCTACAATTTGTTTCCTGAAGAATATAATAGGATATTGGAGCAAACAGTTGTGAAAACGTAATGCAAACAAAGAAGTTTGTAACAAATGAGAAATTGTTCATTGCCACCAAGAACAGTGTCAAGGAGCACCAAGAACAGTGTCAATGTACGCCTAGAACCTTGTCAATGCACTATAAGAATCGTGTCAATGCACACCAAGGACAGTGTCAATGCTGACCAATTACAGTATCAATGCACACCAAGGACAGTGTCAATTTACACCAAAGACAGTGTCAATGCACACCAAGAATCGTGTCAATGCACACCAAGGACAGTGTCAATGTACAGCAAAGACAGTGTCAATGCACACCAAGAATCGTGTCAATGCACACCAAGGACAGTGTCAATGCTCACCAATGACAGTGGCGATGTACACAAAAGCGTGTCAATTCAAGACGTTCTCTTCTTATTACACCCACCCGCCCCTTTGTTCTAGCCATTCCCTTACAAATCCAGAACAGCAACATATGTGTGTATTACAATTACAGTCCTAAAACGGTGTGCTACACAGCCTAAATAACGCCACTAAACTGAACTGTCCACGGCCCCAACTTCAGGCTTGTTTTGAGCAACAGCTCAGAGAATGTGTACTGTATTTGTGTGATCTTCAGTTGCCTCGGACGGCTGTTTTTAACCTATGATTTGAAAGAAAAAAACCTGAGTCGTAAATGGACTCTGTTTTTATAAATTTCAGGAGATTTTTAACTTATCATTTTAGATCAGTGGATCATTTCATGGATCATTTCATGGATCATGTATTTTAATGTTACACAAGATTTTTACTTTGATGTCTTGGGAATCTTCCCGTGAATTAACATGGACAGAGTAAGTACTCTTTTTTTTTTACAATGCCTATATGATGATAACGTTGTTCTAAGCCACGTTGATAAAAGCCACTTTGATATGAGCCACGTTGATAAAAGCCACTTTGATATAAGCCACGTTGATAAAAGCCACTTTGATATAAGCCACGTTGATAAAAGCCACGTTGATGTAAGCCACGGTGATATAAGCCACTTGATAAAAGCCACGTTGATAAAAGCCACGTTGATGTAAGCCACGGTGATATAAGCCACTTGATAAAAGCCACGTTGATATAAGACACGTTGATATAAGCCACGTTGATAAAAGCCACTTTGATATAAGCCACGTTGATAAAAGCCACTTTGATATAAGCCACGTTGATAAAAGCCACTTTGATATAAGCCACGTTGATAAAAGCCACGGTGATATAAGCCACTTGATAAAAGCCACGTTGATAAAAGCCACGTTGATGTAAGCCACGGTGATATAAGCCACTTGATAGAAGCCACGTTGATATAAGACACGTTGATATAAGCCACGTTGATAAAAGCCACTTTGATATAAGCCACGTTGATAAAAGCCACGTTGATGTAAGCCACGGTGATATAAGCCACTTGATAAAAGCCACGTTGATATAAGACACGTTGATATAAGACACGTTGATATAAGCCACGTTGATATAAGATACGTTGATATAAGCCACGTTGATATAAGCCACGTTTATATAAGCCACATTGATATAAGCCACGATGATGTAAGCCACGATGATATAAGCCACGTTGATAAAAGCCACGTAGATATCCCAGAATTATGTGTAGATATCCCGTGATTATATGTATTAGAAATCCCAGGAGTATATGTATATTCAATGTTACTCAGCACTGCACCAGCCGTACCCAATGCTACTCAGCACTGCACCAGCCGTACCCAATGCTACTCAGCACTGCACCAGCCGTACCCAATGCTACTCAGCACTGTACCAGCCGTACCCAATGCTACTCAGCACTGCACCAGCCGTACCCAATGCTACTCTGCACTGTACCAGCCGTCCCTCAGTGTTACTCAGCACTGAAAAACGTACCGAAAGTCACCAGAGCTAGACACTGGCCATAATAGTATTAGCTCGTCTGTCGGCTGTAATCTCCTTAATCATCGCATGCGCTAACTGTGAACTTGGCTGTGGGTGCGCAGATGGCTGACGAGACAGTTTCAGCCACGAAATTTTCTTGTGCAAGGCTTTAAATAGTTTCTTCTTCCGACCAACTGCAAGCCGCCTTCTATGCTCGAGCTCACAATAGTGTATTCTTTTGGGTAAGCGGAGGTCTGACTTCCACACATGTCCCGCCCAGTGAAGCTGGTATTGCTTTTAAGTGGTTATAGCTGGGGACATCTAGCTGTTCGAGTAGCTCAGTGTCTGGGAAACATCGCCTGACATTTGATCTTAATGATCTTTTTTTCTGAGACTTGTCGCATGAAAGTGATTCAAATTTTGTTTTTGAATGGCGAAGCGCAGGGGGCACAGCTTCCTTGTAATATAACTTCATTTTAGTTTGAGTGATAATACCTCGCCTGGTCCATACATTCTTAGACAGCCTGCCATAAGTTGCACTAATACCTCGCCTGGTCCATACATTCTTAGACAGCCTGCCATAAGTTGCACTAATACCTCGCCTGATCCATACATTCTTAGACAGCCTGCCATAAGTTGCACTAATACCTCGCCTGTTCCATACATTCTTAGACAGCCTGCCATAAGTTGCACTAATACCTCGCCTGGTCCATACATTCTTAGACAGCCTGCCATAAGTTGCACTAATACCTTGCCTGTTCCATACATTCTTAGACAGCCTGCCATAAGTTGCACTAATACCTCGCCTGGTCCATACATTCTTAGACAGCCTGCCATAAGTTGCACTAATACCTCGCCTGTTCCATACATTCTTAGACAGCCTGCCATAAGTTGCACTAATACCTCGCCTGTTCCATACATTCTTAGACAGCCTGCCATAAGTTGCATTGGCTCCTGCAATAAAAAAAGTTGACCTCGTCAGCGACGGTGCCGCCCTTACCGAATAAGTCGCTGATCACAAGAAATTCGCCATTGGCAACACAACGTTCGACTATTCAATCACTAAAGATCCGACCATGTCATTCTTGCCGCGACATGTAACCCCCCACCCACCCCAACCCCCAGGTTGGTTGTTATCTCATCAGCCGGTTCCGCCCAACTTCTAATCTCATTAGGACTACGCTAAAAAAAGCTAATTTGTCCATAGCTAGGACGCCCTAATTAGCCGCGCCAAGGACGCAAACGGACGAGCGTCCAAGACGCCGAAGTCGTCATTTTGTTTCACAACAGCCCATTGTTTATTTTTCACCAGGCCCCGTGCTGGACTGCAGTGGTCAAGCTTTACGGCAGGTCACGCCATTTAAAGAAGACTTGTGGACACAGGCAAAGCTATGTGATCGACAATTAGCAATTAGTGAATCGGACTAAGGGCGGGGTGGGAATTCGTTATGGGTCAATTATTGATACACGCAAGAGGGTGTGTGCGTGGGGGGGGGGGGTCGGTATTTGTTGCCCCCACAACTTGAGGTGCGAAATGGTGCCGTGTGGGTCACTGTACTGTTTGTTGTTGGTAGATTTGCTACAGATGTTCGGTCAGTTTAACGGGTGGGGGGTTAAGCACTTGTGAGCAATGCTCTTTGAATGAGTTTATTCTGCTGATGGGGGGGGGGGGGGTGAGCGATAGTGCTTGCATATTCTTAATTTGACCCGTCATCTGCATTATTCTTCTTCTATATGTATTAAGGGCCCACGATCGATGTATTGATCATTCTGGTTGCTATGTATGTAGAGGGTCTTGCAATGTTTCTGTGCCTATCTGTGCTGAGGATATTTCACTGGCTGCAAGGGCAGCTCTGCGAGGGTATCATGAACTTGGGTTTGGAAGGCCTGGGGCAAGAGACACTAATGTGTTAAGTGTTGTCGCCTCAAATTTTACTTTTGGAAGCATATTCCAGTCCATGATAGCTTTTGGCACCTGCTTGTATTAATTTTAAGATAATCACTTTGATATAATAAGTCTTCATCTTAGATATCATCGCCATCTTCCTTGTCATCAAATGCGGTGAACTATTTCTTTTACGATAAATGCCTCATTAAATACTAATAAATTGTAACCATTTTTTGGGGTCATAAATCAGAGCGCCCTTCTACAACCACAACCACATCTAAACGACAATTACTCCTACTTGAACATAATGGATCAGAAATTAGATGAAAAAAAATTCCTTCGAATACTTAACACTAGAAGAGGGGCCGCCTTTGGTGGTATTTACTCTCATTTGATTTAATAATAGTGTTTTATGATTTATGTAAAGTGCGCCGGTTATTCCATTTCATTCGCCCTAAATGTTTCTATGTTGCCCACCTTGGTCTCGGAATGATCGTTAAAGAATGATACGTTTCACAACGATCACACGTTAAGTAAATCAACATTCAACACAATGTTCTCATGTAATGACAAAGTTATATTACGCACCGCACAGGAAAGACGTTGAGTTTAGTGCACCAATAAAAACTTAAATGGACTACCATTAGTCACTTCCTTTTTTTGTCACGTGATACGAGTAAGCCTTCGGTAGCCTATGCTACACATAACACATAACAACAGATAACAGCTGATCATATATACTGAAAATATACCATTTGGCGCCCCTTTGCGAGTAGCGCCCGGGGCATGATTCCCCCCCTTGCCCCCCCTCACTACGCCACTGCCCCACCACGTATGGCACAATGCATCCAATGACTACAATAAAATAACATGAAGCAGAAAAGAGCAATTAAATTCAGGAAACAGTGCTTATCTTCATTGTCCCTCTTAAACCAAGTATTTAGATATAAAATAGAATATAGCAATTCTAGTTTGTAACAAGTAACTTACAATATATATGTTTAAGCCGTCCATCAACATCTCTCTAAAATACATATATACATATCACTATATTCCGTTACTGTTTTGTTATATCTCTTAAGTCCCTGTCAATAATTATAACTGTAATTTTAATTGATGTCTCTCTTTGATTACGGGTAAATATACGTAGGCCCTTTCATCATCATCATCATCGTCATCATGTCCTGTTGTCTTCGACCGTTGGCGCCACAGATGACATAAAAACTATTCTTCTCCATTCCTCTCGGTCTTCTGCCCTACGCATAGCATCGCCTAATTGTAATCCCGTCCATTCTTTGATGTTATCTTCCCATCTTTTTCTCTGTCTTCCTCTTCTTCTTCTTCCTCCTCTAGTTGTGCCCTGCAAGATTTCTTAGGCCCTTTACAAATGGACTATTCACCTTTAATTGGAAAGTCAGTGCGACAATTAGTTCTACCAACAACTTTTTTAAATTTCAACTTTTGATCAGCGTAAAACAACGGAGTCTTTATTTTTAACAATTCACATTTGTGATCAGATGTAGACACATTAGTCATGCATGACAACAAACCGAATGGCGGAAATGGTATCAAACACGAGGATTAAACGTCTCTAATTCAACCAATCAGCTCCCGGCACGTGACTTTCAGGGGCTGATACCACAGGGCCTCGAGGCGGTTCGGTAGGTAGCCGAGGATAATTCGATTAGCTCACAAATCAATGTTCAAATGTGATCTAATTGGGAGAATTTGTATGAACGAATGAGGCAGTTTTGTTCTAGAGTCAGACTGGGAGGTCCGGGGTTTTTTTTTCCCGCGGTCCATCAGTCACGTTCTATATTTCGCTATGTTATGCCAGCCGAGTGCCCGCTGAGTTTGTCAATCCAGCAATATTGTCCGCTGTTTTCTGTCAATCAACCACTATTGTCATCTGTTGTCTATCAATCAAGTGTTATTGTCCGCTGTGGTCTAACAATCAAGAACTTTTGTCCGCTGCGGTATATCAATCAAGCACTATTGTCAGCTGTGGTCTATCAAGCAAGCACTTATGTCCGTTGTCGTCTATCAATCAAGCTCTATTGTCCGTTGTCGTCTATCAATCAAGCACTATTGCCCACTGAGTCTGTCAATCAACCACTTTTGTCCGCTGTGGTATATCAATCAAGCACTATTGTCCGTTGTCGTCTATCAATCAAGCACTATTGTCCGCTGTGGTCTGTCAATCAATAAAGCACTATTGTCCGATGTGGTCTATCAATCAAGTGCTATTGTCCACTGTAGTCTGTCCTTCGAGTGCTATGTTTGGATGCGGTCTATCAGTCAAGTGCTATGTATGGGTGTGGTCTGTCCTCAAAGTGCTATAATGTATGGGTGTGGTCTGTCCTTCAATTGCTATGTTTGGATGCGGTCTATTAGACAAGTGCTATGTTCAAATGACGTCTATCAGTCCCGTGCTTTGGTTTAATTTACGTTATATCAGATTTTATCCTCAAACACCAATAATGCCCTTACTTCCTGGCATACATAAATATCTCTTAATTACAATGATATGGATTTACCGTTAGCTGTAACTTTTCTGTTCCCTTTATTATGGGTGCTGGGTGGTCGAGTAAATCCCGAGTCAATGCCCAGCTCGTGGTCTGGACTTCAATCCCCCACAAAATCACCACCAACACCCCGGGTGCATGGGGACCCATTAACCTTGGGGGGGGGGGGGGGGGAACTCATCTAAGAGAAGGAAACTCTGAATTTAAAAAACCCGGAGATGGAACATTCCGACAATTCATACGACGCAACTGGTGCCAAGCTGTATCACCCACATATGATGTGCCCTTGTGTTATCCAGGGGCGTGGAGAGAGGGAATGTGCTGTATTGGAAACCAGCTTATAGTCCTAAATAGAATCACAGGTCTTTTGATCGACATCATCGTTACATTGTGACGAGCGGAGGCCAGTTAAAAAAAAAAAAAGAAAAATCACACCAAAAATTATATTAGCAATAAAGATCAGAATGATTTGTTAGCAGTACTTACATAACCTTATGTGTTGTTAGCAGTACTTACATAACCTTATGTGTTGTTAGCAGTACTTACATAACCTTATGTGTTGTTAGCAGTACTTACATAAGCTTAAGTGTTGTTAGCAGTACCTACATAACCTTACGTGTTGTTAACAGTACTTACATAACCTTACGTGTTGTTAGCAGTACTTACATAAGCTTACGTGTTGTTAGCAGTACTTACATAAGCTTAAGTGTTGTTAGCAGTACCTACATAACCTTACGTGTTGTTAACAGTACTTTCATAACCTTACGTGTTGTTAGCAGTACTTACATAAGCTTACGTGTTGTTAGCAGTACTTACATAAGCTTACGTGTTGTTAGCAGTACTTACATAAGCTTAAGTGTTGTTAGCAGTACCTACATAGCCTTACGTGTTGTTAGCAGTACTTACAAAGCCTTACGTGTTGTTAGCAGTACTTACATAGCCTTACGTGTTGTTAGCAGTACTTACATAGCCTTACGTGTTGTTAGCAGTACTTACATAGCCTTACGTGTTGTTAGCAGTACTTACATAACCTTATGTGTTGTTAGCGGTACTTACATAGCCTCATGTGTTGTACCGGTACTTACATAGCCTTACGTGTTGTTAGCAGTACTTACATAACCTTACGTGTTGTTAGCGGTACTTACATAGCCTCATGTGTTGTACCGGTACTTACATTACCTCATGTGTTGTACCGGTACTTACATTACCTCATGTGTTGTACCGGTACTTACATTACCTCATGTGTTGTACCGGTACTTACATTACCTCGTGTGTTGTACCGGTACTTACATTACCTCATGTGTTGTACCGGTACTTACATAGCCTCATGTGTTGTTAGCAGTACTGCATACGCTTCTTGTTGGGCTAGTAATACTCAGAAACGTTTTGTGATGTTAGAATGCTGCTAGTGCTCACGTATATTTATCATTAAGCACTTACGTACACATCTCGTGTATATAGCGAAGTGTACTTGGATACACGGTCTTCCTAAGAAAACCAATGGGGATATGAACAGAGCCTGAAGAAGAAACTGAAACCGTTGCTCCCTTAACTACAAATTGGCTATACCAGTGGTTCTAACCCTTCCTAATGCCGCGACCCTTTAATACAGTTCCTCGTGTTGTGGTGACCCCCAAACATAAAATTGTGTTCGTTGCTACTTCATAAGGCATTTAGTGTTCGCGATCGACAGGCTGAGAACCGCTGGGCTATACGGAGCCGTACATAAGAAGATCTTGTGTTTGCTGGCGCAGGGGAGAGAAACAGAAGATTCGTTTCATGCTGGGAGGGAACCTTTCAACTGTTGATGCCTGGGTATTTGGGCTTCACACAAACAATTAGATAAACATAAATACCGCACCGCACTTGGAGTTCAACTCTGTGAGCTAAAGTAGTGGACTTTATAGGAGATACTCTGTGAGCTAAATTAGTGGACTTTATAGGAGATACTATGTGAGCTAAAGTAGTGGACTTTATAGGAGATACTCTGTGAGCTAAAGTAGTGGACTTTATAGGAGATACTATGTGAGCTAAATTATTGGACTTTATAGGAGATACTATGTGAGCTAAATTAGTGGACTTTATAGGAGATACTCTGTGAGCTAAATTAGTGGACTTTATAGGAGATACTCTGTGAGCTAAATTAGTGGACTTTATAGGAGATACTCTGTGAGCTAAATTAGTGGACTTTATAGGAGATACTATGTGAGCTAAATTAGTGGACTTTATAGGAGATACTCTGTGAGCTAAATTAGTGGACTTTATAGGAGATACTCTGTGAGCTAAATTAGTGGACTTTATAGGAGATACTCTGTGAGCTAAATTAGTGGACTTTATAAGAGATACTATGTGAGCTAAATTAGTGGACTTTATAGGAGATAGTTTGGGGGCTAAATTAGTGGACTTTATAGGAGACACTCTGTGAGCTAAATTAGTGGACTTTATAGGAGACACTCTGTGAGCTAAATTAGTGGACTTTATAGGAGACACTCTGTGAGCTAAATTAGTGGACTTTATAGGAGATACTCCGTGAGCTAAATTAGTGGACTTTATAGGAGATACTCTGTGAGCTAAATTAGTGGACTTTATAGGAGATACTCTGTGAGCTAAATTAGTGGACTTTATAGGAGATACTCTGTGAGCTAAATTAGTGGACTTTATAGGAGATACTCTGTGAGCTAAATTAGTGGACTTTATAGGAGATACTCTGTGAGCTAAATTAGTGGACTTTATAGGAGATACTCTGTGAGCTAAATTAGTGGACTTTATAGGAGATACTCCGTGAGCTAAATTAGTGGACTTTATAGAAGATAGTTTGGGGGCTAAATTAGTGGACTTTATAGGAGACACTCTGTGAGCTAAATTAGTGGACTTTATAAGAGATACTTTTGAGGCTACATTACCGGACTTTATAGGAGATAGTTTGGGAGCTAAAAATTAACGGAATTTAAAGGGGATGCTTTGTGTGTTTTAATTGACTTACATGTTATAATGGAGCCACAAAAAATGAACATCACCCCCCCCCCCCCCCGGCACATGACAACGCACCGAGATTGAGTTCTTAGTGTCTGAATTGTTTTTAAATAATTGTTCACAATGATTTTTATTCAACTACCGCATCTTGAAGGCGTCACGTGACCGCAACTTAAATGCGTAATTCCGTTTTTTAACTGGGCTGTCATGTGACCCTATCAAAGGATTATGTCTTTTGCAGTTTTTTTGTTTGTAAATGGGTTTTAAAGAAACAGTGATCACATATCTATAGTTGAGCTATCGTTTTTACTCATATGTTAGTAAACTTAAAATGCTGATTTTGTTTGAACTTTTGTGGAGGAACAATTCCTGTAGAGATTTGAAAAATACAGTAGCACGGTTCAGACACGTTACTCTTGTCAACAGAAAGGGAAAATCTTATCGATGAGCAGGTTCATGCTACCAGTGGTGTAGTGAGCTTAACTCGCGCCCGGGGCACAATACCTTTTTAGCGCCCCCAATACCGTTTTAGCGCCCCCAATACCTTTTTAGCGCCCCCCCCCTATTCGAA